>OY987255.1:28045800-28368539 GCA_963920725.1 Rhamphomyia laevipes
TTCAAACCTATTCTGTCTAATGATCATATTTTTTCTCAACTTCCAAACTTTGAACACTGGTAAAACTACACTGAAAAAAAATCGGATTTAATCGGACGAATTAATTTTTTAGGTTTCGCATTATCTGATTTCGTACCTACGACATATAGCTTCATATCAAGGTTATAGATATGAATTAAAAATATAGCTGTATTTTATTTACTACCAAAATAATTTAAATAAAAATTCCATTTCATATTATCAAAAAGAATGTATAGAAAGAGAACAAGACTCATATAAAAGTTTTTACTGTGGAATTTAATCTCATGATTTCAAGATTAAATCCCACAACCTAAAACTTACTTACACTTACTTGTACTTATACTTTTTGGTTTTATGGAAATATGTATATTTAGAAAAAGCTTTCATTCTTGTGGGATTTAATCTTCATATATGCGTCCATATAAAAAAATTTATATAAGTTTTGATCTCTTTCTGTTTCTGTATATGCTTTTTGATATTATATATTACCAATTTAATCAAATTGGTTTTAAAAACCAAAATTAAAGATCAAATTTCAAATATAATACAATATATTTAATTTATACTAAATTTAATTTATATATTATCGTTTGATAGTGCATTTCCTTTAAATTTTAAAGTATTTTTATAAAAAATAATTATGTTTATTTTTAATAAAATTCATGAAATTGGATAGTCAAAATTTAATGATACTTTGACATATAACATAATATTAAAATAATATTAACATAAATACATATATATTACCACAGAAATGATTTGTCTTTATTAAATATATTATAATACCAAAAATTTAAACACCAAAATATATTATCTAATATGTTTTAATGAAAACTATGAAATGTATACATAAAATCAACAATTTATTATAGAAAATTAATTTTAAACCTACGTTTATTAACAAAATTTATATTAAAATATGAAAATTTTCCTCTTGAATCAATTCATCCATAAACACTGGCATAAACAAATTTAGCTAACTAATAAATATTTATTTATCCAAAATTTTGTAGCATAAAATTTTAGTAGATATATGTATAATTACTATTCTATGTATAACAAGGAAAACCAAATAGAACAAAAAACAAATATTTTGATAGCATATTATTAAAAAATTTATGTATATAGCAATTTATTAATTATTATCATAAAAGTTTCATTTTATCCGGAAAATCATAATAAATATTTATATGTTTGACCATTACAATATTCAAAAAAATTGTTAAAGGTATATAAAGTATAACAAAACAATAGAAAATAATAATTTGGTGTTATGCGGTTAATGGATATTTAAAGTTTCGGAAACAATTCTGGTAAATTTTCTAAATTGAATAGGAAATTTTTGTCGGTAAATGTTAAATATACTTTGAGGAAAACATGTTTAAACTATAAAAACTATATTGCTTAATTATAGATTACCAATAAAAATATTTTTTTAATGTCATATTATTGAAAAGTTTCATTATCTGGTACAGAGTTTTATTCTAACTGAAAACAGAAATATTTTGAAACAGTTTAAATTGGCAAATAAAATTAAATGTTTTCGTAATTATTTAATAACTTAAATTAATACTAAACAATTAAACTAAAATATGAATTTTAATATCAATAATATTTCATTAAAATAATTTTAAGGTAATCTGAAAAACTAAGTCCACTTTCAGAAAAATCATAGAATCATTCAATGTTCAACAAATCAAGTTTTCATAAATCACAATCTTTCATCGTTACTGCAAATATGTTTTACTATCAAATCATGTAAAAACATAATTTATGCAAAAAAGTAGTAGGAAAACTAGTTTGTTTTCATTTAAAAAAAAGTGCTATTGGCTGTCGCATTATGTAATTAACGTAATAGCACAAGTTGACACTAATGTAATTGCACCTTTGAAACTAACCTAAATTATTTCAAATTTTTCTTTTTAATTTGATTTAGTTATAAAAATATTTTGAATTATTAGCACGCACGCTTTAATAAAGTGAAATCTATAAATTTGAAAAAAAAAATATAAATTAAATGAAAATATCTTTTAATAATTCAAAATAAAAAATAATTAGGGTTCCGTTTTTATAGATTGTGACTTGATATATAATTATTTGCGAAGCCCTTAAGAATAAGAAACTCACTATAGCAAAGTATTGATCAGAGGCATGCTGTCCAAAGTAGAAAATTCTGAAAAATTCCAGAGTATATTTTATCTATACATACTATACTCCAAAAGTACTGTATACTTATTATTTTTTATTTAAATTGTAGAAGTTAGTAACAGTAACTTGCGTTTGCTAAAATTTATTCGAACTCGATTAAGAATTAAGGTTTTATGCTGATGAAGAAAAATAAAATCGTAATTAATTATCTAATCAATATTTTGAAATATGCTGGTGGTGATGCATAAATTAGCCTGTACATCTTCAAAGTGCCAACTTATTTTAGAAGCACGCCTCTACTATTGATAGTAGAGTTGATAGTAGATTGATAGTAATTCGACTTCGACTTTTTTCTGTTTATTTCAGTATATGCAGGCGAAGCTTAGTTATATAACGTTTAGCTATAACCATAATGTATGCAAGGAAAAATATATTTTTCAAATTATGATACTTTTAGAAACTGGTGTATAATTATTAAAAATGACAAATAGATACCAGAGATAATTATTAGATACTTATTAGTTTTTATTTAGTTTATATTTTACATATCTAGCGAAAGTGGTTTCTTGAGGTGATATTTACAATTTCCCATTTCAAAAATCAAAGACTATTTTTTTCTTGATAATTGAAAATTATTTTTTAATTGACGTATTTATTATAAAAAGCAATAAGTTTGGCTGGTATGTTATTGTCGCCCGACATATGTCAAATATTTTTAGTTTCCATTATCTGTTGTGTTCGTTTTTCCTAGGTTTCTATTAAAGCTGATATAAATCGGAGCCCTTATAAAATACTATTAAAATAACTTGTTTTAAACTTCATAGCCAGTTTTTTATGTAATTTAATTAATTAAAATAAATACCACCCTGGTATTTAACACAATTTATTAATTATTATGAATTTCTTTCATAAAAAACACTTACAAGTTTTTAGTATCATATACAATCTAATATACCACAGCAGAAAAATGACAGCGCAATTAATTCTATATATTTAAGATAATCGAAATATGAATTTGATTTATATATAAATTATTTTCTTCAAAATTACCAGTGTTAATTACTTTATTATGTCCACCTTTTTTACCTATTATATGACATATTTTTTTTTATAAGAAAATTAAAAAATTGTTATTATTAAATCTTTTTATATTTTTTTCAATAAAAGTATAAAAATCATCAAAATCCTTTATATCCTGTTTTAGAATATTTATTAAAAATAAAAAATGAAAGAATTTTAGGAAAAAAATTACCGCAAGTATATTTATTATCCTCTAAATAGCTATTACACCTGTTCTCATTTTGTTGGTTACAATAAATTAGATTTTTCTTCCACATTATTATCAATATTAACCTTTATTACAAATCCACCTGGCAACAAAAAGACGTGACATAAAAAAAGCATATTTTCTTTGGTAGAAATTTATTAGAAAAGTAAAAAAATTTTTTACTTTAGTATTGCGTCAACATAAAACATTGACAGCATCCCCATCCCCATCCCCACCTAAGAAACACAAATATTTATTTATACTAATATTTATAATAAATATTTTTTTTTATAAAGGTGTGAAAAAAAAATTATATTACATTAATAAAAATAATTTTATGAAAATTTTTAGTGTAACAGATTTTAAGCTGAACCATATTTTATGATATAATGATAAAATTTATGCTGATGTTTTTTTTGTAAAATCATTAAAATAATGATAGATTATTAATAAAAGTTTTAAATTTCAATATTTAATAAATTATAGATTATTATTTATAAAATAATATCCTTTCGAATAGTTTATAATTAGGTAAATAATTTATTACACACAAATTATCATTATTTATCACTAAAAATGTGTAATAAGATCTAAACACTAATCAAAACTTTTGGTAAAGAAGATTCTGTAAAAAATATTATGATATTTTATCAAAAATAAATATTTCATGTATCAGAATTCTTAAAATCATCCAATAGAAAAAACTATAGTCTTTCCATCTGAATTTCGTAAATAAAAGTAAATTTACATTGTAAATAATTTTTAACGACATTGAATTTTTTTCAAGTTGTATAGAAATTTCCTTTTGGATACGTTTAACTCTACTACGCACAAATTATATTGCTGAGAAAAACAAAAAAGCCTGAAGCGTGCTTGTTATCAAGATAAATACGTAATATATATCATTTTTTATCCGCTTATACGACATGACAAACTACTTTTTCTACTCTGATTTTTATATTAACACTTACTATTTTCCAGTTCGCAATAAATTTTGACCTACCCTACTATTAAATTTATTATGTAGCACCCTGTATGCTGGAAATGAAATAAGGGAGAGAGAGATTGGGCCATAAACACTTCAGAACAAGAATCAGTGATATAAATAAATATTAATCCTATTTAACAGGATAAAAGCCTGCCTATATGTACTTGAGAATTACTATATTGGTCAATATACTATACTCTACTTGCAAAAAAAAAGGATATTACACCCGACTAACAAAAAAGCAAAAAAATAATAAAATCTTCTGAAAACGTGTTGATTATATATATTTTTCTGGTGTATAATTATAACGATAGCCTCTTCTGTTAAATATTGTTTCAAGGTTATTCAGATTTTTATTTCAGTCATTAATCAGGATAATAGAAATATACAAATTTATCTGTTGTATGTTGAATGCCTTCGTCATTTTTATTATATTTTCCCCAATTTTGTTATGTTTTTTTTTTTGCGTAATAGGTTCGTAAAAAATATGAACTATAAAAATGGAACTATTTAATAATTAAGTCATCTGAAATAATGACATATTTTTTTCAGATAAATATTTTCTTATGGCGCCCTAAATTTTGTCATGGACCATTTTAAGGATGAAATATATATATATTTGTTTTATGAATTAAATAATGTCGCCAGTGTCTAAAAAAAATTTTATGGTAAAAAATATTATGTTCATTGATAAAAGTAAGAAAAGTTGAAAATTTTCTGTATAGAAAATCCCACTCGTTTACAGAATTTTTAAATTTTTTTATTTCATTACAACATAAATATCTCGAAGCAATTATTGAATTCGAAGACCAGAGATGGCATAGTTGAGAATCATTATTCCGGGCAAATTTTAAAACTTCATTTTGCATTGTACTCTGAAATTTAAATTGTTTGGACCTGTTCTGCCAATATTAATTTTTATAATATTTCGTAACTTTTTTGGCATATTATTATAAAATCTGTAATTTTTTTTTGTAGGAAATTTGTATTTGATGCAAATTTTTCCAAAAACTTTAGGGAGACAAATTTAATAAAAAAAACGTTTTGATATTATTTTTGTATATACCTATAAATATAATAAATTGTTCACTAAAAGTTCAAATATCCTGAACAGTCCAGCTGGAGCCATGCGAAAAAAAAAGTTTAGGATGAAAAAAAAAGAAATTATGGTTTTTTTTTTATACTTAAGGTTTAATATTGGGTGATGCACACTATAACTGGCAAGAAGCCAGTTTTCCCTCAAAAAATAAATATTGTATATTTTATCTAAAATATTATATGCAATTGAGAATATTGTCTATGTAATTCTTTATAATAAATGTACATATTATTTGATTATTTCTTCATTTTTGTATTTGTTTAAGAAATATGTTCAATATAATACAATATTTAAATTAAAAATCATATTTTATTATATTTACAAAATGATTTATATCTCTTGAGAGGATTTATGTTCATATTTAAATGAAAAATTATTAATGTAGATATATTTTTTTTGTATAATATTCAATTCTAAAAAGAATGGGCAAAAATGAAAAATGAAAAATAGTTTTTTATCTAAAAACTTAAATTAAGAAAATGCAGCTGTCAAATCATCCACATTCTGTCTGATAGCAAAGCGTCACTCATGGCTTTAGATACACTATTCGATCCAAACTTGTCTGGGATTGCCTTCAAGCTCTGATAACCCTAGCGGACTCGAACAGAGTTACACTTATTTGGGTGCCAGAACTTTGGGGCATTGCAGGTAATTAGACAGCGGTTCACTTGTAAGAAAATGAACAGAGCAAACATTTACCAATCTCATGTGGCATCGGGCCACGGCAGAATTGGAAATCAAAATATGGATGAATTCACAAATGGAAAAACACTGGAACTCTACACATAATAACAAGGTTTCCGAATTGTTTATACCTATTCACTCAGCTCAACGGACTCTAGAGCTCCTTGAAATGAGCAGATATATAGAGTACGAACAATAACTGGGTTAGTCACCGGACACTGTAACTTGAAAAAAAAATCTACAGACTATAACGTGCGCAGATCGTGTGAATACGAGGAGGAGTCGGCCGAACACATCATGTGCGAATGCGAGGCACTGGCACAATCTAGCCTTGAATACGGCTTCTTGGCACCTACGGAACTGTCGTCGAACTCACTCAAAAGCATTATACACTTCTTCGAAATTATTAGTCTTGGGAGGGGGTGGGAGCGTGTTCTAAATTAATAGGTCCATAGTGGCCGCAGTGATTCGGGACATATCGTACCTACCTAAAATCTATCTAATCTAATCTATGTCAGGCTGGGTGAGCAATAAAAATCTTCAGAATTTAAACTATTAATAACTTTCTTATTAATAATTAAATTACTTTAATAAGTTATTTATAGCTCTGAAGAAAAATATATATAGTTACGAAAGTTATATCAGATATTTAATTAAATTTCTTACGATTAAGCTACAATTAATCTACTACACTAAAATTTAATGATCCATTTCCTTAAAATTAGTCTTATCACCAAATGTTTTAAAATTGTAAAAGTTTTATCCTTTCTTTTTAGTAATTCTGAAGCGTAAATTGAATACAGGCTGTACCAAATTGCAAACTGAATAAATTTTCTATAAAATTATTTTCTCCTTTTCTTAAGATTTTATTTTAATTTTATCAAATTTTGTACATTTTAAATATTTAAATGTAATCGGCAAAACAAAAAAATTTAAAAAAGGGACAATAATTTCAAATTATTGTATATTATTATAAATGTTTTTCGTTTATATAGAAATATTATTCTTATGTTGGTTTGTCCAACATAAAGAGAAAGATTTAAAATAATTCAAATGTGCACTTAAAATGTCAATTTCACATAAAATGCGCACTTAAATATCGTCTTCATATAACTAGGGGTCATCCAAAACTGGGAATTGGTTGAAATTATCAATTTTAAAATTTTATATGTAGCCTGCCAATCAAAACAAAATTGGGTGTACACAATTTCAAATGTTAGGACATCTGCAATGTAAATAATAATATCTTTAATATAGACAAATACTGTATGAACACCAAAATATTTTAATCGTAGACGTATATGTGAATTTTTGCTTTCATGGAATTTTAAAATCTCCCCTGGCGGTAACGTAAAGGTAAAATAATTTTTACAACTTAATTTTTGTTTTTCTTCAAATTTGCATACTATCACAACACTTCATATTTATTTCATTGTTTTTAATGTTTTCTCTTTGTTGAACATTACATACACGTAACAATTGTAATGCACTTTATTGAGATTGGTCCTTAAAGTTTTATTTTTTTCTTTTCATGAAAATCATCATTTTTATATTTCTTTATGTTTTATTATTGTTGTTAGAATGCTTCCAAATACAGTTAGGAAAACTCCTATAAAAGAAGAGTGCAAAACCAACATAATTTTATTATAGATAATAATATATACTTTTAAAAGGAAAATTAGATATATTTTTTATAAAAAGTTTAAATTCAACTTTACCAATAAAATATAAATAAAGAATTTTTATTGCTACGCTGTTGCAATTTTAAAAATATATTGTTGATGCAATTTGATGATATTATTTGAATTTTAAAAGAAATTTAAAACATTTTCATTAACATAAAAAAATTGAAAATTAGAAATAATCGACAATTACTGTGTGATCGATTTATATTTTCTCTCTCTTCCGATTTTTCTAATCCTTTGACAAAGTCAGTGTATATTCTATGTAGTAAATCAATAATTGGCAATTACTAGAGAGATTATCTAATTAAAAACCATTTAAAATACTATAAAACTTAACTTTTTTTATAAAACATTTAATTTAATTACTACTCTTCAGGTTAATCCAAAATTTCCTACATAAAAATTGTTGAATAGGTACATACTAACTTTTGAAAGTCTATAATTTTCCATTTTTGAACACTGTAATTTAAATAAATTTAAAATGTTTTTTATCAATTTTCCATATTAAATCTATTTTTTTACAAAAATTCTACTTTTTTAACTCTACTTTTTGCAATAGTTGTAGAATTTAATTCATTGTTTTGTATATGAAAATTTAATATTCAAGAATCTAATAATATTGTCCTGATACTAAATTCCAATGTTTCTAGAGTTTTATGTAGTTTTTTGTTGTATATTTGTTCTATTGTTCACGTTCTGATAAACTCGTCCTTATAATAAATTTTCAAGTCTCTGTAGAAATGAACGTTTTTATGTACTATCTACATAATACAGACACACAACAAAAAAAAACATTTTATTTTATTGTAAGTTTGGTCCTTTAAACTTAAATAGATTTTTCTCGTATTTTACCTTTCTATGAATGAATTTACGTATAAAAAGTAAAATACTTTATATATCAATAAATATAAAAAAAGCCTTTTTTATGTCACAGGATATGATATACAAAAAAAAAGAAAAATAAACATTTCGCGCCTCATTCAGATAGATACAAACTTTTTATCACCACACAGTCACAGTGTAAATTACATTTAAATTTAAAAACCAATTTTTTTCTTTATTATATTAAAAAGTCACAAGTTTGACTATAAATCAGAAACACCTGCAGAAAATAAGATACCACACCACCAAAGTAGATTAAATTGGCGCAACAAATTTTATTATGCAAAAACCTAAACAACAAAACACATAGAAAATAGTGAAGGTTTTTGTAAAATGAAAATCGTGTCAGTGTAATAAATTCTTGAAGATGTTTTAAATTAAGTGAATTTTCATTTAGTATGTTTGTTAAACCGTGTTCTAGCTAGAGAATTAGATAGGTGGAAATAATATTGTTATTATTAGTTCTTAATTTATCATTAAATGTTCATCTCTTAATATTTCATTTTGTTTATGTTTGTGTGTGCTGATAGTTTAAAGTTGAAATTTGTAGTTTTGACAGAATTTAGTTCTAAAGAAATATAATAATTGAAACATCTGCTTAGTGAAAAGTTTTACATTTATAAAAGTTTTGTTTCAGTTTTGTTGAAACTAACTAAATATTGCGGTGAAATACATGTGTCTTAAACATTTTACGTGGCCAGAGTTACGAACAACCAGGTTGTCATCCACACTAGTCAGCAATTGCTCAGCTGTACAACTCCACCAATTTTCCACACTAGCCAGCAATGGCTCAGCTGAGCTTGCAGTGATATACGGTTTTTATAATGTAATATTTACAATAGGTTTTAGAGTAAAGCATCATTCCAGATAATGAACACACTGATAAGCTATAGCGAGGAAGAATTCCGCCATAAATGTGTCAACGTATGAACTGGTGAACTCCCTTTATATACGATTAACCGATACATCAACTTTTACTTCCTATCCTTACCTTAGGTGAACAGAACTTTTACCACATGCAGAGTAACAAAAAAAAAACAAAGTAGAAAACCTACTATCGGGTAGCGATAAAGCTAGGGCATTTTTCAGAATACTATGTTCAGGATACTGCCGATGTGGCGAGCACTTTACACGGCCAATGTGTATACACGATACTCCCATACAACCAATCATGTTATAACTGTATGGATCCCAACGAAAAAGAAACAATTTCATTTGGAAGTGCTCGGCGCTGGCTGGTACAATTACTACCTTAACTAACTAACCGATGGTATACGATGGTATACAGTAAATGATATACGGAAACTGTATATTTCCCTAATGGCACGAGATGGATCTAAAATAACCACATTCAAATACTAGGGTTCACGAAAATGTGTATAGTTGCAATTGCAAAACATTACCAAAACGCTATACTTGGAGTCTGTCTGGGCCACTCGAACCAACCAACTTAAATAAATCAATTAAAAAAATAACTTTCTTGACTAAAACATTATTTTAAAAATTAATATAGTAATAGATTTGATAATTGCAGTTATATGGCTTGGCTTAAATATATTAGAAAATCAATGTTAAAATGTTTGCCGTAACAAAGTTTTTCTTAACACTTTTTCGGCTAAAAGGACCGAAGTGTTGTCAAATATTTGTTCTAAAAAGCAATGAATTAAATGAGATTAGCATATTAAAACAAAATATTTATATAATTTAAATAAATAAATTTTTAATTTTGACATGCGACGATCCAATTTTTATTTAAATATATTTTTAGCTGGAAATCAATTAATTTACGGGCTAAAAGTCTATCGGCTATAAAGTCTCATGCACGTTGACTCCAGTTACATAAAGACGTTGTTTGTTCACGATTAGAATTTTAAATTCGTATTCGGTATCGATTTACTGCCAATAATGGTAGAGTGCTTCATATCTCCCCTTTTATCCACATAGGATTGCCAACATATTTTGGTTTTAGACAATCTATAATATCTAAAAACCCAACAAGATACAAGACCTTCCCTCAAATACATTTTATATATACATTTTATTCGTGACTTGATATACAATTTATATTAATTTTGATAAATTCGAAATTTTTGCATTACCAATGGGCCTTATTTTAGAAAAGAACCTTTATATGAAAAATTCCAACCTTGTTCTTATATACACCCAATTTTCAGTAAAGTCGACATAGTCTTACTACTATTCTAAGGGTTTGCAAAAGTAAATTTATTTATCCTATAGGACTTTTTTTCCGTACAATTTACTGTACGCCGAACACGAAATATTTTATTGGGGATTGTGAATCTCTGTCAACTGAAATGTGGCTAAAATGAATAAAATCTATTTTTTCTACCACTCACCACAAAGCTTCCTATATGACTTCATATCGAAAATTGAATCCGAAATTAATCAACCCTTCCGAATATCAGATGATTGTGATTAATGGAAACAAGTATTTCCAAAAATTATAAGAAGAATAATCTTACTATGCGATATATGTTTTTTCCGTACAATTTACTGTACGCCGAACACGAAATATTTTATTGGGGATTGTGAATCTCTGTCAACTGAAATGTGGCTAAAATGAATAAAATCTATTTTTTCTACCACTCACCACAAAGCTTCCTATATGACTTCATATCGAAAATTGAATCCGAAATTAATCAACCCTTCCGAATATCAGATGATTGTGATTAATGGAAACAAGTATTTCCAAAAATTATAAGAAGAATAATCTTACTATGCGATATATGTTTTACGAACGCTACGTATAATATAATTATAATAATTAAATTACTTAATTTTGAAATACATAATAATTAATTAGTATTCAATTGTTGTTTATATGTATAAATTAATATTTTGAAATCATCTGCATTCTTAAACGTGAGGTCTATTTACATTTTGCAATACATCAGATAAGTTTTTCAATATTTTTTTTTTTGAATTTTTATAGGTAGTTTAAAACTATATCTGCAAAAAAATATTTATTTTCAAATTATTACAAATATCTTAAAAACCAATATTTTGTTAAACTAACGATTTAATGCGGAAAACCAATTTTAAATTGAGTTAATAAGATCAAAACTTTCCCCCTTAAAACAAATAAAAATTTAAATGGTTCTTTAAATTGAAAACTTTTCTTGTTTTATACTTAAAACAATGTATAAGTTTTTTTTCGCATTTAGAGTGTATTATCTACACTTAAGAAGAAAGTGGAAATCTCACTATAAATAATTTTATTTATTGCTACAAATAAAGCTAATAGCTAACCATCATCGCTCTTTAGATCTGAATTTTTAATTTGTATGTACTATAAATTTATTTGACAGGCAAATATTTATTCTTTTTCTTCAACAAAATATGGTAATAATATTTTAGTCAACCTTTATTATTTGGATATCTGTCATTTTAATTTATATTGATTATAAAATCTTAAACAGATGAAAATATTTAAGGGAGTGTTGTAGTTGTAGTCACTTTTGATTAAAATAAAAAATAAATTTTGTTAACAACTTTAAAAGACAAATTAAATTTGTGGTTCACCAATAAGAAATTTAGCCAATCTGTAACCAGCAAAAAGATATGCGATAATATATTTTGCATAACTTTAGGCGTATACAACGAGGGTTTCTTTTATATTTAGCGATTATAGTAAATTTGTTATCGAAAATAGCTTAATTGGTTTTCAAAATATTCACCATGATGATTAATACACTTTTCACTTTTGCATCCGTTTGAACCAATTGTCGAAGCACTTTTGTCACTCAGACTGAGTTAACCTCTGAAACATGAATTTTGAACGCATCAACCCGCTTCTTCGTTGAACTCGCAATTTATTTTTGATGTTCAAAAATAAAAAGAAGTCATTGGGTGCCAAATCCGGACTATACGGCGGAGGAGTCATTAATTCGATGTTTTTACCGGTTAAAGATTCAGTTGTTTGTGCCGATGAATGAGAGCTCGCATTGTCGTAGTGGAGAATAATCTTTCGTCGATTGTTGGTTTTTCATATTTCTGCGAAGACTTCTGGCAAACAAATGTTTCTGTACCATTCAGAATTGACTGTTTTACGTTGTACCAAAGGTACGGTTGCAACATGTCCAGTTGTTCCGAAAAAAAACAGGTGACCATTTGTTTTGAAGCGCGAATAACTTTTGTTGGATTAAGCTCATTTTGAAACACATCGAAAGTTTTAAAAAATAATCGAACGAAAATGTTCACGTTCACAATGTTCACAGATATGAAATTTTGAAATAACATTTGAAAATAGCGACCGTATAAAAAAAACTTTCTGAGTAAATATAGCTTCTAAAATTTCAACAATAGAAGTGTAAGTGTCAGTTCCTAGATAGCAGCACCATTGTTGCCAAATTCCGTAATATTAAAGAGTAACCCTCATATTTAAAACCATTTTCATTTTGCAAACATTACAAAAAAATTTTTTTAAAAATATTCGAAAATTTTTGTAAGAAAATATTAATTATTATTAATGAAATAAATGTTGCTAAATAATTTATTAAATTTTATTATAAATATTTATCTTTCACATCTAAGGTAATATATTATTCCGTTTAGTATTTTTTTATATTTCTCTCTATACGAGTATAACGTAAATTATGTTATCCTTTTAATATTTTTGTTAAAAGTCCTTTTAATCTGGGTTAGTTTAGTGTTTAGTATATAGTGAATGATTGTTATAAAAATGTATTCCGGACACTAACCTGTATTTTATATTTTCACCATAAAACATGAAAAAAAATGAGATCGTTTTTACTATCTATTCCGAGAGCACTATAAATATATGATGGTATATATCTTATTATTCTTGGTAGATTTCATGAGTCACAATAAATTACATACTTTCGGACTCGCTGCCACACCATAATAACAAAGGCAAAAGATTAAATTTTACGTTAACATTTTTTCTCGTATTTTTGTACCGTTAATAGTGAGATATTTTAAGTTGATGGTAGACTAGTAGTAATAAATTTTCACCATTGATTTACGTTATACAAGATTGTAAATACGAAAGATCAGACAGTAAAAAAAAAAAATACAAAAACTATCAAAAAATTTATGTTGAATTTTTTTTTTTTTTTTCTTGTATTTAAATATAGTGTTTACTAGGATAAGATTTATTTTTATTTGAAAAGATCTTTAGGATAAGCTTTTGATTTGACAATTTTATATCTTAAATTACGATGGAGATATTGTATAAAAAATATAGTTAGAAAAATAGATGACAACATGAGCAATAAAGACAAGAATTTATTAAAGTAAGAATTTCAGAAAATAAATTTTTTATATGTTTTTTTTTATCAATATCTAAAATTGATTATTTAATTTGTGTTATTATATTGGATGAAAATAATAATAATATATTTCAAAATATTATATATGATATATAAATGGGAAGAGGAAGAATTATGACGTTTCATTCATTTCGACCAATAATAATTATGTATTGATGAAAAGTGGACGGATCAATGAATCAAAATTTATTTTTCCATTCAGAATTCAGATTTCACCTTAATTTTTATTATAAAGGATCATTTTCCTCATAATCATTTCAGAAATTATTTCATTTTTTTAATGGTTATATTTTGTTATATGTATGTCCAATGTCCTTATTGCTGGAAAGCATTAAAAATCAATTCCATTTATTTGACTATCAATATTAAAAAAATAATTAATTGATTTTAAATTAAATCCTTTTCATCTTTAACTCTTTTCATAAATAAATAAAAAAAAAACAATTATTTTATTCTTACATGTAATTTACCATTTAAACAACAATTATAATAATATTGTTATTATACAAAGATAGCTAATACTAATTTTCAAATTAAACATATACATAACATGACCAAAATTATTATAAAATCCCATTATGTAGTAAAATTTTAAATTGGGTCTTTAAAAAACACAACACCAGAGGATTTATTAGTTAAAATGTCATTTTTGTTTCTCTTTCTGATGTTTGTGTATATAACAAAATAACCAAATTACAACACTAACTAGATTAAAGGATTTATAAAATTGAAATTTATTTTCAACATACGCACTCAAACACCATACATATATTTGCATAGATATAATGTTATATGTGAGTATTAAATATTAAATTTATCTTTCATTGAGTTAATTTAATTTACCGATGAGATATATTCGTATATTTTATGATAAAATAAAAACCATTACCATAATCAGCACTTAAAATATATCGACTTTTCAGCAATTAACAACATGAAAAGGATAAACCACAGGACATCTTTTTTAATCTATTTCTAAAAAAAAAAATTAGTATTTTCATGTTTATGTAATGTGAGTTTTCTGTCCTGTTTAAAGGTATAACTGTATAATTCACAATCAAATACGCAATAAAAATACGAAAAGAATTTTTTTTTTATTTTTTTGGTTTGACATTTTATCAGGGTTTCTTTTCTGTATGTGATAAATGTGTCTCCATTTGTTTAGCGGGTTGGGATTGCCATAAATCTTGTTACAAAAAAAAAAATCAAATCTTTTTAAACATACATAAAAATACTATATAAATAATAAAGCAGGAAAATGGGAAACTTATTATCCAATTTTCCATTCATAAAAATAATAATGTTATAATATAGTTTATAGGAAAAATTATTTTGGAAAAATGATGATACAGACAAAGTAAAAATTATCCGGTAGAAATGAAATTATTTAGGATAAATTACTTTAATCAATTTTTCATTTAGTCTGAATTAATTTATCTGTCTAAATTTTTTTTTTTTTTTTTTGTTATGAAGTTTTTTATTTCAATTCTTTTCGATTCTACAGAAATAAAGAACATAAATTAATTTTCCAGTTTCATTTTCTTATGATCTTAATAATTAGGGAAAAAATATGATTTGACTAATACTGGACTTTGTTAAAAAAAAAAATTGTAACTATTGAGTTATTTCTAGGTTCTTGACCTTAAATAACTCCAAATAAAGTTTCTTTTGATTTGAAATAGGCTTTCAGGTAGGATAGACAGACATATTGCTATTAATATAATTTGGTTCATAGCCATACATTAAATATAAATACATAATTCCAATAAAAAACTATAACTACAAGGGCTAGCAAATCCATAAAATTAATAAGAGCAAATTTTGCTTATGTCTATATAGAGTTCGGAAAGTAAATTGGAAAAAAATATTTGTTATTATATTATTGAATACATAAAGGAAAATTTATGGCAAGAGAAAATTTATTAGAAAAATTATTATACGTTAGATATTTGATGGTATAAGATCCTTAATCATTTTCCTTAAATGAACTGGAAGGATTTTGATTATTATAAGTCAGAATAATTTTGTGTCTAATATTATTATTTCATTCTAATAAATTAATACACATATAAAATATGATATGTTATGTATGAGAATAGCGCTTTCAAAATATCCGTCTATTATTGATAATAAAGGATAATAAATATAATTGGATAAGATATCCTAGAAATGAAATAAACATTTATATAAAATTTATTGTACTGAAATAAGATTTATTTCTGTGTTCAAGGATTCTAAATGGTTAATAAAAATGTTGAAATTAATTTTTTCTATCATTTATACCTGCGAGTAAATGTAACAAAAATTTATTAATGTGACATATAAATTATAATTTCGGAAAACTTTTTTTTTTTTGTTTTTGTGGAAGTTATTTTTTAATTTATATCGCTGAATATAAATATAATTAAATTTCGGGGATTACTTTTTAATGATATTTATTTGCATAATTTTAAATAAATTATTCTTAGAAAAAATTTCATGAAAAAAATTATCTGTGATGAAAAAAATTAAATTCAGATATAAAAAATGGCCATAATATATCATCGTAATGCAAATAAAATATTAAGAAAATTAAGTCACAACTCGGACTGAACCATTTTTTTTATTGCGGGAGTGAAATATGAATATTTTACGGAGGTTAGCTTTTGTGTAATTAGTTAGAATGAAGTATTTTCAGGTGTGGAGATGTAGCAAGGCCGCATCTTATCTAGAATACAAAATTTGCATAGAATCTAGACTAGAGAGATGAAAGAAAATTGTCATATAATGTGAAATTTAATTTCTATCATTAACTACTTGTCATTTCATTTTATTGGTAATATTTGTAGGATAACTTGCACTGTAAGTTTAATATTATCATTCAAGGCAATAAATTATTAATATACAATTTTAGTTAAATACTTGATCATTTCAAATTAATAACTTACACATAACATTAGCTGTGTAAAAATGCTTTATCTTATATTTACCTAATTCAGCATACCGAAATTTGACTATGCGTGTAAACAGAACAGATACGAAGTTATTTTTTGTGTTTGACTAATAAATAGTAACCAAGAAAAATATTTTCGTGAAAAATGCAGTTGTTTACATGCATATCTATTGGGCAATAAAACCAATAAAATTTATGTAATGCTATTTTAAATGTAATTTAAATATATAGTCAATGTAATGGTATTGAAATTATATGGATTACAAGATGCAAAATTCCAGTTTAGTAATATATACAGTTTGTAGACAATTGTCATTTGAACTGTGAAATACAAATCTTTAATGATTCTTTACAAATGTTCACAGAGAGCTCGTTAAATAATCGAATCGAATCTAATTTGTAAAATTTTAGAAAATTTATATTTTATTTTAATATTTAACTAAAACTCATATTATTATCAAAATTTTGTTATACTTTTCTATAACTCTTAATAATGTATGTAAATTTTTTAAAATATTAAAATTAATCTACTAAATTTTAATATTTATTTGGTATTTTATCACAAACAATTTATAATTTTAATATATATTATGCGAAAATGAAAATATTTTTCTAATTTGTCAATGTAAACTAATTTCATTTAATTACCATACAAAAAAAAACACAGTTTTCTTCAAATTAATCTAACCACTATAAAATAAAAATTAAATTAAAATACTAAATTTATTTAAGTTAAATAAAATTACAAAACAAAAAAAAAATTAAATAAATATGTCTAATTAAATCCGGAAAATTCGTTATTGTATTTATATCAGCTACAAAAAAAATATTATATTTTCTAATTAAACTGGTATACAAAAATTACAAGTAAACATGAAAATTTTTATATTTTATTTATTTTTACCTAAAAATTAAGACTATTAAAAATAATCGTACCAAATATTGTCACACATATATTAAAATAATATAACAGAAAAAAAAAAACCAATAATTTTTTTTATATCCTTTATTCCCGAGTAAAATTTTTGTTTCAATTTCACAGAAATTAAATATATTATACATTTACCTCCCCTGATGGTATCATAATAATTGTATATAATAAGACAAGAGAAGAAAGCATTCTTTAAAAAACCATATTACATAATAAAATTTCATCATTTCTTAGGTTTTTTGTTACTAAATTGCCTAGTGTCAACTGGCAAAGAATAAAAATAAGCATTTCTTCTTTTTATTCCCACTTTGTATATCCTTGTTAATATTTGTTTAGAAGATCTCTGGTATGTACATAACAAGGATTCTAATGGTACTTAGTCAAGGATGAATATTTTTTTTTTTTTGATATTGTGTATGTCAAATGGATTTTTATTTACTAACATTCACAATCAACCCCTCTACACCACTACCTTAAAAACAACATAGAACAAGATGAAAGATGATGTGTTTATTTTATATCGATTTGCCTATGATAATATCAAGGAAACATAAGGACTCATATCTGTTTTATTCGTAATTTTTTTAGTATATAATTTTTTTTTTTTTTTATTATTATTATTTTCATTTTATATCTATCTAAATAAATAAAATTAAAAAGACGCTACAGGGAATATAACTGTAGTATGAGCTGATATCGCGGATATCCTATTTCTAAGGAAATCAGATGACAGTAGAAAAGGATTCAATGTAAAAAAAAATATACTGAAAAATTTTAATGGAAAGAGGACGAATATTGATGTTTTTTTTTTGATAAATCTCACGGGAAACGTAGATGATGAACAGAGAGTACGAAAAAATAAGAAGAAAAAATTTACCATATTCAGAAATATCAGATTTTCAATTGGAATGTTGGAAAAAATCGAATTGCAACAATATTGATTATGGATTGAGGGAATTTATAATGAGAAAATATTTTTCATATTTACATTTATTTGTTTCTGTTTTTTCAACGGATTTCAAAGTACAAAAAAAATGAAGGTATTTTCCTGAAAAAATATAATTTCTTCAAATATTTTTTTTTTGTTTTGACAATTTCCCTCAGAAACAATAATGATAATAATAATAATAATCGTGGGAATTAAGGCAAATTGTCAGTAAACTTATAAATATTTAATTGATTAGAAATTACCTAATTAAAAATATTTGTTTTTATTATTGGAATCAATAATTTTTTTTTTGTTCTTTATAAAAATATATTTGGTTTTTAATATAATTTTATTGGAAAAATTGATTTTTTTAGTTATTTGTGTCAGTTTAATTTTAATACTTCAATTTGTATCAAATGTTTAATTAGAATATATTTTGAAATTTTGTAATGCAATTAATTTAATTATAAATCAAAATAATGCGATTCCATTATTGTTTGGAACTCAATTTAATTTTCAAAATTGATATATTATATATAAACATAAATTCGTCAACAAAATGTAACCAATTAAAACTGCTAAATAATATAATAATTTCCAGAAAATGCATATCATTTTAAAATACTCTAAATATTTGATTTTTGAATTGTTTACATATTTCAACAAAACTAAGGGTAAATCAAATGCGCATGCTACAGAGATGGTTCTCCCACATAAAATTACAAAGGTTTAGAAAATCAATCGCAACATATACAACGGTTAAACAGCAGCAGGTAAAAATCGCTTTCAAAAAGTAAATGATAACGATTGATTTTCCGCAAAATATTGGTTAATTGGATTGGATAACTGGAAGAATTATATGATTTATCCAAAGTAATGAACCCTACTAATATTTAATATTAACATTTTTAAATTCAATTTTATTTTATATAAAATTTTACGGATATCAAAATGAGCATAATTAATAATTGCTAAAATAATAAAATCTGAATATCAAAATTTATAATTATACATAACTTATGTTACAGGAAACTATACTTAAAATCCAATCATATAAAATATTTACAGAATAGTTTTAATTATTATTTCAATTTATCTACATATAATAAAAATTAATATGTTGCAGTTTCGGGGCATAGAAATAATGTTTAAAAGTAATCCAAATTGTTTGGAATTTACAAAGAACAGGAAAAAGTAAAATTTTAAATTTCAAAAATTATGTTTTTATATTTTTTAATTCAATAAAAATATTAGTTTTTGGTAAATTTTAAATTAATATACAAATATTTCAGTTATTATCGTTTATAGATATACAAATTAAATGCAATTTCATTGAAATTTTCGAATTTAAAATTTTCCCGGAAAATAACTATTAGGCTATTACTATACAAAAAGTTTTTTTTATAACCAATTGAAATAAACTTTGATTTAATTACAAAAAAAAAAAAAATTGCTTTTTCATAAACTTTTAATGCTCTAATAAATTTCCCTGAAACTGTTTATAATATTAAATTACAAATAATAGAAATTAAATGTTCGAAAAATTATTTATTTTTAAAATAAACAATTTTATTTTCTTGTTTATATTAAATTTTAATTATTGGTTGATTGAAGTTGTTAAACAAAGTAGAATTATTAATGAAATTTAAATTATTACCAAACTATTTACATGTTAAAAGTTATTGTATCTTAAATAAGAAATTTTTATACTTTTAAGTTTGTAGTTGTTAACAATATACAAAAGTCTTTGATGGAAAATAAAATATAAATTTTAAGATCAAGAATATAATACAAGAACAATTTTTAAGAGTTGAAGAATTGCTTATAACATCAGCAATATATTTACTCATTTCTCATTATCATAATATATCATCATTTTGTAAATTTTTGCTTCATAAAGTTTAATTGGAAAATATGAAGAAAAAAAAATAAAAAAAAAAAATTATTTAATTCGAAAGATAACATCACTTTTTAAAATTTGCATTAAAGCAACAATTCCACGATGCCTTGTTCTGTGAAAAATTATTTAATGGAAAATATGATTTCGGAAATATTGATTTCACGGATGATTTAGGGAAATATATTAAAGAGATGAAAAAAAAATTAAAGCGGATACAATTAAACAACCAATGATAGTAAAGGTTTAGGTAGGTACTAATTTGCCAAATGTACTGCGGAAACTGTGTGGGTCTATTATGATTCGAACAAGATCTTCATCCGATTCCTCTTTGTATTCACACATTCTCATACGTTGTCTGGAGCTAGATAGTCCCATTTTATTTAAGATTTTTTCTAGCTTTAAGTGTCCAGAAATTAGTCGTTATTATTCGTACTCTAAATCTAATCATATACAGGAACTCGTGCGTCTGTTGAGCTTATTGAATAGGTTTGAATTGATTGGCAAGCATGTTACCTTGAACAGAATTTTAGCGTTTTTGCATATGTTATGACTTATTGTACTCTAGCTAGAGCATATCATTCTAATTCATATATATCGTGAAGGGAATTGGTCTAAACCTTAACGGTCTCAACCTGCTCGGCTACTCCATTTCAGTAAAAAAAGGTTCAAGTGTTTAAGTGTTTTATCTCTCACCGCAGGGCAGTGACAAGATTAATATTTATTCCCTTTCCCACATCTTCTACATAATGAGGTTTCGGTTAAACCTATTCTACTCAGCAAACAGGCCAAGTGACTATCCCAGTATATAATTGCGAGGCCGTTGGTTTATTCATCAGAATCCTCTTTTTGGACTCGTGGGCATTTCTAATGGTTTTTAACCCCAAAAATTGGCGCTAAAATCGCAATCCTTATATAAGATAGTAATATTATTGGATTCCCCCACTGCAAGTAACTCAAAGGAAAATTGATACATTTTTTTGAATAGCTTCGATTATATCAACATGATCACGATAGTGAAGCGATCACACTTGACTAGCATATATTCAAGGATTGGAAGAACAAGCGAAGTAAATATTTTAGAATGTTCGTCAAATTCCTTGGACCGTCACTTAATGAAGCTCCACATAGAATTTTTAATATTATAATCCCCGAACTTCTATTCCTTGATTAGGAATATGGTAGTCACTTATCAATATTTAACAATATATTGTTGTTATTACACCAGTTCTTGAAATAACTTATAATTCAGAATAAATCACGATTTTTATACTATATATTTATATTATATTGTAACGATCCTGGTACACTAGCAAAAATATATTTTTTTAAGAAACATATTTGTAAGACAAATTACGGACAACTGGCCATAATAATTAAAATATTGATTTAATATTTTAAGCCATTTTCTTCACAAATCTGGAATTTTAATTATTTCGCTTACTACTAAATTTTTCAATGTGATGATAACATTTTTTACCATTATCTTATGAACATAGCAAATAATTTATTATTATGCAAAAAAAAAAAAAAACCACGAAAACCAAATTTATAAGTTAAAATATTTTTTAAAGTTTATAAAATATATAAAAACATTTTAAAAACAAAACCAACTTTTGCTAGATTATTTATAAAAAATATATTAAATTAAAAAATTAATTGCTTCAGCAAAAAAAGTTGTGTTTTTAATTTAAAAAAAAATAAACTAATTTTCCTCTAAAGGCAATATATATAAAAAAAAAATTGAAAATTGAAAATAAATAATTACTGAAAAGTTTAAAACGAGAGAAAACTCAAAAGTTTTTATACATATGCGTTCCTTTCAAAAAAGAAAATTTTGTATTTTCCATCTGTCGACATAAATTTAATTTTTTAAAGACATTAAATATCGCAGAAAATTAAAATAAATAATCCTTTTTTTTAAACAAACTAAACATTTTCAGTTTAATATTTTCTTAAACTGTCCTAGTTTTAAATTTTAATAATTTTTCGATTGTTATATGTACTTGCCGAATTTCGAACGAAGGAAACTAATCTCAAAGTCTTATGTCCTTGAACATAAAAAAAATACTTAATTCTTTTTTGACATGTTTTCAGAATACCCTGACATATCCAGCTTCAAAACTAATCATCGAATTCACTATAAGCTTTAAAATTGGTGATTTTTTAGATATCGTGATAGAAAAGTTAACAACGGAACTGAAAGACTTTGTTTGAAGAGATACTGATATAAAGTCGAAACAAAATTTAATTTTGGCTATAAAATTTTCTACAATTTTATCATAGTTTTAACCGTAGAAAAGGTTTGAAAAGTCCAATGGTGACTACAGCAGATTTATTTTTAATAATTTAAATTTATGTCCAAAATTTTTTTAATCTCATTTTTTTTTTTTTTGCCATTGGTCGGATATGAAAATTAAACAAAAATCACGACTGGTGACAATTTAATTTTAATTTTTTCTTATATCCTTAATGTGTCGACTGGTGTTTTCCATAAAGAAATTACGAAAAAAAAAATTTGTCGGATCATTTCTTTTCTATAAATATTTCTAAATGAAAATAATATGAATTTTCCAATATAATTTTTTTTTGCCTTTTTTGTAGTATCCAAGGACAATATAATGACAAAATGAGTTTATAAGGATATCTTTTAAAAAGTATAAAGAAGAAATTGGTGGGATTTTTATTTCGAATGTTTTGTGTCTATATATAAAGCTAATTTCAACTTTTATGGTAACATTTTCTTCAACTAAAAGAAATTAAATTATTCAAACGCCCATTATCTTGTACATGCCCTGAATCCTTAAATCCATACCCAAACACACGCACACACAATCATACTTTATTATATCATTCATTTTGCTTAAAATAAGAAGAAAAAATTTTTTTTTGTCCATTCTTTGTCTACCAATTTTCCGTTTTAGCGTATTAGGATAATGTTAATGTATAACAAAAAAAAAAGTTTTTGTCTATTATAGTAGGTCAATTTTCTTAAGGAAGTTCGTAGATTATTTTATTTTTCATATTGGGTTTGAATTGTAATGAAAAACCCTAAAAAAGAAAAACTTTGATGTCTTTAAGGAAGTGGATTTTATTTAAAGTGTTATTTTTTATCCTTTTTGTTTTGTGATGCTCATTACAGCAAGGATTAAATTAAAAATTTATATGCGGTCACAAAATCTTATATAAAGCAACAACAACAAAAACAACAATATCAGCCAGACAAAATAATCATTTTTTTATAGTATGTATACGTACGTAATAGGACTTGTTAGATCCTCGTTAAAAATAATTTTTTGGTTAAATTGAACAGAAGAGATTTCCGTTTATTTAAAAAATATCTAATCAAAGTAATCTTCAATTCAATGTTTATTATAATTGCTTTGAAGTATTATAGGATACTAGAAATATTAATTATTAAATTTTCAATTGAATTTCCACATTTATCGGCTAGAATTGAAAGTAATTTATATGACTATAAATTTCAAGAAACAGGATATTAGTAAATATAAGATGTTTTCTAGATCTCCGGGCAATGTAGAATATTTTCGAAACAATTTACTAAAAAAGTATAGAATTATAAAATTATACTTTAAATTTAATTCACAATAATTTAAAGTTCGAATTTTAAATTATTTTCAAATAAATTTAATCCTTCTTACTTCAAAAATTACTATTTAAATTATTTAAATATGTAATATTTATTCATTAATGAAAAATTGAAAATTCTTACATAATTAATTTATATACATATTATAAAGTAAGTTGAATCAAAATTAGTAATTTATATTTAGGTCGTAGATTTATATAAAAATGTACTTTGGAATATCCTTCATCATAATTTTGGGAAACAGGAAATAATAAATTCAATAATTCCCAAAAATCACGGTCAACAATTCTCTAGTAAAATTACATATTCTTAGAATTTAAGTCTATTTCGGGTGTGTCAAGTGACTTATGAATTTGGTTTTTTAAAGATAATAATTTGTAAAGAATATTCTTCTAGTAAAGGATAAAAACTTAAAATATTTAAATCATTCTTGTAACTTATAACCAAATACCAATTAAAATATGTCCTAAGATCTAATTTAAAAATAATATGGAATTTACTTTAATTTATTTATAATTGCAAATTATTATAGAAATAAAACTAATTTTTGTTTTGTCAACAATATTCAATGATTTTCCAATTAAAAGATTTAATGGACTTAAAACTAAAATAAAAAAATTCATTTAAAAAATATCATCAAATCAAGAAAAAGGCTTTAATTTTTTATTAGGTTTTTTTTTTTTAAGTAAACTTTTAACATGAAAAACTTTTGAAAAATGAAAAATTTCTTATTATTCATGAAAATTAAATTGATGACGCAAAAAAAAAACCCCGAAAAAGTTTTGGGTCATGTTCTTATATCAAATCAACAATAGGCCAATTTCTACTTTACAATTTTTTTTTTATTCCATTTATCACAAAAAAAAATTTGTCAAAATATATTAACCACAAAATTTAACTGGTAAATACATAAAATCACAATTTGTGACAACATTTATAATAGAAATAAAAACCAATTTTTGATATTAAAAAAAAAAATGTTTATTTCTTATTTTGATCATATTTATATAAGAACGTGACAAATTTCAGGGGCATAATTGGTTTGACTTCGTAAAATTGAAATGTTCATATTTATAATAAAAAGAAATATTATATTTCTTTTCTTTTCCATATATTCCAACTAATGTTCCCGGTTGGTTGCTTTGGAGTTTGTCAAATTATATGGTTTGAAGAAGAATTATTAGCGACGTGTTTCTTTAGAAATATATAAATATTATTATTGAAATTGACGACGTGACAATAAAGGTTTCGAAATATAATAATAATACTGAAAAACTCTTTAATCGATTTCAATTTAATAAAAAAAAAAACATAAATGACAAACTTTTCGTAAATATGTTTGGGCTAATAAAGGATGGCATTAAATTTAATTTGAATTTTTTACCTTTTCAATTATAAACATATTGTGTAGTAAAAATGAAAATTATTAGTATAAATTGATTGGTAGTCATGGTCATTTAAGTAAATTATGAAAAAAAAAGAAATATTTTTTGTATTCTTTGATTTATGAGAAATATTAATGTAATTGGTTAATTGGATTCGAAGAAATACTATGCTATTAAGATGAGTATTATATAATTCAAGAGATTTTCGTTTGAATGGTAAAACAAAATCATGTCATATGTTAAAATACTTTTGCATTGTAATTTAATGAATATTGAAAAATTATTACATAATATATGCCTTTTTAAGACTGTTGAAGCCAATCACCGATAACACACTGTCACTGTTTACATATGCATAAACCCAAGTGCTAAAATTTTAATTAAAATTGTACAATTGGTTCTATAAGATGTTGACGCCCGTAGGTTCATCGTTTACGTGTACACGGGTATTTTTTACATTTTTAGATTATACGATCTAGAAAACATAAAGGGGTTGTAACACTTTCAGGCATTGTATTTTTACCTATATTACATCTCCTTCTGTTGCTATAATGAGTTATAGCATCAAACTAAATAACTCTTCTATTTGCGTCTTTATAATAAATACAATTTTCAATATTTTTTTACAAGGATAAATATAAACTATGTAATTAAATTTCCTTAGAGTGGTTTAATTTGTTTCCTAAAACGCTATTGTATAATATAAAAATATACATACACATACATATTTTAAAAAATTATCAAAATAATTACCGAGACCGTCAAAATATGAAAATCTGTCAAAAATGCGGTATGTCCAATTTAGCTTTATAACAAAATTTTATGTATTCCTTCGAAATTAAGAAAGAAGTAAAGAAACAATTAATAATTCTCGGTAATAAATTCTCATTTCTAAGAAATATTTTGATATATTTTTTCTGTAAATATTAAATATAATTATTAATAGTTAATTATTTTCTCATCGCACAGCAACACTTCATATATAATTTAATTTAAGATGTTTTCGATTTAATTGCCACCATTCAATTAATGAGAATAATTCACCGATAATTGATTTCAAATTTATATAGGCAATTAATTTATACTATAAAAATGTATTTCTTTTTAATTTTAGACAATAATTCATTTAAAAAAAGTTATTTAAGTTATTTGTCATATTCATTAACTTTTCAAGACACCAAGCTATTTGATTGTTTGTCACAAAAATATTATAATCTGTTATATTATGAGCAAATCTGTCTAATTTTTTCTGAAACGGGTATTTTCCTTGCTATATGGATTTACAGAATTATTAAATTTGCCATTTATCATAACACTCAAAAATGAAGTAAAATTAATTCTTCGTACTAATTACCTAAAAATTACTATAATACTTTGGAATTATTATTTCAAAATATATTATCGAAACAATTACTTTCATTTTCCGGCAAAATGTTTTATCATTAAAAATAAATTAATCGAAACAAAAATAATGAATTTAATTTTCTAAATAAAAATCTCAAAATTAACTTCATTTATTTATACAAAATTTATAAAAGCCATTTTTCAATTCGTTATGAAAACGATAAGAATTTTTCAATCAATATTAATAATTATTATAACGTTCATTTTATACCTTGGAAATGCTACCTGTTTAAATCTGTCATATTATCGATATCGATTTTATTATATTTTAATATATATATTTTTGTTATACATAATTTTAAACTTATTTTGCACATAAATTATAATTTTCCATCACAAAAATGATTGGTTAATATGATATTATTGTTGCACATAATGAAAATTTACTTAAATTTATATTAACACAAAAGTAAAGAAATAAAATTTTGTAATTTCATTTTTATTTATTTATTATTTCAGTTATTATTTAACGTATACGGAAAAGTATTAGTAAGGCGTTTAAAATACTTCTTAATATAAAAGTTTTTATAGTTCCAAGGAAAATCAATATAAATGGAATTGCTTATAATAATAATAATAACATGTGCTCTAGTATCAGACAAAAGCTGAGAGGAATTTTAAATTTTTTGTACAAACACAAAAAGGATTAAGGATCTCTGCCAGCAAAAATAGAAATAGAACAGAGAATTGTGTTGAAAAATTAAAAAAAAAATGTGTAAAGCTTTCTGTATTTTGTATACGGTATAACATAAAATGATAAGTCATTTATGTACCAGGATTATAAGGTTGAATCGGAATTGATAGATCAATACCTCACAGTCATATTTTTTTTTGGTAGTTTTCTTTAGTAGATAATTTTTTTATCCATATATTTTGTTGTGCTTCATCTTAAGATAGAAATCATCTTGCACGATGATCCTTAGAAAGTAAATTATGAAATAGTATATATAATATATACAAAATACTGGGACACAACAGAATTGTTGTAAAAAAAAATAAGAAGAGAAAATTGAACTCTCGTTGATTGTAAAAATTTCTAAATATTTTTATATTTTTGAAAAATCGAAAAATAAGGATATAAAGGAAAATTCATTCTTTGAATACAAAATTATATTTGTGTACGTATATATAAATATAGTATTAGATAAATACAAAATTCATTTCGGACATGATATTTGTAAGTTTCACTTACAAGACACAAGCTATAACAATATGAAATGAACTTGTTTTAAAGCCACGTCCTTCTTCTCTATTAAAGTAGAATCAACTTTATTTTACGAAAATTATTGCTTACTTTATTAAATTTTTTATTAGGTAAATAAAAAATTTTATTTATTTTTTTCATTTTAATTATTTTATAGTTTTATTGTTAAAAAATACGACATTATTAAATGCTTCCTAAATTAACGAACACGTTTCATACAAACCAATAAATCTTAGATTTTTCTTTTAATTTCGTGCTTTCTTTATAATTTCATTTGTCTCATTACTGTAGTACACCTAACTATTTTCTTCAACCCTCAGGTAATGATTCAATAAAATTCTTTGCCTAGCAATTGTAGCAAGAAAACTTTTAGAAAGAAAACTTTTTTTTTCCTGTGTGTAGAAACGTGTAAAAAGAAAGACATTACAAAAATTTCTTTTAACAAGATGTAGCAAGTCAATTATATAACTAAACATAAGTTCATTAAAAACGTAAATTAACTTATCAAATTTAATTATGGCTTACACAAGAATAACTAACCCCTATACTCCACAAATTACCCTACAACCGAGAAAAAAATGTTCTCCCAAACTTTGTCATTTCTTTAAAATAAATTTTTGTAAAGATAAATTCCACATAAAAATTTATTTAACGTTCTACCATTAGCACCGCATTGTAAATAAACTAAACTGTTTCCTAAAAAAAAAAAGTGAATTACTTTTTGAAAAGAAAATCCATGCCGGAAAAAGGACTCTTGTTCATTACATCATTTATTGTTCGCGACATATAAAAATAACTCAATCTCTCAGTTCAAATCAGATAAATTTTTGTGAAAATATTTCTTAACATTTCTAAAGGCTGAAAATGAACCACATTTCTTTTTTTATTTTGTCATGATGGTTCATGAGGAAAGACATGACATATATATATACAAAAAAAAAATGCTTAGAATTTAAAGCAGACATCAAGATTTTCCTAGAAAATGATAATAACACTAACAAAAAAATATAGAAAAACTGAAAAATATGAGGCGTAAATTTTGTGGGTACAAAAAAATTAACTAGATAGAAATTTTTTTACATCTCTATTCTTTTACTACACACATTTTTAATAGTCACGATTCGATAAAAAAAAACGCTCCCAAAATTTTCTTTTACATCATCATTTTTATACTAGTTACTGTATATTTAATGTATAGATATGAAAATTTTGCTTATTTTTAAACCGAACACAAAAACACTACTAA
The DNA here is from genome assembly GCA_963920725.1 of Rhamphomyia laevipes. NCBI lineage: Eukaryota > Metazoa > Arthropoda > Insecta > Diptera > Empididae > Rhamphomyia > Rhamphomyia laevipes. The sequence continues at coordinate 28,075,424 of OY987255.1, forward strand.
AAATAAAAATAAACCCCCCAAAGTTAAGAAATATAGGACATGGCAAGCAATCATGTTACAATTTTTCACAAATAATTTTCCACAACCAAAATAGAAACGAAACAAGATTGTAAAGATATCATTTAAGATTTATGGGTAATGACAACATATCATCTTAATGTTGTTAGACACAAATAATATATATTATAATCAGTAATCATTTTAATAAAATTGTTGTTTTTCTTAACATAATATTGAAATTTAATATGACATAAGTGTACGTAGTTTGAGTATCCAGACGGAAATGCAAATATTAATAAAAAAATTCTTTTGCTATTTCTTCACCATTTTTTGGTTGATATTTTTCATGTCCTTTAATGAAGCAATGATTTTTTTCTTATTATTTTTTTTGAAGAAATAACGAGGATTGTGAAGTGAGTATGATAAATTTAAAGTCCTTTTATTTTATGTGAATGGTTAGATGTATAGAAGTGAAAAAATGGAATTACATTAATTTTTCTTGCAAGCAATTTATTATTTTCAATAAATTTTATGTGTTTTTTTATTTTGATTTTTTGACTAATTTTCAGAGTAGAAAACTTTTTACTATAATTTTTTTTGAAAAGCAAAAAGACAAAATCAAACTTTGTGTAAGATATTAATTTGTAAAAGGATATTTATAGTCTTTTGATAAATTAAAAGTCGTTAATTAATTTTAATAAGGATATTAGAGAAATAAAAAAAATGCTAATTGACATAAAATTATGATCGAAAGAGGAGATTTTGTAAAAAGTTTGTAATTTGACTTACGTAATTGTAAATTATGAAAAATCTACTAATTTTCAATTTATGTAGAAAAAAATATTAGAATTTTTTCTGTTAAGGAATTAGTTAAACAAATTTGTAAATATTGCATGACAGAAGCACAAAGGAGCTAAGATAAAACTCTCATGTATATAGTATATGGTTTCCCGCAGTAGCTAGTGTAGAAACGGAATATGAGATATTCCTAACTTAATTTCAAGATTAAGTAACAGAGTGGCAGCCATTTTAAAAATATGTTTTTTTTATTTTTGTAAATAAATCACCAAAAATGAAAAACTATCAATAAATATTAGGACACCACGAAATTTATAACCCGAAATAAAACGATTTCTCTTCATGTTAAAAGATGTTGCAAAATACTGAATAATGAAAAGTATCATTATTAATCAAATTTATGAAAAAAAAAATTACCGAATTAACTTTTTTAAAACTAGAAAAGTTTAAAACTTTAAAAAACTAACTTTAAATACTTAAAATTCACTTCATATAATTCCATATAAGTTAATACATTATCAACACAGGAATTTTTCAAAAATCTATTTTTCCTGTCATTTGTGATAATCTTCCTTCAAATATATTATATAAATATAAAATTAATGATTATTTTCATTTTAACAAACCATTAATATAACTTGAGATGAGCAAGTAAGTAAAATATAATAATGGATGGGAATCTTTCTATATATGTTTAAATTTGAAGTAGCATCATGACTTTTGGAATAAAAAAAATCTAAAATCTACATTTAGTTTTCAACACAAATAAAAAGGATAATTCGAATTAAAATTATAAAAGAGACCCATCATGACCATGTAAAATTTCCAAATTTAACTTTTACTATATGTTTAGCAAAAAGTTTTTCTTGATAGTTAAAGTTATCACAAATCATCACAAAATTTTATTTATATGTGAAATAATTTTTATAATTCAAATAATAATTTAATTTCGAGATTTTGAAATAGAATTTTTTTAATGTTTAGTTTTTTTTTTATATTTATTATTATTCGTTAATGTAATTTTATTTTTGTCGAGAATATTTTAAGTTGAACACAAAATTTTGAGTGTTATTTTTGTTCTTTTTTAGAAAAATCTTTTAACCTTTTTCCAATTCATAAATTATGTTGAATAACAAAAAAAAAAAAAACATATTTGCTTTTTAAAGAATTTTTTATTTGTATCAGAATAACTAAAGGCCATTAAGAAGAATTTAGATTTATTTGAATATATGAGTTTTTAGTTTAGTTTTTTCTTTAAATATTTAAACCATAATTTATGATATTTGAAATTTAGCCAAAATGATTTTAATGTGTACCGAGAGTACATGCTTTATGAAGGGATGTTTTCTGAAAATAAAATGTGAAGTAAATTTATTTTTTACCAAAATTCAATTCAAATTTGTAACCAAATAAGAGTTTTTTTTTTAAATTTAATATGACAGGCTGTCGTAAAACTGTTACATGGTAGTTAGTAGTTTGAAGTAGATATCTAAACTATCTCGTTCAGATATCAACTTAATACTATACCTGTGAAACGGTAGATATAGCATTTTAATATAAAATTATATTCGATTTTTGAAAAAAATAATTATTTTTCATATTGAATTAGTGATTTCTCAAATTTCACTGATCGCTTTTGTTGGATAATATTTTGGCATTGCAGTTATTTAACTAATTGCTGGACCTGTGGATAAATAGTATTTCATAATGCCAATCTGCATTATTGATTAATTATTTAATCGGAATTTAGTTCAGCTAGGTTAATTACATATTTTGAATTACATATTTTAACATTCATATTTAAATAATACAATAATTAATAAATTCCATTACACAATATTAAACAACATTAACAAACTAAATATATAATAAATATTTTCACAACAAATTATGTATTATTGGCTAAATTTCTAAAAGCGAATTGAGGTTAGTAATTTACCTCTAATTTACATTTAAACTAATGGAAATACTATGATGACGAAAGTTCTAAATTTTGTATGTAAACGATAGAATTCTGGCAATTCGGAGAGTTCCACTTCGATTCTAGAACTGTTCATAAGACTAATAATTTCCAATATTTCCAATAACTACAAGGCAGTTCATAATAGAGAAGAAATTATGGAAAAAGTTAAAAAGTAGCTTAAAGTAAAGTTAAAGTTTTATTTAATATTAATTAAAGTAATCTAAAGTATAACGAAAATTTAACTACTTAAGTAAAATAAATTAAGTATACAAAAATAACTTATAGACTTTTATTTTACAACACTTTTTCAAATAGCATTAACAATTTTTTATAATTTAAACATTGTGCTTAATTAATTTTTATAGCATTTAATTCTTTAGGTAATTTTGATTCCTTTAACACCTTGTATGAATTTCGCTAAAATTGTTTATTACGTAAGCACTCAATTAGCACTCATAAATGCTGAACACCAGAAATAAATTGAACTATAATGTTTCAGCAATATCTTGTAGTAACATTTATTGTAATACATATGTTGATGTTCTTGCTGTCTTGCTGAAAAATATTTCTAAAATATTTACATTTATTATGTTTAGCCTACATAGTAGCTCAATATATTTTTCATATTAAACTTTTTTGTGTTTACCGTTCTTAGCATGTAAAGCTTTGCGGAGTCCTCATTGTAATTATATGCGAGCGTGTTAAGCGTTTCTATCCTTTTAAGATGGAGTGGTATCTTTAGCGTGTTAAATACTATTAGCATGTTAAGCTTCCTAATCGTGTAAAACGTATAAATCATTAATAGCAAGTTGAGCATGTTATTGAAATGATTTATGATAAAAATTAGAATATCAGAAGTTATGTCGCTCCTCGCAATACATATATACATAAATTTTGGCTAGCTAATATTCTTCATAAATAATATTAACTAAGAAATGAGCAAAAATAATCAATTTAGTTTTGAGTATTTTTCTTACGATACGTCCACTCATCAAGCTAAACATTTCTAATACTTGGAGTTATGATTTCTATAAAATAAATAACTTTAAATATTTTATTAATAAATTATATTAGTAATTAGGCCGGCAAGATTTTTACGAAAACTTAATATCTGCGAAATGTCTAGGGTTAGTGTAAATGCGATAAGCTATTCGCATTAAGATTCAAAAGTAAACTTCCACTGAAATGCATAAAACTGTAAGAAGCTGTTTTGCATTGTATACGTCCCAGACACCAATTAAAGTTAGAAATAAAATATTACCATAATTTCTAACCAATACAAAATGTGACACTTATGTAATTCTGATTTAAATATAATGTATTATCATTTTATTAAGAGAATTAACCCTGATCAGCAACTAATGATAAGTGATTTACATAGTTTCGTTAAACATTTTTATCAGAAAATCAAATTTTTACATATTTATAACTTTATCTAAAAATATTAAACTATAAAATAGATTTACAAAATAAATTTTTATTACAGTAATAGAAACTAACAAAAAATAAATCGATTTTAAAAAATAATGTATCAATTTTCTTCCACTTCAATTATTATGCTCTATATAACAAAACACCTCATCATCTAACATTGTATTTACTTACATAAATATGTTTACATTCTTCTATATATTCAAAAATAGATTATGTTAAGAGAACTTTATAAAAATGCATAACAATGAATAGTTTTACAAGAAATTTGTTGCTTTTATCTAAATTCGAATTATGTTTTTGGAAATTCTGAGCACATATCTAATATGGCAAGAAAAGAAGTCCTAAACGAAAACAATATAAAATTTTTGTTAAAAAAATTATTTTTTTTGGGACTTTTATATTCAAATATTTTTTTTAATTTTTTTTTTTTTTTTTGTGTATTTACAATCGTCATTTTAGATAAGCTTTTTAAAAAAAAAATCTGAAGAAGTAATCGTTAAACTCAAGAATATTTTCTTTTTAACTCTATACATATATTCATACATAAAAATAAAAACCCACACGTAAAATAAAGATTTATTTTATATGTACATGACACATGACCATGGGGCAATTTTTGTTGTGGGTTTAAGTCATCAAAAATTAATACATATATACATACATATTATATAAAACTAACCCGAAGGATTCTTTTGTCACAAACAACAACAACAACAACAAAAAAACATGGAAAATCCTAAACAAATTGAAATTTAAGTTTATTGGGGTACTGATTTTTCAATAAAAAGGGAAATATTACAAAGTTTTGCATATTATAAAATGAAACTGTTTAACAGAGGATCCCGTCTATTAAAGGATAAAGAGTGGATTTTGTTTTAGAGATAATTTTTATTTATTTAGGACTTAAACGATCCAATTGAGCAATTTTTAGATATATGAACATGTCAAATTAGGGATTTTTTTTTTGTAATATATTCCGGTTTTTCTTAACTTAATTTTCTTAGTTAATATTCATTCCGTAATAAGAAAAAAAGTTTGTTTGAAAGGGATATAAATTCCTGTCTAAATTCAATTGAATGAATTTATTTCAATGGATCATTTTATATTTGTACGGGTGCGTTGTGTAGATTTAATGATTTTCGAGTTATACAAATTCATACAAGGTGATATATTTAAAAATACTTTGACATTTCATTATATGCTAACTTATTTACTAAGCACTTTTTTAATATCCTTTTGAAAAGGATTTTTAAATATTGTTTTAATATATTAAAAAAAAAAAAATTTGAATATTTTTATTGGGTTTATTTTGTTTATCATTCCTTAATGATATTTTTATTTCAACTCTACAAATACAAGTGACTGATGCTTCAATCAATGAAATTTTAAAATAATGTTACAAGTAGTTATGAGATAACTATATATGAAGTATTGTGATGTAAATTGCTCAAATCAATTTTTCTATATGTTTCCGCGGTGGGAGATTTTTAATAACTTGAGTACGCGCCTATGTTTCTACATGTGGTAATCTGGTAATATCTCATAAGAGTTATTGTTATCCAATTTTTATGGAATTTGGTACTAATATCTTTATAATTGATACATAGAGATTGGCACCCACATGAAAACGTGTGAGTTGTCATCGCCATTGAATTGATGTAAATATAAAAATATGTAATACAATTTTGTCATAAAATATGTCCCCAGTACAGTCGTCATTCAGTGACACAATTTAGAGTTATGTAATCTAGAAATCTGGGCGTAACTTTTTATATATACATTACGATGCCATCACTACACAGTTCTCAAAAACTCAATTTTTCTTTTGGAATCTCTTGTTCCCGTAGCTCCAAACACTATTTTTTTTTCAGTTATATCTATTTTCCTTACAAAACCGAAAAATCGTCTCACCCAGCAAAAAATTTGCAAGTTGAAATTGAAACTACATCAATGGATGCACCTATAAATCATATTAAAAACTATAATCTTAATAATGGGAACTAAACGTTCACCAATTCTCTATTAAACAAATCCATCTTATACTTAATATGGGTTTAATATTTTATATTTATAATTACAACTACTCGCAGCTCTGCATTTTAAATATAGTTTTTTATTCGTTTCCTTGTATACAAAATAGTTAGTAAATATCAGAATATATAAAGTTTTAACATAATAAAATCAATCGATAAAATTCTGTTTAAAAGTATATTTTCAATTTTAACAATACATTAAAAGTTTTACACATTCTGGATCATTTCATTTCCGTTCAAGTTTCTTCACTTTTTGTGCAATACGAATTGGTTTTGAATGCTGTCCAAGATTTTAACATATCATTTTTTATATAAATTTATTTTATTGTAAAGAATTTATTTTTTGAAATATTCAAGTCTTTCCATAAAACGGAACCTTTAAAAGGAATTCCTGGCAGCCGTTACCCATATTGCTTACATTTAGAATAAGACTTTTTAGTTGTTATATCTAAAAGAAAAATGTTTTATATTTGAATTTCCTTATTGTCAGATTATTATCTAAAAATTGTCAATATTTAACATGTTTGGTAAAAGTTACGTGTAAAATTTATTCAATTTATTCTCATAAATTTATAGGAAAGTTTTAATAAATATAATTTCGTATAAATTTACTATTAGTAATGTAAACAACCACATAATATTTGATATATTTTCATTTGAGGTCCCGTGAAACCTTTTTGATCATTTTTGTAATATTTAAATCAACTGAATCCATCAAATTTAGAATTTTAAATTATATTTGATGTGTTCTCCAAAAAAACTTGTTGGATGAATTCAATCACCCAAAAATATAAAGTTTAGTTTAACGGCAGTAGTAATAATGGTATAATCAAGCAATATATTTCTTCGACCATGGTAATTAGAACACAAAAATTGTTTTACATATAGTTTTAAAACGGATTTTAACGGATTTAAAAATGGAAGATCGCGAAACTGCTTCATGCATTGACGATATGATGCATTTTTTTCGAAAGTATGTATTCTAAGACCACATAATAATATAATGATGATGCCTCCTTGGTCCGTTATTGTATAATTGAGGTAAAATTATTCTAATGAAATTACTTATAAATTTTATTAAATTTATTGTTTACTTAAGCTACCGGCACCTACCTTGGTCCGTTATTGTATACCGGCAATTTATATAAACCAGAAAATCCACTCGTAATTGTGTGTGTAATGTATTGCTACATTAAAATTTGTATAACAATTCACACTTGGCTTTATATATTTCTCTGTATTCCTATTTAATTGTCAATATTTGACGCGGTCTTAGGGTATACGAAAATAATGCTTCATTAGTGACTACACCATAGTTCGTTTAATACTTTGTCGACTAGTATCCATTACATATTTTAGTATTATTATATTTATTATTTCATTTAGAAAGAAATTCTCCAAAAAGGGTTTTTGTCAAAACAAATCTTCCGAATGTCCTTTTAAGTCATAAAATAGTTTAAAATTTTACAACTTGGAAAATAATTGAATGTACTTTTTTTGAATATATTCTTTTCAACTCGTTGTTATATAATTGTTATACGGTTCAAATATAATATAACTGTCAAAAAAGTTTAATTATAAAAGTTTTCTAAAATATATCCTTTCAAATATTTTTTTTTCCTTTCTTATATATATATAATAATTTAAATTCTGAATTAGAAGAGATCCTTAAAAACTTTCTACAAAAAATATATCTCAATTAAAAATATTACTATAAAACATAAGAAATTAGATAATCCAACTTTTATATAAAATTTTGCAATTAATGTGAAAATCTTATGGTACATTCTGTGCAACTAACATGACCAAACCAAAAATATGTATATGTCATTATGTACTCAAAGAATAAAATTTTCATACTGTGAATATATTTTAGATATTTTTCGTATATATAAATTCCTTTGTCTAGCCAAAGGTTTCGTTTCATGTTTCAAACACGAAATTAACGATAACAGAGTAACATAAAATTCAACAGAAAAATGTCACCAAAAATAGTCTCCTTAATATTACCAAAAATATGATGCAATATAATTTTGTATTTTATTATGCTTATTTCAAAGCACGTGCTACCTAAAAATATCAGATTTGGAACCTTAACAACATAAAAACGTAAAACCGTTTTATGTTTATAACCTTTGGTTTGATGATGATGTGAATCCTTTTAGTGAATTATTGTTGTTAGAAAATATAATATAATGTATATAAAAAATATCATCAGAACCCACAAAAACAAAACAGTTATTTTTTAGGAGCATAAAAATATTGACACAAAAGCTTTTTATAGAGTATTGCATATGAACTTTTTTTTTTGTTTATTTATCATTTTTAATAAACTTTATGACGGAAATTTTTAAAAATTCACAAATAAATTTATGCAAAAAGTCGAGATATTCTTTATTAGAAAAAAAAAATTATTTGTTCATATTTACATTTTACCTTCGAATTGCATTTGGCATGTTTAATAAAACCAAAAGAAAAAAATATATGATATTGGGTCAAAAATTTTACTATATGAATATCAAACAATTTTTTGTTGTAATTTAAAACAAAAATGGTGAATGGTTAACAATTTATCCAGATGTCACATCCAAATATAAAATCATATAAAGGATGAAACATATTGTTTTGATGAGTTTACATATTAACAAAAACAACAACAAAAACTGTAATAATATTTACATATTATAATATTTGTTATTTTATATAGAAAATCATAAATTGAATTGTTGTATGTCTGTCAGATACAATACGAAAACAAAGAATTATATTTCTTTAATTTGTCGTATGTTTATTATTGAAGTTAATTTGGATTCAAAGAGTTTACTAGTTGATATTCCAAATTTGACAGACAAAGTATAACATCAAAGAATTTCATTTTAAATTTACAAAAATTGTCATTCATAAAAGCTGATAACGTATGGGGAGCAGACAACTCGTAGTTATATCCAATACTTTTGTAACAAACATTGCTTTTAATACGAAAAATACAGCTTTTCTTATTTATCGTAAATCTCACATATCAATATCAACAGAAAATTTCGTTGAAATCGGATAATAATTAATTGATCTTTTTAGAACATTATAATCAAATATAGTTTGGAAACTAAACTGCACATATATTAATTTGCCATGAACCCACAATAGTTACTGACTCCAAATTTCAGGAACTCCAACTTCATGACATAACAAGCTTCGTTTGGTGTAATATAGATCATTGAACAAATGAAATAAAATTCACCCACTATGAATTCTATATACGAAAACCAACCTGTGTGCCAAATTTCATTCAAATCAGATAATAATTACTTATGTTCTCTAGAAGTCTAGCTATAGAACACATAAATCGGATATTTCAGTATGGAACCATTGGAGCAAACAAATCTGTATACCAAATTTCATTAATATCTGAGTATATAATTTTTTTAAATATTTTCCGCACCATTAGAAAAACACCGTAATTATAGCATGAGCGAAATCCTTTTTTTTGCGTCCAAATCAAGTCCGTTGTAACACTCATAGTTAATCTATCTTTATTTGACTTGTAATACGGTAGCTACTCGTAATATCGTCCTTAATAATGGAATAAAAGATTTAGGTTCAATTATGAATAAGTTTGTACCTATCCAGTAGTAGAAAATGTGTGCTTATCTTAATAATCTTCGTAGGATACGATGCTTCTGAAATTTTGAATAAATATTTAAAATAATTTGGTCGACATGGAATTCAACTTCTGTAAGGTATGTCTATGATTTGAAATATAACTGGAGTCTACCAGTTAGTTAAAATTACTTCTGGATTTTGTATTTATGTCGAAGTTGTAGAAGTAAAACCTTATTAGTCATAAATTCAGTGAATTGTCATTATTCCCATTAGAAGTCAATTGATGATTGTCATTAAATAATAATGTAACAATGAAATAATGATGTTAATCCTTTTATATTCGAACAAAATAATGAATAACGAACAATGTCATAATATTAGTTAATCTGTAGAGATTAAGTCATTATTAGATATTTCAACATTAATAAATGTTCAATTTTTTTCAGAATTGAAAAAAAAACATATGATAATTATTTTTCTACGCTTTAATTTTAGTATTTAACAAAAAAATTTCTCAAGTAAAATTTTCGTATTTTTTTCATATTAATTGTTGAATTTTTCTTTATATTCAACATTGAATAAAAATATTAAAATAACATTAATTCGATTTTTCATCCATTTTCTAATAATAAAAATACTTTTCAAACATATAAACTCATTAGTTATACATTTATATATATATGTACATTACATACATATATAGAAATAAGAAGAGCAAGTTTATTTATCTATACATATTTATTTTTATTCCTATTTACTTTCATATCTCAATTTTTCATCCTCCAACATCCTTTTCAGATTCCAAAAGTTGAACTTTGTTATTATATTTTCCCTCCCTATTACTACAATTCTACAAAATATATCAACTTTTATATATGTATATTTATATTTATCATAATAATATGTTGGATATTTTATGTTGGTGGTATTATATAATCACGATACAGTAAGCCCGATAAATGCTTGAGGATTTTTCAATGAGCCTAAATTACTTTTCCATTATCGTTAATCGGAATACTTGAGAATAAAAAAAAAAACTAAATACATAAGGAAAATTGGCATTCCATAGTTGATTATAAAACCTTCTGTTTCTATTTGAAGTTCCTATAATACCACTACGACCTATTTTTATATTTTCCGTGCTTTAAAATAAAAAAAAATATTTACCAGGATCATCAGTTAACTTGAATTTTGTAAATGTTTTTGCTCTATTAGAAAGATAATGTACTCAATTTTATTTTTAATTTTATAAATTCAAAGTGTAAGTAAAATGGAATAAAATAAAAACCGCAAAATCAGCCATTTTTAATATGTATTGTTGTGCAGAGTGCGAAAAGTTCATTTTTAAGTATAGTATGATTGCAGACATTTAGAGATGGTGGTAAAAGAGGTAATCTTTAGAGATATAAAATGAATTAAAAAATGTTGAAGGTAAAGTGCTAGAGATCATTAGAACCAAGATAACATTTATATATAAAAAAAATTAATGATTATGCAGGGTTGTTGGCTACTTGATATATTATACCAGAAAAAAAGGAGATTTTTAAAATGTACGGAAAAGATAACAAATCATGTTTCGGAGGAAATGATTTATCGTACCTTTTAACTAAAAAGATTTATTTGCATGCACAAAAAATTTCGTGGCTGATATAAAAAACAATCAGAAATGATAACACATAGAAGAATTTTTCTAACATTATAAAAATTATAAAAGTATCATTTTTCAAAACCAAAAAAAAAAAAAAGTCAGTGCAATTCGGCAGATTGGTTATCTAAATAAAAAAAACAAAAACTTTTTGAGTGAAACTTAGCATTACTGATGTGGTAAAATATGTTAACGAAAAATAATATGTCCTTGCATAAGTACTACATTTTAAATATCTTATTTCGAAACTGTATTTACACTGATTCCGTAAATCTTGGAAGAAATATTTAAATGGAAGAGATTTGAAACTGAATAATAATTTTCATCTTGCTTTAAAATAATTAGGTATCTGTTTCTCGCAATAAAATTGTACCTGTATTTAAAAATTGTTAACAGGTAGAGCAAATTATAGCTACAATTCCATGTAAACTTGATGAAAAGTGTGGTATGTGTGTGTGATAAATAATTAAATAACATCCGCCTGAAATATACAAAACTCTCAAATCAGTAAATCGTAGACTTTAAAATAAATTAAATGCTTCTTAAGACTGTTTCTGATTGTAATTCAGAGAAAGTTACAGAATATTTTGTGAAAATCAGTCATAAATAAACTTTTATGTCATAGATCTGTGGTTTGTGTACTTAGTGACATTTAAGTTTACCTTACCTCTAATTTTAAATATTTTTGTGTATAATATTCAAATGAATTTGTTTTTTTTTTTTACTTTTTCAATCAAATTATCCTACAAATAAACTGATTTGTCATTGTGCGTAATCCTTTTATTCCTTCATATCATTATTTTCTTTCAGAGTATATTAAACAGCCAAAAAATTAAAAATACAATTTTTTACGTGTAGATATAGGAAACAAAATAATATTTTTGAAATTTTGTGTGGGCTCCTAAAAATTGTTTATTACAACATTTATAATTCATGAGTAACACAAATATAAAAAAAAAATATTTTTTGCTCCCTAAATAGAATTAACGTATAAAAGTCTAAAATATGCGCATATATTTTGTCATCACGCGCCTTACAGGAGCCTTGAATACTTACACATTTTTTTTGTATTCCTTTTCTCGTTGATTTTATTTTATTATTTTAATTTTTCCAAATAAAAAAAATATAAATTTTAATATGGCTGATAAGATGAATGAAAATCCTTTCGGTTCAATGTTTCTTAATCAACAAAATGAAAATAACCAACAACATAAAAATATTTAAGTAAATTGGAATGAAAATTGATGACATTAAATCTAATATTATTTTCGAAGTTGAATATTTATTTATAACTAACACAATGTGAAATGAATTTATCCCAGTATAAAAATTTATCGTTTATTTTTTTTAAATAAATTATAAAAAATAAAAATTCTATAAATTTTATTTTGATTTTTTGCATAATATAAATCATAAATATACAAAATTTTATACGAAATATATTTTTCAAAAAATCTCGTGGTAAATTATTAATATTATTTTTGTTGAATAAAATATTTTTCTTTGAACACAACTTAAGTTTATTATCTAGAAAATTCATTTACTAGAAAATTTTGTATAAAATATTTTCAAATTTTCTTAAATTTTTTTTGTAAATTTAATATTTCATAAATTTTGAAGATTTTAGTTCTGGCTATGATATTATATGGACATATTTTTGTCAGGAACAGAATAATTCCGCTGAGTATTATAAATATATATTTTTAAATTAAAATATTTTATGGTACACATCTGTGAGTGATTCATCAATTTTGTGAGATGAAAATCTAATTTACAGCAAAATTATGATCTTTGTTATTAAATTAAATATATCTGAAAATTATAAATTATAATAACCTAACATAAATAATATTTTTGCGTCAATGAAAACCAATTTCAATTGATAAATGATCAAATTTTAATATTTTACAAGTTCAAATATTTTACAGGTTTTTTCGATTTTATACTTCATATTATGCAACTTCATAATTTTGTTTTTAAAATTCCATTACTCTGCAATTCCATTTAATATTAATATCAAAATTTAAATTTATATTCATCAGATACAGATTAGATTACTATTCATATATGTGGCCAACTGTGGTAACACTAATGTTCCTTCTTTCAATTGAATAGTTCTATTTAAGTAACGAAAATATATTTAATTAGAAGTTATAATAATACGGTAATATATTTATTGGATTATCTATTTGTAACGGTGGGTCTTTAAAATAAGCATATACATTAAAAATTGGAGCCAATGCTCTCATTAAGATATTTTATGCCTTTTTTTACTTAATTAATTGAATTTACAATTTTATTTATTAATGTAATGCAAGACTAACAAATTAAGAGCAAGTAATGAATTTTAAATATAACTGAGTCCAACAAGTCATCTTCACTCCATATCATAGTAATCCCCTCTTAATTCATCGAACTAAAATGCTAAAAAAAGTTCGCAAAAGTGCTTGTTTGTGCGATGCTGCATTCTTAGTAGCAACAGGAAAATTAAAGAACTTACACAATAAAATCTATCGCCAAATATAATTTTATTTACTTACATCTTAATTTAAAATAGATAATATTTCTATTCAATGTAAGTCCCAATTCTGAGCTTGCGTGATTCTAACAATGTTTCTAAAATAATGTTAAACCCAAACTTACAATATGCCGACCCGACATTATATTATGAATAAAATGCCTTAGAATCATACTTTTAATATTCATAAGATTGAAGAATAGTCTGAAATTTTAAAAATAATAAATATTTTTAACACATTTTTTATATTTTAGAAATATATTCGTTATATTTTTAAATTTTATTTTTTTATTTTCTTCAAAATAAAATGTTTTAATTTCTATAAACTTAATTTTTTTTTTATTTTTATATATAATAATATTTTATTTTTTATTTTCTGATTTATATAATATAAAAATTATTAAATAATTTTAAACATTTCTAATCGAAATTCTTCATTTCATTTTAGTTTATAAATAATTTTATTTTTAATATATCTAAACTTTAAAAATTATAATAATTTTAAACATAATTATATATTTAAATAAATTATTTTAATTTTAGTTTGGTATAATTTAATTATTTAAAAATTTTAATTTATTATCATTAATTTAAATTTTTGCTATTAGTATATTTATTTTTTGTTAATAATATATTGTACAATTCGATAATTCTAAAATTATATTAAATTTATTTATTATACATATATAGTATTTTTTAAGATTAGTTATTTCTCATGATCGATTTTATTATGTTTTTAGCCGATAGATGGAAATTCCCAAAAAAATGTTAAAAGAATTTATAAAATGATATTACATATACCAATTATTATAGTTTGTTAGCCCTTGGAAATTTTTGATAATTCTCTAAACTTTACAATTTATTCTTAGGATATCTAGGCATTAATAATTGCTTTTGGTACTAAATAATGACGATGACATATTTCTGCTATCTGTATATTTTCTTACCTCAGACTACACACGACTTTATTTAGTTAGAAGATTTAATTAATTTAACCCTCCAATTATCGTGTAGGTGTTATCCACCCATTTTAAAAAAAAACGTTCCAAAATCTAACCCTAAAACAAATGGAACAGTTTTTTTTCCTCATCAATACATATTGTCACCCTGAATATTGCAATAATAAATTCTGCCAGTACAAATTAATCTCAAATACATTGAGATTACTATAACATATTTATTAATATCTTATAGTTTCAATTTTAAAAAAAACTTATTCTCAAAATGCATTCTCGCGATGACCTATTTTTGATATATTTATATAAAAAAATAAAGTAGATTCAATAATATATTTTTAAAACTATAATTGATAAATTAAATGAGCTAAAAAAATTCATCAATCAGTAGTTAAAATAAATCAATTCTAAGATTTTAATGCTATAGTTTGTCACAGTATTGAATTTAAATAGATTGGGTTCATTAGTAAGAACAGAAACAAAAATATTATAGCCACGAAGAGTTGATATTGTTATTGATTTATTCTATTAAAGAGTGATAGACTAAACCAATAATGAAATTGACTATTGAACTTGATGAAAAACTGATCAATTGATGAAATTCTCTGATATTATTGCGTTATTGGTCAATGGTGATTCAGAGAATAAAAAATTGTTGAAAATGTCATGAAAAGCAACTAACCTTAAAATAGTTAGTTTTTATTATATCGAGAAAACTTAAATTTTTATCTTTATAATAATATTTACATAAATTTTGTTATTAGTCTCTAGATACTGGAAATTTGAATATTTTCCTTGAATTTCTAATCAGCTGAAAAAACTAAAAAATAAAACGCTGTTTTTTTTTTGTTTTCTTTTTAAGTCATTAAAGTTTACTTTTCAATAACAATTTGTATTGTGATTATTCATTCTGAGGGGGAGGAAAATTTACAGATGGTAAAATTTGAAGGACTACAAAATATTTGGAGGGTTAAAGGAAAGGTGCCATTTCTTTATTAAGTATACACAGTTAGTAATAATTATTTTTTATATAGAACTTGGTGCTTTTTTTTTATTTAAATACATCGTAAATTTTAGCTTTTATCATCATAACTTTTTGTTATCCTTAAAGTTATTTTTGTTTTTATTGCTATTTAAAAGAGTGCATTACAAATTTAGTTTAGAGATGAGATAATAATAATTATGTTGTTTTACAGTTTGTTTGTTTTTTTTTTTTTTTTTTTTTATCCCAGAATTATTTAATTTTTATGGTGAGTAATAGTAATTTATTTAAAATTTATATACAAAGAATCTCAAATTTTTATGTTGCTGCTTATGAAAAATATTATTTTATACAAGTTTTCCAACCAAAAAAATAAAAAAAAGGATATTCATTTTCATCACTTGAGGGTTTTCTTCTTTTCAATTATTTTAATAATTTCCATCTTTCTACACTTTGTTTTGTGTGTCTTGTTATATAGACAGTTTTTTGTGGTTTTGAAAATTACACCTGTGCTTCTCTTCATTAATTTATACTGATTGCAAATATACATAAAATTTAGGTTCTTCAAAGTATTTTTTTTTTACTTTGAATTTATAATAATAATTTCTTGTTAGTTTTTTATTATAAGGTAAAAAAAAATCATTTTTTTTCAGATGGCTAATAATTTATAAAAAAAAACATACAGAAATGCAGGCAAAAAAAAAGGATCCTTTTAAGGCCTTAAGGATAATTTTAAGATTTTAATAGTTATTTAGTGTTTACTTTAATAGACCTGCGAATAAAGCGAAAAAAATTACAAAAACAAAAATATTTGTTATTATAATTTATGTATAAAATTAAAAATAAATATCCCAAAGCTGTTAATTTTTTTGTTGCGGAACTAAATTATAGTAAAGATGAAGGTATGACGTGATATTTTCAGTTAGTATTAAATTTATTGGTTCCCTAATGACTATATACAATACTTGGATAATTAATAAAAGTGAAAATTTTTATGCTTTGCGCCAAGATAATGGAACGACAAAAATTCCCTGTAGATAGAAAACTGACGATTCATAAATCATTTTTAGTATAGGTTTAAAATAAAAACAGAAAGAAAAAAAAGTAGTCGCGCTAAATGGCAATTAATTTAACAGGTGTATGAGGTATGGTTAGTTAAAATATCTAAATTGCAAACCAAGAATATATTTTGGTTTAGAGAAATTTTCAACAAAATTTTCATAAATACGTTTAGGTTCAATTTTTATGAAACCTCCAAATTACGATATCCTAACTCAGATTTTTTTTTTTTTTTTTTGAAAGGGGTAACACAAGAGAGCACTGCGACCTTGACGATCTATTGTGCGTTTATAGCCCCTATTCCTCCTACCATTTAATAGATTTGAAGAAACCTAGTATGTTTGAGGGGGCAATATATCTTAGTTCTTCAGGAGTAAGGAAACCTTTACCTAAGATATTAAGTCTGCCTCTTGCGAGAGCCGCGCAGTGGCAGAGAATGTGTTCTGTCGTCTCTTTGTCGTTAAAGCAAAGGCGACAGATGTCTGTTTCAGCCAGGCCCATTTTATTGAGGTGGTAGTTTAAAGGACTGTGTCCTGTTAAGAGGCCAGTCAGGGTTCTTATATCCCTTTTACTGAGTGTTATTATATCTTCCACTTTTATTTTGTTTGGATTGATGAATTTTTTTGATGTGTCAGATTATTTCAATTTTATTGAAATATAAATTTTCAAAACTTTGAACTTGTCGTGAGCTTAAAATAGGAGGATTAGCGGATGGAATAGTAAAATGTCACTAGATGTTCGCGAAATGAAATTTGTAGTTACTCAGAAGTTTGTTGTTACGCGAAACCGGACGTTAAATATCACGAGAAATAGCAGGATCTGTTCTATTAACTCTCTGTTAAATTGATGAATTTTATAAATTCAGAAATGTTAAAATATAAAATTACAAATACAAACAACCAAACATTATTCGTATAATAAAATTAGTGTACAAAGTATTTACATATATACATTTGAGAGCAGTATAAAATAAACTATGAAGTACTGTGATGGAAAAATCCGATTCCAATAAAAGTCTGCGTCCGATAAAAATGGCCTGTGTGCAGCAATACTTCAAATAGTTTTTGCCAGATTTTAATTTAATTTGGCACACAGTTGCGTATGGATTTCAAGTTAATTTAGATTTGAATGAAATTTTGGTTTCTTGATTTCAAGCTGCTGGCCCGAAATTTGTTGCATATATGATATACTATGGGTTCAACTTATGTGTGTCCATACTTGTAGGTACGTGCTTGCTGTAATTATTTTCAGATTTGAATGATAGTTGGCATACAGGTTTCCTGATTGAAAATTAAAAAAACTTAAAAATTATTACAATCGCCCTGAAGCTACTGACCACAAATCGTAGTGGCATCTACTTCGTTACAAAAACAACCTATGTCAACCAATATAAACATTATTTATATTCAATCCTGAAATGAAATAAATGAACTTCTGAAATTCTTTAAAAGCAATGTAATACCGAGTTTTGGGAAACCCAAAGGTTAGCATTTTTATTAAATTATATTATTGTATAATTCAAATACTTCTATAAAACTAATTTTTTCATCGCTATTTAATATTTAACCTTCAACAAACTGAAAAAAATTATAGTTAACAATAACGCTGGGTAAAAAAAGTTTCAATGCAAAACTTTATTTTTAGTAGTAATTTTTATGTGTTTAAAATTATAAATTTTAGTAAAATAATGAAATAGAAAAAATTATATTTTTTTCTTGTTTTCTCTAAGTAAAAATTTTATGCGGAATTTTAAATCATTGACCGAAAAGACATTTTTCCTTTTCATTCTACAAATCGCTGTATACTTTTCTGCTTATGTATTATACACACAAAAGTCATATTTTTATACACGACTAAAATGTCCTGCTGTATACTTACAATTTATATGTTGTTTTGTGTGAACAGTTAATGTATAAAGTGCATTACATATAAAATGTTTATGTTTACAATATAAATTAAAAATAAAAATGAAGCAAATACCAAAAATCCTATTTGGCCATTAAGTCTTGTTGTCGTTGTTGATGCTATTTATATGAAAAAGGATAAATTTTTATAAATAAATGTTATTTGTATAATGAAAACCAAATAATATAAATTTTCTGGCAATAAAAAAAAATACCAGCTTAATATAAATTGTATTAAAAACATGGTTATGCCATTAAAGGACTATTTGTTTTCCTTTTTTGGTTACAAAACCGCCTTTCGAACAATTCCATAGAGTTTGTAACTCTGTGTGTGCGTCTGTATGTCAAGAAAATAATATAGGCTCAATTTTGAAAACATTTATGATATTTTTACTACTACTCTGTTTGAACTCTGGAAATAGCTATAAATAATAATAATTTTTGAAGTGTGATAAATAAAAATAATTTTACTTGTATATTAACGTTTCTATGTTCTAGCATTAAATTGCTATATTTTATATGTAATATTATATATTTTCTGAAAATATTGCGTATATATATTAATTTATATATCATGAAATAATTTTACAAATATTAAAATTTCTAATTTTGTATATTTAAAATTAAATTATGTTAGTGGTAGAAAAAGTTATTGATGAAGAATAAATCAATTTAGGACACTAGGTGACGCTGGAAGTTCTTTTATAAAAATTCTTTATCACAGAGTTCTACAATAAATTTTCTATTTAAAAAACATTTCTTATACAATTGTGTCAGCACTTCCTATGGTGTCATTATTCCTTAGTTTTAGTAGTTAGAAACCCCAAAACTTCTCTACGTGTTTATTAAATTCTTCAATAAATCAAAATAATCAAATTAATGAGATTAGTAGAAATACAAATTTATCATCAAACATTTAAGTCTAAAAACAATTTCAGTCAGCAAATACACACTCGAAAAGAAATTTAATTATATAGAAGTTTAACTGGGATTGCCCGGAAAGACATTAGGAATATTATTTTATATAAAAATAAACAGAATCTTTGATATGGATCCACTTAAATTACAATATCACAAAACAAAAGTTGTATGCCAAATTTTATTTAAATCGGATAACAATTCAATTACAGATATTTTTGCGTACAGCCATAGCATCCATCCAACGTACCTTTACATTTTTTAATACATTTTGTAATCTCGAGGATAGGGAATTGAATAAAATTGATAATTTTATCATTTTATTATTTTTTTTTTTTTTTTTCAACTTTTCATTCTATCACAATACGTCATTGTTGTTGTTCCATAACTCCCTGTAAAACTCTATTTTGCTAATTGCTCGACCGCGAAAAATTCATGTTGATAAACGAAATAAAATAATTAATGATGACAAATAAAATAAAAAAAATTATAATAATATTTTATTTTCTGTTCATTTCATATAAAGTCCAATTAATTTTATTGTATTATACTGCAAAATATAAGTAAATTTTATTTATATTTCAGATATTAAATATTTGTGTGTGTGTTGTCATCTTTTGTTTAATTACAATTTCATAGTAAAAAAAAAGGATATTATTCAAAAGCAAGGCGAAATGTGTTAAGTTTTAAATAGTTTATTGTGTTTGTGCTGTAGTATTTTTCCTTTTCACATATGGTTTTTCTCGTTTTCATATTATTGTATGATTTCCATTTATTGTTTATTCTATTTGTATTTTCATGGAAATTATACCAAAAATATTATAAATATTATTTCCTCTTCCGCCATAAAATGTTTTTGTGTTGTTTTGAAATACAAAAAAGTTTTCATATATGTTTATAGAAAGAAAATTTTCACTATAATGAAACCACTATAAATTTAATAAAATGAATAAAGTAAAAA
Source organism: Rhamphomyia laevipes (assembly GCA_963920725.1). Lineage (NCBI taxonomy): Eukaryota > Metazoa > Arthropoda > Insecta > Diptera > Empididae > Rhamphomyia > Rhamphomyia laevipes. The sequence goes on from OY987255.1 coordinate 28,096,195, forward strand.
AAAAAAATTGAAGAAAAACATAATAACATTTTATTTATGTATATATATGTACCGAATTAATTAATTAAGAAAATTCATTTGCAATTAGGAAATTAAGTTATTCACTGTACGTTTTTGTTTTTAGCATTTAAGCTTTATGAAATTTGATGAAAATTTTGTAATGAATTTTTGGTTTCTAGTTTGACAATAAATTATTTTAATTAATTTAACGATATGCCAGAAATAACTAATTAGTTAATTAGTAATAGTATTGAAGTTGGTAAGTGAAGCAATTATTTTTTTAAGATTTAAAATCGGGTATTAAACTCAGTTTTATATTTTCAGAACTGAATATATTTACACTTCCAAATAAATTTTTAAAATACATTTTTATGAACTCTTCATTCCATCATTGTTACCCAAATATGCATTTATATGTCATGTACCACAATGAATCCACTCCATTTTTTCGATATGAATAAAAATATAATTATATAATTAAAATATTTGTATTTTACCATTTTTGTTAATACATTTTCACTTAAATTTAATTCATTTCCACTTATAATAATTTCAATGCTTTATCAATTTGTCGTATAGTAACTTTCTGGTTAGTTCGTTAGTATCATCTTTCTGGGTATAGAATCATTAACAAATTAATCGATTTGTATTTACATAACTTTTTATTCACTTTACACATGATTTATTGGAAATTAATTTTATATTATTAATTAAACATAATATAAATACGAAAAATAATGATTTAATTTAGTGAATACAAAATAATTGGATTTTTATCGGGACTGATGCTTTTTACTTATATTGAAAATAAAATAATTTAATTAAATAAAATATGCTTAAAAATAGGTCATAATTAAATGCTCGTGCTTATCAATTTACGTAAAATTTAATTATTTTAGAACAGATAATAACCATGTATTTTAAATTCAAAATATATAATTAATGAAACCTAGCACTCAGTGCAGTCATTGTGATTTATTTGGTGCTTGTACATGAGTGCTACAAATTATGCTAACAATTCACAATTCACATACTATAAACAATTCACATACTAATGAGCTACATTTTTATCAGTTCAGTTCAGTTGAGTTTCCATTCGATTCGATTCGATTGGTTACGTAGACTGAACACATAACTATCGATTGCTATAACTATTCAAATTTCATTTTTCTTGACTTTTCCTTCAGTTTGGATTCTCAACTCTTTCCGATTCGATTGATTCCGATTCCACTTATGTATCCACTCTATCGATTTTCCATTCAACATATATGAAGACGTCAAATTTGAACTTGAACGATTTGAACGAATCGAAACAGAACCGATCAATACTATGTAGCCCACACTTAACTGTGGAAGAAAGTCATGTACACATAAATACATGTTAGAACTTAGAACATGAAAATGCGCCTGTTGAAATGAAAAAATGTGATCTTTGATGCATGAATACACATTGGAACGTGCAACTACCATACGGCCAAATATTATTTCGATATCAATAGTCAATTATTTACAAAATTATTTCAATTTTTAATTTTTACTAAATTTTAATGAAACAATTAGCCAAGTCGATGATCGAAGGTGAGCCTATGGTCCCTAAATACTATGTTAGTACATAATGTCTAAAATGAATTCAATTATTCAAAATTCGTGATCAAGCCTATAATTATGTCATATTTTTATATAACCATTTTACTTTCACAATTTATAACATCACGAAAGTATTGTGGTGACGATATTAACAAAAAATTACAAAATTATAATTAAAAGAAAATTAATTATAATAACAACTGAATATTATTTTAATTATCACTCAGTTATAATAAAAATCAATTTTTTCTGGCAACAAAAACAACATACTCAAAATTAACATAAAAAGCAATACAAAATTAAATAATTTTAAATATTTTCCCATTTTAATGAGTTATAATTATAAATTTCAAGTAGTTTGTTGTTATGCATTTATTGTTAAAATATATAAATTTTTGGAAAAATTATTTTGTTTTATTTTTGGTGAAATTTAATATTTTAGGGCAGTATGTACAAAACAAATTTGCGTCCGTCAGTGTATCTTACCGACACCGACACAAATAGGAAAATCAATCGGAAATTCATGGCCGCAAAATTTTGTGTGATTATATTTTGTAAAAAATAAAAATATAATACTATATTAAAATTAAACTTTATCAATTACAATTTTAATAATAATAATAAATATATGGTTCTTTTTCGATAGATGTCAGAGAGCACGGAAAATAGTTTCCTTTTTAATTGCTTGAAAATTGATAAATTTGGTTTCTCAAGATATTTTAGAACTGAAATTTAAAAGAACTATGAGAAGAAACCATTTGATTTCGGTGCAAAACTAAGTAATAATTTTACTCAAATTTTTAACTACTGATAGAATCTACTATAATGGTTTCAAGATTTTTCAGCATTTGCCGGATAATCGTTAACACAAGAAGATTTTCTACTGCCGAGCAGAAGTAACGACACCAGCAAAATAACTGGAGTAATGCAATTCGAAAATTGTGCATATTAATTAGTACTGCTTCTAAAGCAACTGCAATAAATAGTGTAGAGTGGAAAAGAAAAATTGAAGTGACTAAGAAATAGTTTCAAGTAGTAATAGCAAATACTCATCTTTAACTTTGCTGACTCACTCTGATTAACTTTTTAAAGTGTAGACAACGATTCATTAACGATTCTCCGACGTTGGTTTGACTTTGAAGTCGCTAGCTCCTCATAATTCAGAGAATATGTAATAAGCAGATAAATACGAGTACAAAAGTACCTAAAAAGCAGGTCTGTCGTCTACAAGTGAACATGTAAAACTTTACAGTTTCTGTATGAACTTTTGTATAAATTCTAACAGTTTATACTTGATATGATTTACGGACACAAGTTTGCCTTTCGTAAATACAACGCGTATAATTTTCAAAAATAATTAAATTTTTAAATATAAGTTTTTTTTTTAAAATTATTATTAATAATTTAAATACTGTTATTTCATTTTTAACATTCGTTTTCAATATTACATACCTTAAATTTCATATATCACAATTATTAAAATAACATCAACTAACAAAAGTCCTTTCTCAAGAAAAACACAATATTTTATTTATTGAAAAATTTCCATTTCCCTCGATTTTTCTCACTTAAACTAATTTGTTTCTTAAAAATTATATATTACTTTTTATACTATTTTATAATTTGTCATTATATATTTATTTATATCCTAAATTTCGTTTTTAATTTTTACTTAATTTTTATAAATTCATAAATTTTTAAAATTTTATTTTTCTTAAAAATTAAAAATAATTTTTTTTTTATTGTGTTTGGTTTTATATGTCGTTTTTTTAATATTTGTTTTTTTATTAATTATAAAAATAAATTTAATTCAAAACTAAACAAAATAAAATTGTTTTTAAAAAAATTATTTAATATATTTTTAGCACCTAAATTAATCAATTTTACCTTAAAAATATCGATATTTGACTTCGATGTAATGCATAAATCAATAATTTTATTAAAAGAAATGTTTTAATTGTTGTAGAATTTAATTGTGAACTATTTCCATGGTGTAATTCAGCAAAACTTTCACCTGCAAATAGAAAAATATTCATATTATTCATATATAAAAAGTTTTAATCATTTTGATATTAAAGTCTTGAAAGAAATATCTCATAAAATATATATCATTTATGCCCAATAAATGTCAAAAACGAAATCTCATATTATAAATCATATAAGTATAATTTAAGATCGTAAATTTCCTTACTAAATAGAAAAACGTCATATAAAAAGGATCAAATTCATAATATCGATAACAAAAACGAAATATTTAATGAGGTATTTTCATAGGTAATAAAATTTGTTTATTTTTATTTTTAAAGAAATATTTCAACTATAAAAAAGGATATTTTTCCAGTATTTTTTAGGATTCTTTTTATTATTATATTAAAATTACTTTAAGAGAAACCTTTTAAAAACGAAATGATTTTGTTTTAAATATTTATACTAAATAAATTATTAAAAAATATATTATTAAGTAGTAAAATATTTGAAAATTTACTTTAATTTAAATAAATAAATAATTAAATTTATATTAAAAGATTTTTATATTCAGATATTCTTGGTCTTTAATGGTTTCTGTTGCGGTAGATATTTGTGGTACATAGAATTAAATATCTATATAAATTAATGTGGTTACTGATTCGGAAATATATTTTAACATTTCACAATAAATTTATCTATCTATGTACAATATTTACATAGAAATTTATCTTAATGTTAAAGTTAGAGAACTTAATAATTTAAAGTTAACAATAATTTACTTTAATTTTGTATTTTTTATTATACACAATTTTAATTAATACCAGGGAAGGAAGAAATTTAAATGTAGCTTATTAACAAATTGGTTAAACCATCGCCGAACACAATTTTACGATAAAAAATGACATCCAGAATGTACTTCGTCAAGAATAGCCATATGACCTGATATATTTTTAAAATATGTATCTCAAATAAAAAACAAAAAATATTAAAAATTATGTTTTTTTGTTTTCTTTTCCAATTTCAACTTCAAGTGAGTAATTATGTTATATCGTTAAATCAAAAGATTAATTGCGCGCTACTAAGTGACAAATACATTTTTTTGTTATTTCCTAAAAAACTAGTTTTACAAATTACTTTTATTAAGTGACCATTATCATTATAGCCATATGGGTTTGAAAAGCAATTCAAAAGTTATATATAAAAAAGATTCTGAAAGTCTATCTGCCCGTTATTAACTTTATTTCAATATTTATGCCACATAGAAAATATTCACAGAAAGTACGCAACGTGGAGCATAATTTTACCATTTTCATTGCCTATTTCTAGCGCAGATAAGTAGCTCATATTTGACTAATAGCAAGTATAAAGTTTATAAAATACTTAATCTGGAATTCTATAAAATCTTATTAGTATTTAGCTGATTCCATGTAAACCCCATAATTATGAAACTATTGTACAGTAAGCTATGATGTGCGATTAATCACTTAATCTGCTCAAAAATAAATATTAACAAAATTCTCTGAACTGTTCAATAAAAAAAAACAATAGAAATTAGAAACACCAAAATCGGATATCCTTATTTATACAATCTTTTAATTTTTATTATAGTGCTTTTTATAAGGACATTAATCCTATTTCTAACAACAGAGCATCAACAAAAAATAAAGCTCATTATATTAAATAGTCATCCTTTTACTAATAAAAATAATAAGAAAAATAATAGAAAGAAATTTAAATTCACAATTCGTTTTGTAGACTATTGCTTTTTTTAAGGACGATATTCGGTAAGACGAATTATTATGTTATAAATTTTAGACCTTTTTTTTTTGTTTTTGTATAAAAAAAATTAAATTAATCAAAAATATAACAAAAATCCTGGATATATAAAGAAAAAAAAATAAAAATTGTTATAAACATTAATAAAACATTTTTGAATTTTTAGCCCACATCAAAAGGATAATAAAAAAGGATCAACAGAATACAAAAAAAAAAAATATTATTATTTTTGTAATACCGGAAACTTTAATTTCCTCATAAATTCTTATTATTAATTTGATTATTTCCCATCATTTTGTTGTTATTGTACAATACATTATCCTTTAGCAATTTCCCAGGATCTTCTATTTTATTGTATTTCTTTCTTTATATATACAAACTATGTAATTAAAAACTTTTATAATTTAACTTTTAATTTTTTGTGGTCAAAATTAAAAAATACAAAAATAAAATTGCCTTTTTCTATGTAAATAGAAAAATTAATTTTATTGTGCGTCGTGTGAACTAATAAAAGGATTTTTTTATTTATTATTAACGAAATGAAGGACGGAAATTGTATAAAATGAAATAATAAAAATATGTAAAAAAAAAAAACTCACCAAAACCATTTCTTTAATTGCAATTATTCATGCGAATGTAATTTTTTGGTTGAGAGTAAAGTTAAAGTGATGTGCATTTGTTTGGTAAAAAGTATATGCACATATGAAAGTGCTTAAAATATGATAAAAATAGAAAACAAACAAAAAAAAATTAATTAAAAACTGTTGTTCTTTCTTTTATGTTTTATGAAGAAATTTAAATGAAAATTCCTAAGCACCTGAATAATTTTTTGTTGGTATATTTGCAAAAACAATAAAATTCAAGTAATTATGTAATAAATAAGTACGTAACGAAATGAAATACGAATTTGATGTTGTTAAAGTGTAAAATATTTTTTATGGTGCAATTTAAAAATTGTTGGAAAATTACAAGCAAATTTACACACTTTGCAGTATCTTACACAATTCTATATTAATATTTTCACATTATTGTTGCACAAATTTCCATTTACCTTCTATATAACTAATATCACATATAAAGCAGAACTATACTGAATTAGTTTCATACTTATGGGATTTGTGTATAATGTACAATCATGTCATTTTAAAGGCCTACAAGAAATTTCGGTGTACATTGCAATGACACCGTTTGTTTCGAAATTCTTCAAACTATCAAGCAATTTAAGAGCATATTTACACTATCTTAAATATTTATTTGAAAATTTTTACATCACAGGAAATCGAAAAGACGTAACAGAATTTTACCCTAAAAGTTCCAAAAATAACTTTGATACAATAAAATTATACAAGCAGGAATTATTCTATAAACTCTAAATGCATTTTATAAACTTTGAACTACAAAAATATTATTTAGCTACTAAAACACTAAGATAATATGAAACAAAAATTTCATTGTCACTAACAAAATGTATCTTGTAAAAGTTTATTGTCACTTTTAAAAATGTCCTGCTGGTCATTCATTATAAAAAAAATTCAAAATAAAATTATTACATAATTTTACATGACAAAATTTCTTTGAAATATGTACATATATACAAAATTTTCAAATTAAATTCATAAAACACTTTCAAGTAACAAGAAATTATATTTGTGGAAAAGGAGTACATATATCTAAAGTTTTGTAAGTTTTTTTTGGAAAATTCTAGTAATTTAAAAACTTTTATTAGTTTCCCATAAAAAAAAAATTAACAAAAATTGCCAATTATAAACTTTGTCAGGTTCTTACGTACTTTCAAATCAAAGTTATATTTATAAATTTCTTCAGATCATGTAGATAATTGATGCATAAATTTTAAAAGCTAAGAAAATATCAGAAATTGTATACATGTACATCCTTTGTGTACCTACATTACCAGGATAACTTAAATAAATTTAATTATTATAACTACACATAGGAAACTAAAAAAATTCTTGTGAAAGTTAATTTATCTTGTTTTTCACGAAAATGAACTTAATTAATTATAAAATTTTTATAATGCTCCAAAATATTCTGCTTAAAATTAGTTTCAAGTGGAAAAATACAATAATTATACAAATATATTTTAAAATTATACAAATTTGTTTTTACCAAAATACAAAATTTTAATGATTTTTTTTAAAAAAAAGTAACATGGAAAGTACAAATTAAATCATTTTCTGTTCAAGTATTTAAAATGTACAAATATCAAATGACAAAATAAACACCTACAGTAGGAAAATTTAAGGAAAATTTGTGTACTATTTTCAATTTTCATGCCAACAAACATTCATTTTATAATTGAAATTTACTCGTGTCGTTTTGTCTTTATAAATGGATTTTTTCTGTAATTACAATTTGAATATTTCAAAATACAAAAGAAATCAATTAAAAATGTAAATTTACAAAAAGTTTTTGTATTAATAAAATTAAAAATACAAAAATAAAAGTCTTTTAATTAAATTTTAATATTAAAATTTAATTAATATTAAATATTATATTTTTTAATATTGTAATTTATTTATTATTTTTGGTTAATTTAATTAAATATTTGTTATTTTTTGTTTTAGTAACAATGAAAAAATAAATATGACAAATTTTAGTTATCTGGTAAAATAATGAATGAGATAAATTTATTATTTATCTATCAATATTAATTAATTTTATTTTCATATAAAATTCAAAATAATTATATTTGAATAATCATTGTCTCTACTGTTGGAAAAGATAACTTTTCATTGTCGTCCAATTAGTATTATATAGTACACAATATTAAAAATTCATTGAACAAGAGAACATTGATTAGGTCTAACTGACAGCAACATAATAATTATTACGTTTATTATTATAGTATAGAAAGTACATAAAAAAAATATGTCGAAGTATTATTTAAAATGTAAATCAATGTTTTACTTTATCAAAAAACAAACAAAAATAATATTAATAAATGTAAAAGACAAACAAAAATATTTTAATAGAACAGAAAATGTTTTTATTATATACATCATAATTTCAAATAATAAAGATTTTTAAGGAATTAAATTTGCCTAACAAACAGGATACTTTTTGTTATATAGAATAAATTATCATATAATTTTTATTGGTATCTGGGGTGTATTGATGAATAGGACCAAATTTCCAAACTCTATTAAAAATTTGTATTTCTAAATAAATGACTTTATAAAAATTTAGTTTCCTTTTCAAATTAAAATTGTTCTGTTTACGGATAGTTTCATTGAAAATCCTTATTTATCTTGATAATATGAAAATTTTCTAAAAAAAATTATATTCCAATCATAGACATACACATTTTATTTTTGACTACTACTCGTATGAATCCAATTAGTAAACTATAATATATTATCAAAATGATTTTCAAAAAAAAAACTGTATAGTTTAAGTAAGAAAATAATGGATTTGAAATTGATATTCATTACCGAATCTGTAATTCTGAATATTAATTATTGTCAATTAGAAAATATTTGATTGATTGACATTTATTATTTCGAATTTAATTTTAAATTATTTTGTTTATTTAATAATTGAAAATAATTTGAACAAAAAATTAAATTTGAATAAACGTTTTTAAAGAGACAAAAAAAAATCGACCATAAAAACTAAAAATTGTGAGAAATTCAAATTTTCATATAAAATACAATGCGCACAGATGAGTTTGTCGTAAGTCGGATTAAAACGGTGAAGCTACCTTAAATGAAATTATTAGATCAATTTAAGACTTATTTGATCGAAATTACATTTATAGACAAACAATATTATACGAAATCGATGAAAATTATATGTTAATAGATTTAATTAGATGTAAAATAAGAACCGAACTAATCAAAATTACAACTAATCAATTAATTATAATAATTGATTAGTTGTAATTGTGTAAGAACCGAACTAATCAATCAAAATTAGAAAATATTATATTATTTCAATTGATTCTAAGGAAATTACAAATTATAGATTAATTATTTTTATAATATAAATTAAACTCTATTGGAACGACTACGCTGGACTATTCAGTTAAAAAGTTTCAATTAATTCAATTTATATAAAAATAAATAAAAAAAAAAAAGTATAATCTGATTTAAAAATCATATTTTTCTATATTCGCAGAGAGTATCTAAATTTACTTTCCCTTATACATCGATTCTAAATTTAAACACAATAATGCATAAAAAATCCTGATATCGAAAGGTATATAGTCTAATTAACTTTAACAATGAAAATATTCATGAAATTTTCTTATCTCTTTTCTTACAGATTAATTTTGTCATCAATTTTTTATGACATTTTCTTTCAAAGGTTTTTTTTTCTTCTTTTTGTTGTGAATTTTATATTAAAGAAGACATTAAAATTTAATTAATATTTATTCCCAAAATATCAATATAAATTAAAAAATAAAGAAGAAAAATTTATATTTATTGAAATCAAAAAATAATATTGTTTTTGTTTGCATAATAATTGCCTGCCAGTCAACCATTCATAGAATTAATGTTTGTATATATTTTCTTTTTCGAATTTTCTTCTATAAGGAAAATTTCTATTGACGAAAATTTTTACGTATATAAACATTATTTCCCAAAAACAATGACTTTAAGGCAAACACATAAAGTCAAAATAACTAGAAAATCTCTGTTTATATAATTTGTGTATGTATACGAATAATCTAATGAATATATAATTAAATTTATCAGGAAAATATTCGAAAAAGGATAAAAACTGTGTTGGTGTGTCATTTTTTGTACTACAAAATAATAATAATAATAAAAAAAAAGAAAAAAATTGAAGCAAAGAAAATATCTAATCAATTTGGTGAAGAGGTTTTGTGTCTGTCCCCAGTGAAGTGAATGGAAAAGAAAAAAAAATATTTTCACTGTTTTTACATCATCAGCAGGCGAAGTAACGAGAAAATCTTGTTTGTATGTAAGTAGGAAATTTAGTTTAATTAATTTTTATTGTTTTAAAAGCTAAAATATTTATCCATCAGACCATATTTTTTTAGGTGAATGCTGAATGGTTAATTGTATTTCATGAGTATCGCCTTAAATTTGAAAAAACAGTATTAGAAAATGTTAATTACCGAAAATATCTTGTTGTTTTTGTGGAGAAACAGTGATTTTATTTTTGTAATTTCCGGTTACCAGATTATTTGTGGTATAAACAAATTTTATTCAAATACATTTTCTGAGTTTCGAAATTATAACTAAACATGTTTCTGTTTTAATTATTAAAAAATATATCTCAAAACAATCTGAACATTCAGTAAAAATTGGGATTCGGGCCAAAGTCTGACAATGAAAATGAGTGTTGAAAATTCCGCCAACTTTAAAATCTTAATATACTTTTTATCTAATCAAAGCCATTTTAAGGTGATCTGCATATAACTCGTAACAGTGATTTATACCCAACAGTGTTTTGTAGTTGTACCTGTATTGCATTTTCGGACTTCCCGACCTCGAAAACAACCATAAAAATAGTCCAATGCAACTCATAGTTATTCTAACTATTCGTAATATTTTTTTTATTTTTTAACTTTAAAAAATATTGTATTATCTGGAAAATTTAATGTTAAACGTTGCAAGCAATATTTATTTTTTAATCCTGATTGGAACTTTTACTAATATTAAGTTTGCTGATGAAAAATGGAATTCATGATTAACAAACTCTTCATATATTTATATCTATTCCATCATTCATATAATTCAATTTTGAAGTGATTTGGTTTCAAAGAATTTAAGTCAACACTTAAATTTATATTTATAGCCATCGATTTCCACTACATCCAACAGCGGTTATGATATTTATTTTTCGGATTTCTCAAAAGAAATTTTTATTATCTTCCAAGTAAATCTTGAAAAATTACAATAATGTATTCCGCGATCGGATTGCTATAAAGCTGATATAATTATACCAAATTTAAGATAATATAAAAGAATATCCTTAAACTGTTCAGCGGACCACCCTTTATATTTTTTGTTTTTGCTATTTATTTAATTTTCAGAAAACACGAAGCATATCGTGCCCTTGTCAATTTGTACTTATATTCAAAGTATCCTTAATGGCATCAGATTAACACTTTTCATAACAATTTCTTGGTTTATTTTGTCTTGTTGTCACTTGGTACAAAACGTTCAACCTTATATTAATATTTAATATATTTAGTTAAAGATATTTTTGAAGATTTTCATTTATAAATAAATTTTGCAACTTTAAAGATATTTTTAGATGACCTTCAAGTGGTTTATTAAAAAAAAAAGTAATTAAAATAAAAATACAATGCTTTACCAAAAATTCAGATTCAAGTATAAAATATGAAAAAATCATCATGAAAAATGCTAAAAGAAAATAAATAATGGAGATTTAATAAATTATTTTTTACAAAAAATTTAATTTTAATATTTTATGAAACAAAAAATTAAAATAAAAATCATAATCTTTTTTGAGTAGGTATTTCGTATTTCAAAAACCCAAAATTATACCTGACCATGGTAACCTTTTATAGCCTGTTCAGTTCAGTGGTAAAAATAAACCATACAAATTATGGTAAATTTTTCAGAACAATGTAAAGTACATGATTTTGACAGATTATTTTTATGTATATACTTTTGAAGATGTTGTTATTTTCAATTATAGTAACGTTTTTATTATTATTTTTTATCTCAATTTATACTGAAATTGTTTTTCTTGAATATCCATTACCTTAAGCAATTTTCTTTCAATCTAAATAAATTTTAATCATATTAGATTAATCAAAAAATACAATTGATTAACCTCCAGAGAACTTATCTAATACTGATTATTTATTTAATATGTTAATACAAGAAGAAATCAACAAGATTACAGAGAAAAGAGGAAAATAGCATCCAGTATATGTAAAAATAAAAAACGTACAGCAATGAGAAAAAGAGTTGAAGAAATTAACAAAGATCACGAAAATAGAGACGTGAGACAATTTTATAAAAAGTTGAAGTATGAAAAAGCTGGTTTTCAACCAAGGTTGGTAAATTGTAAGGACATAGATGGACGGATATTATCAGAACAAAATGATGTAATTAACAGGTGGAAAAATTATTTCAGCGAATTATTAAACCCTGAAAGCACTACAAGCGCAGGAGAAATACAAGGAATTGAAATACAAGTTGAGCAGCCAACATATATCGAGATGATAAATGCAATTAAAAATTTAAAACAAAACAAAGCTCCTGGAGAAGACTCGATAAATGCGGAAATTATAAAAAATGCCAGTGAAATATTTTATAGAAGGCTTCATAATCTGATTATTAGAATATGGGATGAAGAAAACATACCTGGGGATTGGAATATGGGACTTATTGTACCAATACATAAAAAGGGCGATAAATTGAAATGTGAGAACTACCGTGGTATAACTTTATTGAACGTAGCGTATAAAATACTCGCCAAAATTATATCTGAAAAGCTGGAGCCATATTCTGAAAATATTTTAACAGATTATCAATGTGGTTTTAGATCGGGTAGATCCACAATTGATCAAGCATTTTGGTTGGGGCAAAGTATGGAAAAAGCATATGAATATAATTTAGACCTACATATATTATTCATAGACTTTAAACAAGCTTTTGATTGCATAAAAAGAAGTGAAATAGTGGTAGCTTTGAGTGAACTTGGTATTCCTAGAAAACTAATAAGTTTGGTGATGATGACGCTTCAGAAAACAGTAGCTAAAGTCGTTCTACAGAATGAAACATCAACCTCTTTTGAAATTATGGCTGGTGTAAAGCAAGGAGACGTTCTCTCAGCCAAAATATTTAACCTTATGTTGCACTATGCAATCAAACACCTATGCAGAAGTGGAAACATATTAAATAGATCGACTCAATTAGGAGCATATGCAGATGATGTAGCTATTGTTGCAAGAAGATATCAAGAGCTGGAAGAAATATTTATAAACCTGGAAAGATCGTGTGAAAAAATTGGCTTAAGAATAAATGAAAATAAAAAGAAATATCTAAACTTAACAAGATCGAATGCTAGACGAAATCTGCAGAACATAAAAATTTTAGAATATAACATCGAAAACGTCAGTAGTTTCAATTATTTAGGTATACAAGTAAATAATGAAAATGATATGCACAACAATATACAAAATAGGATACAAGCAGGAAATAAATGTTATTTTGCATACAGGAATCTATTTAAATCAAATTTGTTATCAAGAACATGTAAAATGAGAATGTATAAAACTTTGATTAGACCTGTAGTCACATATGGTTCTGAAATATGGAGCATGACCATAGCAGATATAAATAAACTGAAAATTTTTGAGCGAAAAATATTACGAAAAATCTATGGTCCAAAAATAGATGAAGATGGGAATTATATAATAAGGCCAAATGACGAATTATTACATCTAATCGGTGGGGAAGATATAAGCAGGTTCGTAAAGAGCATGAGAATTAAATGGGCTGGACATGTAAGTAGAATGCCACAAGAAAGGGTGCAAAAATCTATTTTCGAAGCTGTTCCTACTAACACACGACACAGAGGACGTCCTAGACAGAGATGGATAGATGGTGTTGAGAGTGATTTAAGAACTATTGGAGTACGTAATTGGAAAACAACAGCACAAGATAGGGTTCGATGGAGGCAAATTGTAAAAGAAGTCAAGGCTCACCCCGGGCTGTAGCACTACAAGATGATGATGATGAATATGTTATTGATAGCATTTCACTTCTATAAATCGAATTTATTTTCATAACTAATTAGTTAAATTGAAATTATTTAAATAAATTAATCATAAATAATTCTTTTTAGTTTCATTTGTTTTATTATACCTTTTGAAGAGCTTGTGATGTTTAATTTATAATTCAAATTTAGTTTATCAACAGCAAAGCAAATATAAATTAGATTTTGCTTAATATTTTGTATACATAAAAATTGAACAAAAACAATAATTTTCCCTAACTTTTACTAATTTCATACATAATAAATTCATAATAATATAACAAAAATGACTTATAAATATATTGAATTTGACATATTTCACTTACCATTTAATATATGAACCATTATACTATATTCATGAGATGAATTTATTGAACAAGTATAATTTCCAGAATCTGATTTATTTATTCGGGCAATAAAAAGTGTTGAATTGGCTCCATCTTCCATTAATTCGGTTTTAACACTATAATACAAACAAACAAAAATTCTTTGAAAAAATTTAATTATCTTTTATTATACAATAATTTAGGTAAATCTTTTGAAATATGCTGGATTTATTAACAATATTACTGGGTTGATTAATAAATTAGTTTCGTAAAATAGGTCGTATTAATTGGGTCGTATTAGTAGGGAAATTCGTAAACGCGTTTAAAACCTGTACCTTAGCAATGCACGATGATTAGATTTATGGAAATATTAGTTTTTGGTGTTATTGCTATCTTGTTTGGCTGGTCGGATTACTTATATATCCAAATTATAACAAAATTCTTTAATTTTCCTACAACAACAACAAAAATATTATTAAAGATATTTTCACTGCTTATCTATTCCTTAAGTGAAAATTTTCATTGTAAATATTAAACAGCTTATAATTTTTCTTTTTCATTTATAATACAAATATTTTTCCATAATTTTTAGTAAGAATAATATTCGTTTAGTCCTTTTAAAAAATTTATTTTATTATTAAATTTCTGGGTCAGTTTTATCTACAATATTGTAGAAATAAGTATTACACACACATTCAGGTATAATCCACACATACATTATAAATCCATCAACAAAATATTAAATTTTTTTTTCTTTTTTTTTTTTTGTATTGTTATTTAAATAAAAGAATATCTCCAAGGATATACATTGATAATAATTCAACAAAAACAAACTGAGAAAGGAAGGGGATTTTTTTAATAACTATTGTTAGCAAATTTTAATATGTATAACTAACAGGTCGAACAAAAAGAAGAGTAGCATCAGTTCCGGTTTTAAAATATGTAATTTAGAAAGTTATTGTAAATCAGCAGGAAGAAAATTGTAAACAAAAAAAAAAAAAAAAATTTAGTATTATAAAAAAAATGTGACAAATATTTGTTAATAGAAAAAAATATTTTTAATTATTCGTTGGGAAAGATTCGAAATTTTCACTAGGAAAATTTTTATTTGTGAAACTCTTCACACAACAAAATTTAACCTTTTTTTATTATACAAAAAGTTTTCTCATTCTGTTAAATTTTATGCAGTGGTTTTAAGGGATTAGATACTTAAAAACAAGGACTTGGGATTTTCCTTAAGAATCATCCTTTAAAAATTATATTTAAATATTTAAAATGCAATTTTCCAACTATAGAGAGCTATCATATATTGAGATATGTTTTTCCACATTGTAGACACTATTAAAGAATTGATAATGTAAATTTTGTATAATCGATTTTATAGCACTATAAAATTATTTATTACTTAAAATTTAACCTTTTCGAGGCTATTTTTAAAAAACATTATCATATTGAAAAATATATTCATATGTAGTTTACATAATTTAAAAGATCAAAAAAAATCTTATGGGATCGATAATTCAATACAAAGAATCTTTTGGTTTTTGACGGTTAATATTTTGAATTTCGTATCAATTTAGTGAAGTAATTAAATATTAGCTGAACTTATATCTGGCTGTGAGACACCAATGAGTACACCGAATCTAGGAATCACTAAAATAAAATTTGTTACCTAGAATCATCAGACAGGACTTTATCGTTAAGTACAAACTTTTTACAAAAATATAATGAGAACAACGTTGATTGCTGAATAGATGTCCCAGCAAGGTGCACTCAGGAATTATATATATTCTTAAAATTGTACAATGAAAAAATCAGATCACATTTCCCCTAATCTAAACATTATCGTGCCATCTAAGACATCGCGAAAGCGTTAAACATTCATCTAAGTTTGTTCCTAAGTATTTTTTCTTTAAATTTCTTTACTATAATATTTTCTAAGTTGGAAAATTCTTTCACTAAAATCAGAAACAAAAAAACCTTCAGTATTTAATTCAAAAAGTTTTCATAAGACATTTTTTTTTATAATTTTTGTCTTTTTTTTTCATATGGAATTGAATCTTCAAATAACAATTTTCATTGTGAATTCTGTGTCGTCGTGTATCACAGATAAAAAAATGTGATAAAAGTGATAAAAGGATTTTTTTTTTTTGTGTTTGGTGTGTTTGCTTAATAAAAATTGAAGAAATCATCCATTAATTCATATGTATTCCAGAAATGTTTCGTTCAGTCTTTTTTTATTTTCTTGTACATGTACATATATTTTCTGTAATTTATATCAAGTTTATCCTAGAAGAAATATATGTATATAAGTAAATATCTAGATTTTTCAAGGCAACAAGACGAATATATTAAAATGTTAAAAAAAAAAACATATATACAGAAATTTTTTTAAGAGTTCTTCAGGGATTCAAATATAATTACTTCAAGTTTTTTTTTTCTGATTTTTTGTATTACCGGAGAGGAAAAATGTTTTTATTTTACATATCTCTCCGTAATACAGGATATTCCTGAAGGACATATACCTTGTTTTATAACAATTTGCAGTTTGGTAAATTTTGTTTTATTTGACATTAAATGTAATCTTTTTTCACAGGTTATTTTTCTGATTATTATTATTATTATTATTGTGTTTTTTTTTTTTTTATTTTTTTTTTTTATTTATTTATACCCTTGATAATAACAAAAAAATTGAAAATGTCACCAAAAACAAAGAATTTGTTACAAGTACCCTGTACTCTTTACATTTATATACCCTTGAGATATACAACCTTAACGAAATAAATGAACAATTTTATTTTTTTATGAATATATTTTTGTATTTCGTAAGAATAAAAAAGATGAAGAAATCAAATAAATATACATTTTAGTACGCATAATGATGCTTGGTATGCATATCTTCTTAGTTTTGTATATTAGATCCATATTCATTGTAGGTGTAATATTTTTAAAAAAAGGTAAATTAGATTTAGGGGACAAACATGTCTAAATATTTTTGTTTTAATTAAATTAAGTGTATTACGACAAACAACTAAATAAGAATATTAACAAAAAAAAATCATATTTTCAATTTTCAATTTTCCATACACAAATAATATTGAAAACCCAAACAGAATTCTTAATAAAGAATCACTTTTGACTAAAACATTATTTTTTTTTTTTTTGCTTCTTCATAATTTTTAAATTATTCAAATTACATTTTTGTTTTGTAGGTCATACGTTTTTCTGATGGGTAGGCAGAATTGTTTTTCCGCCAACACAAAAAAAGTTTAAAGAAAAAATAAATTTTTATCGTCCACCATAATCGAAATTTAATTTATGATTTTTACTATATTTTATCTTATACATATAAATAACCTGATTATGCCACTACTATAATTCGATTAAAAACTCGTTAGGAATATCCTTTATCCACACAGATTATATTATACAAACTATTTTTATACGGTTTCCACAAAAAATGTTTTATTAAAAACTTTAAGTTATCCTGGTCTTTCATTTGTGTACTCACCTAACGCCACCTCGTGTCAGGTCATAATTTAAAGTTTGATCTCCGTGACTCCAATAAACAACAGATGATGACATTACAACATTTCGAACAATACATGATAATTGTAATGTTGAATCAATTTCATAATATTTTTCTTGTAATGGTGTACCATATTCATCAACGATCATTACTTTTGGTGCTTAAAATATTTAAAAACATAAAAATTTTATCATAATTTTGAATAGTTAAAAATTTATAATAATATTTCTATTTTATATGTTACAATCAAATACTGTAAAGTAAATTTGTCGAAATTAATGTTAACTAGTAAAAACTAGTATATTATAATTAAATAATTTTCAATCGATTACATTTTAAGAAATTTGTGATTTTCGAATTTGTCATGCGGTATTAAATTACTTACATAACTACGATTATATTAGAAATATTCAATGTATAAAAAATTTATCTTTTAAAGAGTAACTAAATCGATTAGGAAATAAACTAGGTTTAAAAAAATCGTTTTGTTTTAAAATTTATTACATTTTGGAAATTTTGATGATATTTCTATAAACTTAATTATAAAATTAACTATAGATAATCTTTGAAAAAACTAGATCTGGCTAGTTTAGATCGAATATTAACAAATTTGACATTGACATAAATTTTAAAAAAATTATAATTTTCAACCTTAAAATATATATTTTAAAAAACTAGTATCCTTATAATCAATAACAACAACTGATTTAATATGATAAAGAACAAATTCTCCCTTTTCTTATAGGTGAATATTAAAATTCACAAAACTTTTTGATCACGTTTCTATATACCCTTTTTTACATGATGGCATAAACCAATTTCTAATTCGATAACTGAACAAAAAAAAATGTTGTAACAAAAATTTTTATTTTTATCCAAACAAATATGAATGAAAATTCAAAAATATATTATTATTTTTTCGGGGAATCCTTGAAAATTCCATCTAAGATAAAGTTTCTTTTGAACCAGAAAATGCCATTAAATACCTATTGAACGCATCAAAAAAGTTTGATAACTAAACATATGAAAAATGGTAAAAATCACCAAATATTTGTATATATATATGTATATATATTCCAAGTATGATTTTTTTCTGTCATATCTTAACATTATATCTCAGGTACAAATTTTGGATATCATCTAAAAAAAAGAAAAAAATATGACAATCATCAGCATAAATATGAAATTTAAAAGAAAAATCTCCCTTAGAAAAAAAAAAGTTTAAAAGCTTTTGGGAATTTATTTAACAATGTAAAATAAATATTTTAAAGTAAAATGAATAAATTGTTTTTTTTTTCTGTTGTTGTTGTTGCTGAATAAATTTCCTTTTGAGGTTATTCAAAATGTGTTGATAATTCAATATTTGAAAGAAAATCCATCATCCTTGCACAATATACAAATATACAACGAAAATAAAATATAAGAAGAAGATCAACATTAGAGAAAATAAATAGAATTTCTGAACATATTTTATGTATTTATGTATTTTATGTACACATATGGATATTCAAAAATGTTCTTTTGTTGATATTTTCAGTTGAATAACTCATTTTTGTATTATTGTTTTGTTTTGTTATTATTATTGTTGTTGATAAAGTTTACCTATTGTGTCCTCTTACCATTTACATGTAAATTTATTTGTATTACACGTGGTGGATGTGTAGATATCTGACATTCGTATGTTCCTTCATCTGATTTTCTAGCACTTGAAATTTTAAGCCTCCAATTACTTGGATATTGAAATTCCATTGTAAATCTATTGTCACCACTATATGTATGTACACCAACTGTTAACAATTCAAGTGCTTCTTCACCACCATTTGAATTACGTTTCACCCATGATACCTAAATAAATATTTTTTACAATAGACAAAAGAAAATATTATTATTATAAACAAAATGAAGAAGTAGTTAAAAAATTGAAAGAAAATAAAAGAGAATATTAATCAAAAGAAATATTTTGTCCTTTTTTATGTTTGTATTCAATTTATGTACAAATTTATATCGACAGAGGAATCACTTCTTTAGAATATGTTAATATTGCAAGTGAATTAAATAAAATCATAAAATTAAATGATTTGTCTTTGTATGCGGAGTGGAGTTATTAGTTAATTAAAACATATATAATCAAAAATCATCTACATATAGATAGTTCAACTTCGAAACCTTTTCTAAAATAAAATATTAAAAAAAAGGTGAGGATTTACTAATAGAGAAGAAAATGCTCAATTACTGTATAAAATAAATGAATTTACGAGTTTTTTTAAGTTGTTTGTTTAAACACACCAGAAAATGTGATAATTTCTTTTATACAGTAACTGAGCATTTTCTTTTCTATATAGTAAATACTCAATTATCATTTAGATTTCGCTATTGAACTATCTATTATTTATTTTTAATATAATATAAATCTACTACAAAAATTCAATGCTTCAAAATATAAAAGAAGTTATTGATTAAAATCGAAAAATACGCGAAATTATTTTTATTTGCAATTTGAAGGTTCTAATTTTGGTTTACAAACTCCGCAGCTTAAAAATTAAAGAAATATTCTCCAAAATGAGGAAAAGGGAAATTCGTATTATCTAAGTAGTTATGTAGTATTTCCATTTTTGATAACTAATTATTATAATATTGTTGCTTTATATAATTAACAATTCTGCAGATTAATTGAGGTGTCTAAAAACTCGATAATACAAAACACAATATCCCGAAACATAAAATCCCAAATCACATAATACCAAATTACAGAATCCGGATAAAAGTTTGGGAAATATCTTTATAATTAATGAATTTATAGCAAATTAGCTATTTGTAAAAATAAATTCCAAAAGTGTGCCGTAAAAAATTGCCCAATATATTTACCAACGTTCTGGAAATTATCTGAACTTTTAGCAGACAGTCTACAAAGAACACAAAATTGTGTTGAAGCATGCCACTTATTAATAATATATAGAGATGGAACATATGACCATAAATAGTTAAATCGAATGAATAACGAAAAATTCGAAGAAAATATATAAAAAAAGATAAATTGTCGGTTTAATAAGGTGATCCTAAATAAATGCATATTTACCATTTATATGCCACCTTCATAATTTCAGTATACGTTATCTTTAAGTATATTTAGGCATTTAGGGTAAAATAGGCCTCATGTAAATTAAAATAAATTCAGAATTATATTTAAATTTTTAATTATGTGCGGGAATTAGATACATCTACGATACCACAATTAAAATTTTTCATGATTTATAAGATCAATTTTTAAACAGTCCCTCATTTTGAATTGAATTGAATAAGACAGAAGCAAGGTATAGGAACTTAGACCCTGTTCCATCTTAATAATCGCAATAAAGGATCTGAGTCGGTTTTTTCGGTTAACCTTTGTAGAAACACCGCAATCACTATACTCAGTCCTACAGAATGGGTCTTGACTAGCTGTGCCAGTTAACCTTTTCAAAATAACTGTAATTAGCCAGCATGTCATGGCTGCTTGTCTTAAATCCACCTGGTTCCTCAAATGGTTAAACGACTTGGTTCTTCATTTCTAGGATCGTCGATTTACCTTCACTTTAATCTTATTTTTAAAATTACTAATATTCTAATCCTTATATGCACTAATTATTTTCAAGTTGCATAAAATTATGAAATTATTATGACAACTGATTTTATATTTCATTAAATGTTATTTAACTTTTAAAGTTAAATTAAAAATAAACTTCATTTTAAAAAAATGTTATTTTTACAATTATCCTGGGTAATAATAATAAATGAAAATTATCAAGGAAAATAAAACAAGACAATTTTCATGAAAATAGCAATTTAATGTTTAATTCACATCTAAAATAACATAAAAAAAATTATAATAAAATTGAATGAAATTTACTAAGCTAACTTAGAATTGGTGCCACTTAAATACAAAAGTTTAACCACTTTTGGGATTTCAAATATTTTACTATACCAACAAAATAAAAAAAAAATAGAAGGAATATTTATCTAAACTCTTCTATAAACCATCACCTCAATTTTCTATGCAAAAATCCTTATGGAATAAAAAACTTTCTTTTTTTTCATTTTTTAAACTAAACACAACAAAAAATTTAGTTTAAAAACTTATTTTGAAATTGTCATATAGGAATACTGATTACTTGTATATAACTTGAATAAAATGGGTTATATCGAACTTTATATTGAACCCATTCTATGGTGACATTTTACTAAATATTGTCCTTAAAAAAATTACAATATAAAAAGTGTGTTGCTGTACAGTTTTGATGAAAATTCGTTAGATATGAGAAAAATATAATAAATGTAATTTTTTTTTTTATGTTCAAGATGACATTAAATATTTTCGTAGTATCAAAAGAAGAATTGAATTGAAATGTGTTTAAAAAATATTTTGTATATACATACCGTTTTATCTTGTAGCAAGGATATCCGGCAATTAAGTTGTACTATACTGCCTGCTTGTACCGTAATATTTGTAATATTTCCTTCTCGTCTTATGTCCTCAAAATGTGGACCATATCTATAGAAGAAGAAGAATATAAAATTGAATGAAAATGGTTAACCATAATATAAACTTGTTAAAAATTTTATTACTTGATATTAAAATAACACTATTCTAGCTATTTATCTAAAATAAATATGTATTACAAAAAATAAATATCGAATAAGTAAAATACGAAATTGTAGAAAATGAATTTTTTTTTCTGTATGTATAAGTTAATTATTATCGCTATGGGAAATTATGTATTGGAAACTTTATATACTATTAATGAAATATATAAATAGATTGGTAGTTTATAGTTAAAATTGCATTGAAGGATTAAATTTTCATTATAATTTTCATTTAAAATATTATCCTTTAGTTGTTAAGTTCTTTAATACAACAAGATTGTGATTGTTACACAATATAAGATACTTTCCAATCCAAAAAAAAACTATAATAAATTTTGTAGTGTACACACAAGTCATTTTAAATAAGTTTTTAATCTGAAAAATGTTGGCATCGTCGTTTTTCCTAAACTTCAAAAATTAAAAAAAAATACCTCTTAAATTTTAATATAATTAATTTTTAAACTTAAAATGCATTTTAGCCTCCCGGGGTTTATACTTGCATTAAATTTTGCCTGAATGGTAAGAACGATAAAAAAAAACAATAAAAAATTAATTAAGATAAAAAGTTTTAAGGACTTCAATTTTTAGAGAAGAAACTTCCAACATTTTTAAAGAACTCTTAAAATAAGTATAAAGCGTAAATTTAACAATCTGTTAAGTTGCATATTAAAAACTTATTCTCCAAAACAAAAATCCAATAAAAGTGTAAGAAAATAAGCTACACACATAAGGCGATAGTCCACAAATTGAAGTAAAATAGTATTAGGTTTAAAACTTGATATGTGGATTAATCAGGAAAGGATTAATCATTCAGGACTTCGCAGTGGAAAGGAAGCGATATCTGATCGGCATAATTTTAGTTTTTGCTGGAGGGACTCGGGGAACATATAAAATTATTCTGTTTACAACATCGGTTGACTTCCTCACCAATATTTTTTTTTATCAGAAATTATATTTTTTATTTCGTTTTGAATATAATAGTCTAATAGACGAGACACTTAGCAAAGTCATAATTTTTAGCGTGATTTCAAAATCATTCAAATGAGCATGGAAAATTACATGATTTTTAAATTACATATATGGAATATTACGAATAGTACGAAATACTATGAAGTCTGGTGATGGGTTGGATGGTCAAAAAAAAAAGTTCGCTCAAAAAAAATTTCTAGGCGTTTCCGAGGTCGGGGAATCCGAAATGCAAAAAAAAAAGTGTCCGGGGGACGCGTACGCTTTTTATGTGCGCAGCAACATCTCCTAGAACCGCTTGTCCGATTTTAATGAAATTTGGCACACAGGCTCTAACAGACTTCGTGCAGGTTATATTAGCATGTTAGATTTCCCCATTTATGTGGGAACCTACATGTTTTTGTTCTACGGAAAAATGTAAAAAAAAATTTCATGTCTCAGATTTGGATGAAATTTAAAACATGGGTTGGTACCATGATTGTCCACAAGCCTACCAATATACAGGTCTGTAACTTCAGGGGGTCCATGGTAAAATTTCCGATTAACATTTCGTATACTCTAGAGCATATAGTAATTTTTATCTAATTAGCATAAATTTTGGTACATATGATAGTTTCCGTATGTACTTGGTGTCTGTAAAATTTAAAGTCGATACTTCAGTGGGTCCATGTAAAAATCCGTAATTACTTTTCATAAGTTCAACTCTCTATATCTACGGTACCTTTCACCCAATTTCAATGATATTGAATACACAGTTTCATTTAGTTATCTACTTGATACTCCACAAATTTGTAGTTGGTAGGTATAGTACGTTCATGGGAAACTAATATATGAGCAGCTTAGTTTCCGAAGAATATTTGCTTTATGTTCTACAGCTTGTAATTATTATCCGATTTCAATGAAATTTGGTACACAGGTTGAGTTCATGATTCTGCATAGGTTGACATGATTCTGCATAGGTTACAGGTTAGTAGGATTAGGGGGTCCATGTTAAATTTCCGATTTTTTTTTTAATTTTTTTTTTTTTAATATGTTCTACAGTTATAGTAATTGTTAACCGATTTCAAAGATATTTTATATATAGGCTAATTTTGTGATCTAGTTGGCTCTCCTGAAATTTGGAGACCTTCAGGGGGTTCCTAGAAAACAGTAGTTTTAGTTTCCGAATTTTTTATAATTACGTGTTTTATAGCATGTAATTATTATCTGATTTTAATGAAATTTGGTACAAAGGTAGACCTGATGATTATGCATGTGTTGGCCATGATAGAACTTAATATCTTCAGGGGGTCCATGCTAAAATTTCCGATTAATATTTCATATGTTCTAGAACATATGGTAAATATTATTCAATTTCAATGAAATTTTGTACACAGGTTGGATTCGTGATTACGCATGTGTAGACTAAGGTAGAAGTTAGTAGCCTGAGGGGGTCCATGCTTAAATTTCCGATTAATATTTCATATGTTCTAGAACATATGGTAAATATTATTCAATTTCATGAAATTTTGTACACAGGTTGGATTCGTGATTACGCATGTGTAGACTAAGGTAGAAGTTAGTAGCCTGAGGGGGTCCATGCTAAAATTTCCGATTAATATTTCATATGTTCTAGAACATATGGTAAATATTATCCAATTTCAATGAAATTTTGTACACAGGTTGGATTCGTGATTACGCATATTTATACTTATTATAGTTATTTTAATAATATTATTTATTATTAAAGAAATAAAAATATAAAATTAAATCGATAAATAATAAAGATGAGCAATTTTGAAGAAAGCACTGTTTGTTACAAAGATAATGTTAATTACAAAAAACTTTTGGACATAAATCGCTGTTAAACAACATACTATGAGTTATCTGCTCCCCCTAGTTAGCAGCTTTTTTTTCTTTATATTAAATCAGAGAGAATCAGAATGAAAACGAAACTGAAAAACGTAAATAACCGCTATTTTTAATGAATCGAAAACCTGAAACGAAATGAAATAATAAAAAATGAGTGAACAGTAACTGTAACCGGATTTATATTTTTTTTCGGTTAATTCAGTTCTTTTGTGTTTCGGTTGACTTTTAATAAATAATTGTTTTTGGTAATTCCATTACACTGAGAATTAAAATATATTCATAATCTGGTTTAAAAAAATCAATAAAACAGAATTCCACTAAAAAATCAACAGCCCACAATATTGATTTCCTGCAGTACAAAATTGGTCATGAGGAAAGCTTATGAGTTGAAAAACAGTGGTCAGATGTGTAAAAGTGCCTTCATATACAACTTCAATCAATCAGTCGAATATAAAAAAATCGTGTTGTGTGAAAATAAAAATTGACACAATAATATGTATGTACCTAAATATTTAATTATATATTTGGGTTCTTAGAAAATAATATAAAAACCAGAGCTGAACCGGAAAGGAAAAATTAAATTAGGAACGTAACCGTAAACCGGAGCATAATAATTTTTGGTTTGACTCTCTCGATTAAATTAAAATAAATTTCTTATACCTTTATCGCACGATTTTCATAGGATTTTAGCTAAAAATAATTGTACTTCTTTTAGAAATTACATTACGTCAGTCAACTCAGAAAATTCTCATTTATTAAAATATTCTAGGGAATTATTTTAAATATTTTATCACCATAGCAATTCTTAAGTGCGATAAAATGAATATTTTGATTTAACTATCTCTAATGTGAAAAATATTTAGATGACAGCAAAATTAAAATATTTCAAATATTCCAGGAATCTTTAAGAATACACATACATTTTTATAATGAATTACGAAATAACTATTAAATGTTTTGATATAGAAAATTAAAGTTAAAAATTAATTTCTTTGACAAATCTGGTGTACGATAAAAGTTCGAAAAACGTTTTAGCATAAATTCGAACAAAATTAAATTTATTCAATATTTCATTTACAAAACATATTTTTTATTTTTTTGGATTAATGAATCAGCTTAGTTTTAACATATAAAAGGCATTATTTATATTAATTTCCTTCTAATGATATGACCATTAAATAAATATATATAGCAAGAAATATTAATGAAATATGAACTTATTTCCAGTATATTCATCTCAATAATGTTACTCGAAAATAATGTTCAATAGAATTTTTTTTTCTACACTTCTTAATCTAATATTAGAATTCTAATCACATTTTGTCTGAAAGTTAAGATAATACGTAAAAATTATGAAAGAAACTTTTCTTACACAATTTTCAATTAATATTAAACCTACAATCATTTACGAAAATATTCAATTAACTCTAATCTCAAATGAAAGTAAATAAACTTTGTTTGAAAGGAACTTGATAAGTTGATGTTTTATTACCTTCATCAAAAGAGATTAAATATTTAGGTTACCTCTAATTTAATTAGTTAAACATAAAGTAAAAATTTATTGATTTTATTAATTACACTTTTTTATTTATAATAATATTTAAGAACTAATAATATTGAATAAATTTTGTTTCTTTCAACAAAATTGACTTCAATTAATAAAATGATCTAGTAAAAATATTTGACAGAAAGAAAGTAAAAAAATTTTTATAGACATTTTTTCATCATAAAATATCAGATAAAAAAAATACACGAAAGAGCAATAAATTTTCTTTAAAGTTCTTAGAAAAAATATAAAATTTTTTTTTTTTTGTTAATATTTTATGAATACTTAAAAATATCCTTGAGTATACTTTACTATTAAAGAGTATTGTATTAAAAAAAATAAAAATTCATTATATTTTATTGGATACAATATTTTATCCTTGTTCCTTTAAATTATATTACATCCAAAAACAATGGTGAGTAAATTATATCAATTTCTTTCAGAATATTTACAACATTTTTTCTACTGACATAAACACTGATCGGGGGAAAATGATATCCGGGGTAAAAATAGATAAGTCCTTCTATAGAATATACACACGAAAACATTATCCGATAAAAAGAAATACTGAAATTTATCATCATAAAAACATTAACATCAATTTTTGCTACTTATGCAAAATGTTTTATTAGATTTGTGTAAATGACTTTAAAATAAAAAAAAAACATTTTTTTTAGCTTCCACTGTTTAATGTCCAAAACAGACCCAATAAAAGGATCTATGTATATATTAAAGCCATTTTATCCAATCGCGTAAAATAAATATAGGATAACAAAAACAAATTTCATTTTTAAGAGGATTTTAGTTGAAAGAATTTTCAAAACGAAAGAGTTTTTTTAATGTTTTTGCATTTGTTTCATAGCTTAGAAGATTTATAAAAAAAGTAATTTATGGTGTGATAATGTTTTAGATTTAGGTTACAGAAAGCTTTTAAGTTTAGTTATATAATTTGTTGAAAAAAAAATACATTTATAAATTGATGCACATTATTTTTTATTTGCTTTTTAATCTTTAACGAATTGGACGACTAAGTAGCATATAAAATTCCTTATCCGTTTTAAAATTTTGAATGACAACAGTGTAATTTAAATATTCCTAGAAAAAAACTTTTAATTGTTGAAAATATTTTGTTTTTATTACATAAAAGCTTTAGTTTGTTTTACAAAAGCTCTGGTGTTATAACAATTTTAAATAACTTTCTTAGTTACTTCTGATATTCTTTAATAACATCTGGTACGGAGATAGTTGGTAATGGTTTACTATTCGAATTCTAAGAATTTAACTCCTTACCTTGGGTAGTGTCAAATTAATCACTCAAAACAAGAATTTGAATAACAATGAATCGCTTAAATTACTCCATTTTATTGAGTTCCATTTCGGCAATTCATTAAAAATTATCAGTACTCAGTACTGTACGCATCCAAAACTTGAATTAAGAAAATTACTAAAATTTTGTGTAATTTTACATAACAAAACAACAACAAATTTATTTTTTATTAGTTTTTAGGTTAAAAGTTTTTGAAAAGTTTGTAATAGTTTTGTGATTTTACTTCTACACAGTCAGAATATTACCCTGTAACATAGCTGTCCCTTTAGAACTCAATTTGTTATTTTCTGTAATAAATTATTATTCTATATTACCCCCAGCTCCAAAAACATCTGAATTAAATCAATCTTCTTCAAATTCTTTATACTGAAAATGATAACAAATTTATTCTCTGTATTTGACCCATCTTCAAGTCTATTTAATTTATCTGTAAATTGAATAAGTACTTTTCTAGGTTTATTAATAATTCCTACTTCTTATTGATTTATACCTTCTCGTTATCAAATTATTTGAAATAATATTTTATTAACATTACATAAAGAATTTAAAACTCTTTTAGGCCCCACAGGACATAATGGAAGTACTTTTATCTTTGTTTCATTATTTTCATTAATTGTTTTTAATAATTTTATAGGGTTATTTCCTTATATTTTTACTAGTACTAGTCATATAACTTTTACATTAGCTTTAGCATTACCTTTATGATTATCTTTTATATTATACGGTTGAATCAATCATACCCAACATATATTTGCTCATTTAGTTCCTCAAGGAACACCCGCTGTTTTAATACCCTTTATAATATGTATTGAAACAATTAGAAATATTATTCGTCCTGGTACATTAGCTGTACGATTAGCTGCTAATATAATTGCAGGGCATTTACTTTTAACCTTATTAGGTAATACAGGACCATCTTTATCTTACTCAATTGTTAGATTACTATTAATCGGTCAAATTGCATTATTAGTTCTTGAATCAGCTGTTGCTATTATCCAATCATATGTATTTGCTGTATTAAGAACACTTTATTCTAGAGAAGTAAATTAATTATTAATGTCAACACACTCAAATCACCCCTATCATTTAGTAGACTATAGACCATGACCTTTAACAGGGGCTATCGGAGCTATAACTACAGTATCAGGATTAGTTAGATGGTTCCATCAAAATAACGATTTTTTTTATCATACTCTCTCTCTCTCTCTCTCTAAATCCTTTAAAATTATCTTTACTAAGCTAGATTTAACTTCAAATTAGGAATGAATTTGAAAGAAAAATTTTATCCAGACGGATGTGAAATAATAATTTTTGTATTTCAATCTCCTCTTTGTCAAATTTAGTATCCCTTAAGTCAGACGAACTACCGTATAAAGGATTTAAAAAAATATATACTATATTAAATAAATTTTTAATTTTTTTCTTAAATTACTAATTGATAATCCAGTTCTTAAAGCCCTGAAAATCAAGTCGTATAATAAAATATAATAAAAGTTAATCCGCCACTGATTGAGGCAATTAATTAAATGTTTCTTTTTATTTTTTAACAACAAAAAAAAAATAGTTTTTTATTTTTTTGTGAGGAGATTAAAAAACATTGGAGACAAACAAAAGTAAATATCCATTAAAATAAATTACGAAATGACAATATTTTTTATGTATATAAATATATAGAGTTATATTTCATTTCATGCACAATTTACGTAATAATAAAATGTCTATTTAAGAGCTTTTTAAATTAAAATAAAAAAAAAAAAATTCAAAATTATATAAAATTTTATCCACATACCATAATTACGTATTTATTTAACATTCATTTTGGAATAAATAAAATATCATTAAAAAATATATTTAACCTAAAAAAAAATTATATAATTTTTAATCAATATTTATTATTATTGTTATCATATTCCTACATATTCTAAAATCGTAATAGAAAATTTTGTTAGCATTTTTAGAACCATACAAATTGCTTCTCAAAGGCAAAATTTAATATTGAAACTAAATTTTTATGTATTGTAGCTAGCAAAACCTAAGCATAGCATATAGAAAATCATAATTTCATTTTATCTTTTTCTTGAATTTTCAAGTAAAAAGGTAAATAATAATAATAACCTATCTCATTTTTAGTCCAATTTTTTTTTTATATTAGCTAAATTTGTTTATATAGGAATATTTAAGGATACACACCTGTATTTTTACGAAGAGTTATTCTGGAAATTAAAGTTGAAAAATAGAAACTGATCAAATTATTTTTTTCTACCTCGATTACTGCATCAATATAAATAATAATAGTAATTGTCATCCGATTAGAAAATTATATAATATTATATACTAGCAAAGTCGGTCTCCGTATCAATAGGTACATATAAACCGAAACGTATCGGTCCAACGTAGATTCGTAAAGTTTGCTCTACATAAGGATTACCATTTGAATTAATCTTCAAACACTACAGCGGTACAGGTAAATCTCAGATATTGTATCCGTTACATCAGGTTTTCTGTGGAAGCATTGATTCCACTATCATTCTAGAGCGAATATGCCTTAATATTAAATTTCGATTACTCGTTTAAAGTCAATGACACAGACTATGGAAGAAATAAACCTTTAAAAACAATGCTTCGTCAAGTAAACTCTAATACAAGGCATTTCGACTTTAACTTTAGTAAGACTGAGCTAAAACAAAGTACGAAATGGTCAAATGCAAATCACATTGTTGTTCCTGACATAATACTAGTAAAGTTTAAGTAAATATAACTGTTTCTTGTTTTTACTTTTATTTTAACAAATATATTTTATATTGAGATGGCTATTTCAAGATATGACTCTAAAGGAAGTACTACCGTTCTTTTCAGAACTGTGAAGCACGAAGGCAGTGGTAATCTATTGATTCAGTAATTGTATAATAATGAATGCATATTTTTTTAACGTGGAAATTTCTAATTCAAGTTTTTTTCGAGTCTTATGTTTTAATTGCTAATTTGTATTAACTCTTTTGCTTAGATATCTTTTTAGTGTCTTTCTATATTATATTAACAATTTAATTATGTTTCAGAAATGTCTACTGCTTGTACTAAGTAGGAGGATGCTAACCAATAATTAATCTGTATGTCTATGGGTGCTGAGGTTAATTCATTGCGGATAGTGAAAAAAATTCTCAACATGTAGAAAAAGTGTGTTGAGATCGAGCTTAAGGAAATGGATCTTACTAATTATGTATATCTTTCTCACTAATTCATACATATAATTGGTTTACTCAGAAGCTCTTATTTGACCGTTCTCGATGATAATAAATCTTCTGCATTGAATTAATTGCGGATTAGAAACTCAATTACAACATAGAATTAAATCTGGCATTATACAAATTTGTTTAGAGATTTATATAGATCACTCCGGACGCTATGAAAACCAGAATTATTTTATCAATGAATAAGGCAACAGCCAGACTGTATACGGGTATTGTCACGTGACATACACTCCTGCGAAAAAATGCTGCACGGTTGGGACTGACTACGGTCTCGACAAGCAGAGGTTGTGAAGAGGAATCCCTGGAGCATCTTCTATGTCATTGCCGTGCAGTACAACAAAGGATATTAAGGCACTTAGGTCGTTATTTTCTAAACAACATGTCAGAGGTGGGTAAAAAGAAACCTACCAACCTGATCAGGTTCATTAAGGAGGTGGGATGTGTTGATGTGCTATAGCTAAATTTCACCAATGTTTTCGGATCCTTCTCCTTACAAACTAACCATATAGGTTTTTTGGGTCCATTTCTGCGATTGCGATTAAAATATATTCTTGATATCCTAAAGATCTAAAATTTTGTTTCTATAAAGTTTCAGCTTTAGACTAACACTAGCTTAGTACCTTTTTTATTTTACTATTTTTTTGAAATCTTTTCTCATCATCACATCTCATATAAATATAAATACGAGTTACATATAAAAAATATTAGAAATTATTTATTATATAGAAAGGAAATTATACAAACCACTACATTTTTTCACATTTTAATAAAATAAAAATGTTCATGAAAAATAGAATTTTCATATTTCATAAATGGGTAAACTGGGAAATCATTATTTTTTCGCCTCATAATAATATGAGATATAATAATAGAAAACCTTAGCCTAAAGTCTATAATGATATTTTTCATGAAAATTTATTTTCTTAGACCAAAAAAATTTAAAAAAAACACCGGAAAATCTCTTCAATTTTTTTTTTTTTTTTTTTTTATATTATGGTATATAGAAAATAAGATTTTTATCCTGTATCCATTATATCAACATATTTATCGTTGATCCTGTTTTAACCCACATTCAAGAACATATAGTTTTAAAATAGAAAATTTCGTTTTTTTTTTTTTATTCTTTTGATTTTTCTTAGAGTGTCTTTTGTTAATTTTTTTTTATTGTACACTCCACCACATCCACAACAAAATCATAGATTTATAATGATAAATATACGTACGAACGTAGGCAGAATAAAGTCCTAATAGTCAGGAATATAAAATGCGACATAATATAGATAACGTTATTACAACTGCGATTATATTATAAATTGAAATTATTTTTAACAATAATATTTAGATTTTAATGTATAATAACCAACGTTATTTTAAAAAGTGTTAAATAACGTAATTTTGTTTGGATTAACTGGAAAGTGTTTTGTATTTGATTTCAATTTAATCTTAAAAATTCTGCAGTTCATGGTTAGCAGCCAAACCTGAGTTTACATCATACCCAATTTTTAGGTAGATCTGAACAGCAATTAGAAATGTATGCGAATTGTGAGTGAGCTCGGAAATTTTCATCTATTTTCAAAAATTGTAAAATTATCATTTTAATCTGGTGTCTGTCTATTGACGAGAATTCCATGACCTATTTTCTGTGATGAAAAAAAAAACTAACCATAATTATAGTAAACCTTGATATTTTATAATATAATTTAAATTACATAAATGTTTTTTGATAATGAATGTTTTATATACAGTTATTTAAGAAGTTTTATAATTATGTATATAAAATTTTTACTATTATTTGTAACATTTTGATATTTTTAATTCATTTTAGACTTTTACACAAACATTTATAATAGTTAAAGGCCAGAAGCAGCGGAAAATTTTTCTAAGTTATTAATTTCCCAATTTCCAGTACCTGCAGTCGCTGTTCTGGTAACTCACTCGACCACTACCGCATAAATAACCTTAAATAGTTCTAATGGGTACAATTAGCCTAATTCTAGTTATGACTATTCATAACGTTATGTAACTAATAAAATTTTAAATAACGTTATCGGTTTCGAAACGATATTACACCCTCGAGTCTATATATTAAATTTAAAACAGTATAATGAACACAAATATTCCTTAGAGATTTTTTCGCAAAGATTCAATGCAATCTTAATAAATTGGTTGAGGTGGCCTCAATTTAAGATGGCGAAACAAAAAAAAAAGAAGAAAATTGCCATACTTTTTTAATTATTTATTTTATATATGTGTGCTAGTTAATTATCTAACTTTATTTCTTATTATTATAATTTTCTTTTCTTTCTGTGTAAATAAAAATAAAAATGTTGTATGGGAAATTAGAAATAAGAAAATTTAGTAGACTCATAGGAATAATTACGTGTTTGAAATTGGTCAAGGCAGAAAAGGTGTTCAAATATAATTTGTTATTTAATAGTCAAATTCTAAAGATTTTCCGGGTCGAGAAAAACATTTTTTTTTTCGTAGGTAAATAAAAGATGGCCAGACATAAAAATGTCATTTAAATTTAATGCTTTGCTAGAAACTAATTAATTTGGATTAATAAGGAAATTTGAGAATATTTGAGAACAGCAACAAAAAAAATGTATTCAGTTAACGTAGTAATGTTAAAATTTCATTATTCATTTCACGTTTTGGTGACATTGAGTGTAATTAGATAGATTTTTCGTTAGTATAAAATATCAACTAAATAAATATCATAAATAAAGATGAAATACAAGTAATAATAATTTTTGTAATTTATTTCTTAATTTTAGTATATATGTATGTATTAACTTTCAAAAAAATAGAAAATATTATAAAGTAGCTTGGTAATTTTATAAAAGTTTAAGTATGGAAATTGATATCGGTGGCGTAATAAAGTTAAGAAAATTATAAATTCGAAAACAGGTGTAAGATTATATATTTTATTTGTTGTAGAAGAAAGATATTAAATTTCTCGATAATAAATATAAATAGCTTCAAGAATGAAACTTAAAATTATTTAGTTTTTCTCCGAAAGGACTAGAAAAATCAATTCTTCAACTATGTATCAATTATTTTTATACGTATATCTTTCAACTTCTAATAAGCTTTAGAACATAGTTATTATTGAAATTTTCATTTTTCAAAATATAACTTCAATAATATATTAATAACAATAACAAATTCAATACCATTCGCTATCAACTAAAACATTATATTGTTCCTTAGTTCGTCCAATTCTAGAATATAGATATCAAAATTATTCAGAAACATTTTTTGTTATTTGCTTTGAGATTTCTGAATTGGAGCAAAAATTCTACTTCATATGAGCTACCTGCTTATGAAAACAGGTTAAAATTATTAAATCTACACACACTGGAATATCGTAGAAACATATGGCGGATGCAGTTTTCTTTTTTTGATTTAATCAACAATAAAATTGAGTGTTGTCAGCTCAAACAGAACATTAGAGTAAATACAAACTGCCGCAATCAACTTTCTATTCTACTAGTGAATAGGCATAGGACATATTATACTAATAATGAGCCTATCACAAGAATCAGTAGAACATTTAATGAATTAAATACTTATTACGCACTTAGTATTAGTAGATAAAGTATAATAAGAACAACATGAAAAACTACAGAAATAAATGACTGATATTATATTTATCTTCAAATAATTATTTTATTTAAATTTCGATTTTTATGTAATTATGTTATGTAAATTTATGTAATAGATTTTAGTAACATATCTGTAATTAGATATCAATAAATAAATAAATAAAAATTTCGTTATTATCGACTAAGAAAAATTTTAGTACAATTCTGATTTAAATATACATATTGTTGACGTAAATATTGAAACGTCCTACAACTTACAACATTGCTGTACATATTTAAAGACTATTGGTAAGGTATTTTTATACCAACTTTCAAATTTTTAATTTAAGTGTTCTTGCTGCTGCAGAAAGAAACACAGAACACAGAACGTTTTCATCTCTTCGTTTCATTCTAATTATAGCATTGGAAATGAAATTTATCAACACAAATGGTGGTACATAATAATTTCTAAAATTTCATCCAATTAAAAAAAAAATCCTATATATTTTTCATCAAATTCTTACACTCAAAATATTAGGGTTTTTTTTTTCAATAATAAAAAATGTTATTTATATTTTTCCTTTTTTATTAATATCAAAAGACTCTTCAGACTCTGACATATTACAATTTGAATATTCTGTGGTGAAGTGTAAATCGAAATATCGGTGGTTTGATTAATTTATTTTTTACTATGAACTATAAATGAAGCTGAAATCATTAAACCTAAATCACGATATACTTTAGTCATGTTGCTTTTAAATGTCGAAAAAAAAGTTAAGACATACATAAAAATATATGAGAGACCTTCAAGCGTTAACGCTTTGTTCTGGAAAAAGTTCGTTCGATTTCAACTTTTCCGCGCAGACGAACATTTACAGGTCGTGGTGATTGTATCTCCTACATAACAGATGAAATAAAAAAAATTATATGGAATATTAATATTTATGCAAAACATGAGTAATTTTCTATTTTTCCGACATTTTAAATTTATATTTTTACAATTATTTATATGAATTTGCAAACATTTCTAAACAAAAATATCTGAATTAAAATTGGAAACTCTTCATATATTTCAAATTCTTATATTTCAATTTCCGGAAATTTACTTTTGTTTTATATTGTATACGATAACACAATTCTATACTTTCGATTTCCTTTCGGATATATGGTTTTGACAAGAAGTCTACAAACTTTTCTCGTTTTAATGTAATTTCATTTCACAATACTATAATTAAATCGAAATTATTTCAATTTTTATAAATACATTTATATTCTAATTATTATATCGATATAATTATATAATTAGAATTTATATACCTTTATAATTAAATAATCACCATTTGTCCATTTATAAATGTTTCATTAACCTCAAAATCAACACAGATTTTATATTTAATTAAATATTTATAAATAGATTAACAACAAAAATTACATAGATTTACCAAACAAAATTTGTATTTGTTTGTATAATAAATTTTGATAAAATTAAAACCCAAAAAACCATAAAATAATATTAGTATTCATATTGAAATTATGTGATTTAGTTTTAGTTTAAATAATATATAAATATGACCTCAAATTCTGAAGATTATAGAGAGAAAAAAATACCAATAATTCTCATAAAAGAATAATTAATGAAAATGTGGCATTTCCAAATAAAATTCAACCTTTTTAAAAAATTTATTTTACCAATAAGTAATTGTCAGTAAAATTGTATAATGGCGGATTTCACAGTGGAGACTTAAACCTTTG
Source organism: Rhamphomyia laevipes (assembly GCA_963920725.1). Taxonomy (NCBI): domain Eukaryota; kingdom Metazoa; phylum Arthropoda; class Insecta; order Diptera; family Empididae; genus Rhamphomyia; species Rhamphomyia laevipes. The sequence goes on from OY987255.1 coordinate 28,133,005, forward strand.
TTAGAGCTTAAGTTTCGTTTTAACTTATTTTCTGGTTTTTCAGTCCAAGGTTAAAGATAAACCTTCCTTAAAGTAAGGTTTAACTTAAGTCGCAGATAGGTAGAGCTTAAGCTTGACTTTTGACATTTTTTATTATTACAGTTTATACTCACAATTTAAAAGTTATTAGTAAAAAGTTATTATAAATAAGCTGAAATTAAAGCTACGTTTCTTTTCCTCCATTATATATTTATAAAAAATATACACGTACTCAAACTAACATATTTTAAAATCATATTAATTTTTATGATACATTTTCATTCCCAACAATATTAATTACAATTAGAATTTATAATAACTCACATTTTTTGGTTTAGCTAAGCTTAGCGAAAATTTTGAATTCGATTGGAAACTCAGTTAAGACTTAAGCTACACCATCGGTTTAGTTAAGCTTAAGCTTCCACTGTGAAATCTACCCTAAATGTTATATGAGAACTATGGAAATTTCTGAGCAACAATGATAATAAATTAACTCAAAATAAACTGAAATATGTGAATAAACTCATATATTTATAGAGCTTAAATATATTTTGTGAAATTTTGAATTTAATATGGAAATATATTATGTACATATAAAATTATATTATATAACGATTTTGTGGTTACCTTTGGTCATGGTGATGATGTTTATTGGCAGTTGAGAATGAATCAAATATATAATTAAGCATTGGAGCATCTGTTTTTTGTGGTTTCGTTAAGCTTTGTTTCATATTAGAAGAACTACTCGAACTTCTACTACTACCAACGTTTTCTTTTCTTGTTAATGGTAATGATAATTTTGAATTTGTAATATTATTTTGCATTCCTAAATATGTCCTAACTGTTGTAACTGCTTGTTTTAAGGCATTATTTGGAAGATTAACAGGTACAGAAGGTGTTATTGTATCTACTAGTCTACCTATTTCTTTCTTATTTTCTATTTTTATATTTTTATCATTATTTATTGTTTGGTTTGTTCTTGTTAATATTGTTGTATGTTCTTCATCATTATTTATTTTTGTATCATCTGATGTTGAAATTTGTCGTATTTTATTTTTAACAGTTGTTGGTATTATTACTCTTTCAATTGTTGGTAATTCTGTTGAACTACCAAATCCTTTAATAATATTCATTTTATCATTTTCGTCGTTGTCGTTGTTGTCATTACTATTTTTGTTTTCATTGATGGTGTCAAACGATTTAAAAATTATATTTTCATCTGAAATTAGAACAAAGTTTTTCCATTAAAAAAAAACGGATCTATTTTATATTTGATATATAAATTTTTATATATAATAACATAGTTTACTAGATCAAGTTTTATGGATCGTTAAACTTTTGAGAAATTTATATTTTAATATTTTCTTGCCAAAAGGATATTTTTGCCAAAAACAATTCAAAAAATATTAATATTTTTTGTGCCCTTGTAATTCTTATATAAATTTTGGCAAAATAGAGAAATATTTAAATTGTGTGGGCATTCAAAATTTAATATAAAATAAGATACAAAAAAAAAAAATCTGAATAAACAGAATAAAAATTACGAATTTAACAAAAAAAAATTAAAGGAAATCTATTTTATTCATCGTTATATAAATACTTACAGTAACAACAACAATACTTATACAAATTGAAGTTATCCTTTTAAAGCTTTTTGGTTTGTTTTTTATGTTGTTTATTTAGAGCATTTAACTAACAGAGGCCTCCAATTCGTTGTAAAAAAGTGCTGAAAGTCATAAAAATCCTTAGAGGATACAACAGTACAGCAAAAGTATTTTATGCCTCTAAATAAATATTCTGAATACATATATAATGTTTTTTTTTTTTTTTTTTGTTAAAGGATATATTTTTTTGTTTCTATATTCAGTTAAATAATATTACATAACAATAATTTTTAAAATGATCCTATTCACGGATAGGGTGGAATATTATCTTAACAAAAAAAAAAAATGAAAAGCTTTAATAGACTTTTGTCTATAAACAAAGAAAAAAGGAAACTTTGACAGATGTTCGACTGTTATTTTCAGTTTGTAGTCATTAATCAAATATTATTTTACATTATTAATATATAAAAAGAACGTCATGAGATAATTTGAAATGTTTTTTTTATGAAAATTAAATGGATTAAAAAATCATTTTTATAATGGAATAGGAAATACTATAATTTATAGTTTCCGATTGTTTACGAAAAATCAAATATTAATATATATTTATCATATGTTTTCAATTGGTCTAAAAGTTATTTAATGAGTTCACTAGCTAAATCAAGACTAAGTAAGTGACTCATTTTATAAATATATTTTCATTATTTTAACAACCAACTTATGAACCTTTCTATTAAATCTAATCCGTATTCTTAACAAAGCTATAATTCTTGACATTATTGAAAGTTACCACCAAAATTAGAATTTTAAATAAATTCATTTTCTAACGAGCTGCCTACAAGAAAGTTCGACCATTGCAAAATGGAAACGTATTCGCAATATATTTATATATGGTCTGAGGCAGGCTCTGAAAGAAAAGAAAGCATTAGGTTCTTTTGAAATCGATCTCTGAATTCAGGGAACTTCCAAAATATAACCAGCAACACTATTGGAAACTATACAAAACCATCAAAAGTTTATTTCTCACTTTTATGTAGGGCAACATACAAAAAAAAACCTGTAATAAAATCTAATACAACTAAATGAGAGGCACTTAAGCATAATTCCACTTTCGACTTGTCTCAAATTTTTATTTAGATGTACTGTTATTAAATCAAATTTTGTTTATCATACGTTGTTAGTTATTATTATAATCAAAATTTTAGAGAATAGTTTATTAAACAATAGTAGTAGGCTTTGAGTTTGTTACATGACTTCAAATTTTTAAAATTATAAAGGGTGTTTTTTTAAGTCCGATAGAACTTGAAGTTTTAATCAAATTTTTTTTATTTATTCGAAAGATCACCTGGCTTTAACATTTGATAATGATTTCGGGCATATGGCCACCGCGGCGCAATATTTAGAGCCACATTTTCGAGCACTGTTGGCCATATATCAAGAATAACACGAACAATGTTTGACACTCAAGGCGTCAATTGTTGCTGGTTTATCAGCATAAACCATTGACTTTATGTAGCCCCACATGAAATAATAATGGAGATGTCTAATCACATGACCATGGAGACCAATTGACAGGTCCATTTCTCGAAATCAACAAATTTTGATTACAATAAGTGGATAGTTGTGGTCATGTAAACCGCTTGTAATGGAGTCTGTAGTGTATGTTGGTCTCACTCCATATACTGTAGTATCTTGTTACTTATTAACAAACTCGTTAGGCCAAAAATGAGCCTCATCGCTGAAAACAAATTGGCGATAAAGTCGTCTATAAGTTGCGCGAATCGAGTACTGAATTTTCAAAGTAAATTTGGATAATTTGGTAGCGTTGTTAAAGCGTGAGTCTATTAATGATGATTTGTCAGAGTATACTAATCATAAATAATGTGAAAAAGTGAGCGCAGTATAACAGCTCGTTTGTCAGTTAACCATTTTGTAAGTTCTATCTAAGCAAAAATAACACCCATTATAAGATCATGATACAGTAGAAAGAGAGTAGAGTTGTTAAAAATTTAAATTCGGAATTATTAAGTTTCATTTACAGCTTTAAAGTCTCGAAAACGCTTTTATTCAATTTAATTATGTATATCAATTACATTTTTGTTTTTTGCTTATCAAGAAAAAATTACAATTGTTTCTTTTTTAAGCACGTAGGGGCCACATATATTACCTGACCCATGTCTGTAAGTGGTTCTTACAAGCCCTTGTTCGAGTACTTTAGCTACTTTATAGAAACCGGTTGAGTCCCACGTTTTTCCCACTCTATTTTTTGACATTTTATTCATTCAGTTTTTAATCATTCCGATTGGTGGGTGGATTGAGTATGTAGAGGAATTCTCGCCTTAGAATTTTTATCAATGATACATGATACTATATTTAATTAAATGTAAATTCACAAATTTTATTCAAAATTTTGTTATAAGATAAGTTACTTCAGAAAATGTAATTAAAAATAAAAATTAAAAAAATATTTCTAAAACCTGCTAAATAAGTGTCTCCTTAAACTTAGAGAGTAACATATTTTGTCATTATATATATATATATATAACTCCTTCAAATTTTAATGAACTTTTTCAATAAATTTGAATTATATTTTTCTATATATGACCTTGGATCTTTTCCTTGGATTTCATGTTAAATAATTTAATTAATTAAATACAATTTTTTCATATCTTTCATTTTTACTTATTATAATTATTATACGCTTTAGTTTGTAACATTTCGAAATAGGAAATTTAATTATATATACTATATTATTATTTTGTCAAGGATATTTTATACAAATGTGTATATTTTGAAAAGAAAAGTCAATAATATCAAATTTATGCTATGTACATATTTTAATACATTATAACATTCAGATTTGATTTAAACTTTTCCATCATTATCCAATGACGACTATATATATATAAATAATCATCATTCATTTTTCAGGATTCTGTGAAGGATATTGGAAATTTGTGACCGGAAAATCTTAATGTATCAAATTAAGAATTTATGTCACGTAAACGAACCTGGGGTTACAATTTTTTTTTTTTTTTTTGCTTTGCTTCGCTTTGCTTTTGAACAGTCATAGTTGCTGATAATTCACAAGACGATAATAAAGGATATTTTTGAAATTCATCTGAACAACTACTACGATATTAAATTACCAACATAATATATTGATTACATTTATGTTGAGGAGAAAATAAAACAGGATAAAAGAATATACCTGAAATTGAGATTTATTCATTTTAACACATTGTAAAAAAATAAATATAAATAAATAAAAAAAAATTTATAAAAATTCTACCTTTTTTTTTTTATTCGAAATAATTTTCAGATCCAAATCAATAAAAAATGAAAGCAAATTCATGTAAACATAATTATTAGTTCTTAAATTACATTTAAATTATGAAATATCTACAATTTCTATTTATATTGAAAATAATATTTCAAATATTTTTGTAATTTAATAATATAAATTTTTCAACGAATATTTTTCTATTTCTATTGAAAATATTTTTTTTTTTAACAATTTAAAGTTTTTTTTTTTTTTTGTTAAAAAAAAATGCAATAAATACAAAAATGAAAAGCAAAATGGCGGAAAATAACTTGTTAAATTCATATCGAAAGTATTTTGAACTCTGGTATATATATATTTTTTTTATATTTTTATAAATTCTTAAAAGTTTATTTTATTTTTCATTTATAAAAAGTTTTAGGATTTTATTTTTTACTTTTTGCTGTGAAAATAATAATAAAGAAAAGTTTAAGGGTATAAAGATATGAGGTTAAATTAAATCATGAATAAGAAATTAGTTTCATTTGACTTTTAACAGATTAATTTAATAAAACTTAATGCGAAGTGGTGTAGCAAAACATAAAATGTTAAATCCTGTTGAGAATAACATTATAATTTAAATCTAGTTTGGATAAATTAATAAAACGGTGATAAATTGAATAAGAAACTTTTGAATGAGTTAATTAACTAAACCACATATAACAGTTTAAATGTAACATATTTTGAGGATATGTCAAAAATTTTACGTTATGACTACAAAAAAGTTTTAATTATTTTAATAAAATAATTATAAATCAAGAAAACTCTTTTTATATTTCAAAGTTTGGTTAAATTTTGGATGAAAAGTATTTTTCCTATAATTATTAACTCGCAAAAATCCTTTTTTTAATATTAAAAGTGCTTTTGTATGTAAAAATTCAATTATTCTAAGTTAATTTCTAAGTTTATTCAGCCTGCTGGATAATAGCTATTCACTTGTTATTATGTTAATTCGAAAAATATTTTTATATTGTACTTATATTTAACAGACCGAAGCTCTACCTATTTAATGATAAAGCTTTTGTATACCAACTAACATCAAATTTGAACATATTTTATCATTTTGCGTTTTTTTTAAATAATTTATGAAAAGCTTTTTTCACTATAAAATCAGTTTTTGTATGTTAAGAGAGAATATTTAATCCTTAAAGAGAGTTAGCATAACAAAAAAAACATCTGTTATTAACCTAGAGGTAGATTTATGTTTAACATTAATTTTGAATATGTAACTTCTTAGTAATTTGATAAATTTCATGTAATATAAACACGAATATATTAAAAATTTAAATAAAACATTAGAAATTCAAAATGAAACGATATAACAATATGATTCCAAAAACTTAAATTAACAAATTATAGTTAAAAGGAATTACAGAAAATGTAAAATATTTCAAATATAAAATTACACTTTTTACCTTTAGTATTTCTTTTATACTTATTAGATTCAAATTTTTTTTTTTTTTTCTTTTAAAAATTGAATATTCAAATTAGGAAAAACTTTTTTACATATATTTTCAGGAAAATGTATACATTATAGAGACAACAACTTTACAAAATGAAAATTCTTTTAGAATTTGTTCATTTGAAAATTATATGTTTTTCAAAATTTAATTATGCTTTGGCCTATAATTAAATTACCACCACAATCTCAACTATATCAACTGAATTATAATTGCTAGAGCTTTATGCAAAAATTAGTATGACCGGTTCGGTTCATTATATAAATTTCAAAGTTCGGTTAGGCTATGGATGACGATTACATAAAATGGTATTGAAAAAAAAATTGTATTGATTTTAAATCTAAAATCTCACTTCGGTGTGAATACGGTTCTATTGTGAAAAGATAAAACTAGTGGCACTAGTAGTTTTGTTGCCGGCTATTTGATTCAAAAACTGTTTAAATTTAGATCTTACTTAATTACATTATTTTTGTATATAACTTATTTACTTGTTAAATTTACTTTTTGATAGTACAAATCATTTAATATTGAAGATTATTATATTCCAAAACTGCATCGATTTAAAATCATTGAATATTAAATTCCTAATAAATTATAATTAAATTCCTACACTGCCAGAAATATTTTCTTTTGAAAAAAAAACATGATCTTCCTACTATTTTAGTATACCAATTCAATTCATCTTGAAAAATTCAATTCATATTATATTTAACAAATCAATTTTAACTTGTAAAAAATCATTTCTTCATGATACCTGACACGTGATTTAATAATAATTTATTATTAGATTTATGCGTAAACAAAAAAAAAAGAAGAAAAAGAAAACTGTGTTTTTAACATAAATATTTTTACACCCACTCAACATATCTAATAAATTTGAAATTTTCTTCTTTGTATATATATTTACATTGTTAACAGCTCAATAATCTTAGACATGAGATATACAAAATTTACTACTAAACTAGAAGAAAAATTATAACCAAGAAAATAGAAATAACAAAAAAATGTTCAGGAAAATTATTATTCATTTTATATTGATTATACAAAATCAAATAATATCCTTTTTTTATATATAATATAAAAGTTATGAAATTTCATTTGTTTTGTAAATAATACACGAAATATTCATATATAGTTAAAAAGGTTGGTTTTTTTAACTAAAAATAAATATTTCAAAAATAAACGTCAATTTTATAGTCATAAATAAAATCCATGGAAATCATTTACCACAGAAATGTTTCATCATTTTCACAAAAACAGCAACAATAAAAGAACCAGGTTAAAGTAAAGTAGCTACATAATAAATCGTGGTTGTCTGAAAACGTGCTTCAGTAAAATGATTGGGTTAAAAGAAAATTGTATAAAAAAGTTTAAATGGAAATCATAAAACAAAAAAAAAACTTTTACAAAAATAACAACTTAAATAGATGTGAATTTTTTATTCGCTTAGGTATGAAAACCATTGAATAACCAGAAAATTAATCTTTTAAGTTTGGAAACAAGAGATTTTTTTACCATAAGATTGATTGGACTTAAATCTTTTAGTTGACTAAATAATAATGACCGTAAATGTTTACGAGTAATATTTGTTTTTGTACAAAAATTGTTTTAACGATTACTTTTCGTTAAGATTTTTGCAAAGCAGATTTTTGTAATAAAAAATTTTCTTTTAATAGAAAAAAATATGAATTTTCACGAATTATTGACAAATTATTTTTTTTTTCATGATATTTTTAAGTAATTTTAAAAATGTTTACTGGAAAATTATAAAAATTGAAAAAAAAAAATGATTTCACAATAAAGGCCTGTACGGAAGTCGAGTGAAATGAAATTTTAACGCGATCTCCAAAGCTCTCCAAAGTCTCCGGTGAAATAGTCGTGAAAAAGTTGTGAAAAATAGACAGGTTAATTTGACATTTTGATAATTCAAATATTTTGATAATTCAAATGTTTGTTTATGTTTATAAATTTTTTTTAATTTAAATTTGACTTAAAAATCAAATTTGAGCAAATTTAAAAATCAAATTTAAATTATTGAAAAAAAAAATGTAAATGTCACAATTTCATCGTGAAATAATGTTCAGAACATTATTTCGCTATGAAAAATAATTGTAGACTTTTTGTGCTCCATCTGTTGTAAAAAAAAAAAAATCATTTTTATCACAACTTTTTCACACGACCTGCGTACGACCAGAGCAAAATCATAAGCGTAAATTTTCATTTCTGATTTCACGATGTAAAATTTGTATGAAAATTTCATTTCACTCGACTTCCGTACAGGCCTTAAGCAAAAAACAATTTATAGATCTTGACAGATTTCAATTTAAATATTTTTTTTCTGGACCAATTTGAGATCCACTCTGCCAAATTTTTGCTTATATTCCTATCTAATATGTCATCACGTAGGTCAATCTTTTCAATGTGTTTTCATATAATAGATAAATAGATAAATTGAATTTCTGCTGATCAGACTCAAAAGTTATTTTGGAATATCTTCGGGATTTAAAAACCTATAAAAAACAGAATAACAAATAAGACTTTTGAAAAACCAGATTTTAAAATTTTAAATCTCACATTCGAATAACTTAGTGAAAATAAATTATATTCTATCTTATACTTATTCCATCAAATTTATCCGAATTTACCAATTTTAATAAATATTAGTAAATTTCACCCTGTCTTACAAAATTACAGTAATTTACATGTTCCCCCACTATGTGCGCTGCACCTTTTTTTTACATAATTTAATATGATAATTATTATGTTCACCAAAAATAAATTTAATAAATTAGTAGAGAGTAAAATTATAAAACCGTAGTCAGTGCCTATGTAACCTAACTGCCTTATTCAAAATAAATTTGACAGACAATACATTTCCCAAATGAAATAAATGCGGAATATTTTATTAATAGTTTTAGAATATGAATTAAATACTTTTTACTCTGGCCACACAATCTTTGACATTTTTATATAATCATTTTCCATTTCATAAAGTTTCTCCATGGTTTTGAAAGCTAGGCGCAATTGCACTTTCAGCTTTAACTTCAACAAATTTTTACACAAATCGCTAATTAATTTTATTTTTGTTTCATTTTCGTTTTTTTTTTCTTAATTTTAATAAAATAATAATATAAATTCACTCCAAAATTTTGAGCCGGAGCTCCAGAAATAGTATTATTTTCTCTTTTACATTGCCTTTACAAGGTTGTACTTAAGTCGTTTTAGAACATTATATGAATCTCCGCGGCCTTACAGACACAAATGTCTGTAAAAATATGGCTTCAACAAAATAAACTTTAATATTTACTAGAATATTTATATAAAATTGCTTTTAATTAATTAAGTTTTTTTTTGTTTTGTTATTTGTAATAAAATAAAATAATTTTCATAAAAACCAAACACAAAACAAAAATAATTTTCTTTTTTTTTTGGTTAATTATTTTGCACTTTACTTTTTTTTGGTTATGTTACAGCTGTTCAACAACAACAACTAAAAGTTTTCTTTTTTATCATTCAACCAATTAGTTTATCTTCTATCTATATACAATTACATTTGCACTAAATACATAAATTCTTGAACATCCAGTAATAGGAAAAAAATATCAATTAATCAAGATTATTTATATATTTTTGTTGTTATATACTTTAATATTATATATTTTAACAAAAATCATGACAAGATAAAGATAAATTATATTGTTATTCTGAAAAGCACGTTTTCTTATTTTCTATATAATATGTAAAAGATGAAAAACACACCAACAACACAACAAAGAAATCCCCGAAAAATTCTGATTAAAATACATACGAACAAAAATAAAAAAAAATAAAAATATCCTTAAATATTCCTTTTTCATTCAGTTGTTAAATATCCTCTCTAAAACTAAAGTATACAAAAAAAACCAATACGTTAGTAATAAAGGCAATTTTCTTATCTTTTAGGGACTAATTTGTATGTGTGAATCTCTGTGTTTATAAGAAAAGCAGTTTTAGTAAGTCAATGTCCAACAAAAAGGATTCCCAACAAACATCAATAATGAAATGGAATTCTTAACTCAAGGGTTTATACACTCATTCTTTGTTTGTTTGTTTATTGATTTTGTTGTCAGGGGGTTTGCTAAAATTACTGATTATTATTTGTTTAAGCATCAAATTTTGTTATCTCCATTAAAAATGGTCAAGGATAAAATTGTGTTTGCAGAAGCATAAAAATTTATTTTTTCCTTTTTTTTCTATTTTGTTTTCTGTAAAAGCATTTTCTCTCATCACCAAAATAACATTTTTATATCCAATTCAATTTTTTGGAATAACATAGAACAGAACATGAAAAAAAAATAACAATTTGGACTCATTTTAATGGTGTATATAGGAAAGTTTCCAATTTGATTTTATAATATATCAAGATTATTAAAAAATATATGTATAATTAAAACATTTATGTGGAAATTTCTTAATAGTGGTCAGGTTTGGTAATATTTTAAAAATAAATTTAATAAGTTAGTATCGTAACTATATAACACATAAATAGTTATTTAATTTTTCAAATGATACCAAAAGTAACAATTTATATAAAGAAAAATTAATAAACGAAATTTTATTGTTTAAATTTTTTTCACGTTAGAAAATATATAAAAAGACTAAGTCTGTCTTTTTATATATTTTCTAACGTGAAAAAAATTTAAACAATAAAATTTCGTTTATTAATTTTTCTTTATATAAATTGTTACTTTTGGTATCATTTGAAAAATTAAATAACTATAATTCTGATCAAGCTCTAGTTGAAATATTGGAAATATTTCAAAAGTATAAAACTATCATAAAAGATAAAACATTAAAATATTAAGAAAATCTGAAAATTTACTTATTTATTAATTTTAATTTTCAAGTCATTCAAATGTTGAAGTGAACTATCGTAAGTTATCTGTTCAAATTGATGAAAGTTTCACTCAAAACCTGATGATTAGTTGCAAAAGAAAATAAACAAAAACTAATTGGGATTGCTGAAGACATAAAAATATCAAACATATGGAAAGATACTGTACAAATTTAAGAGAAATCCCTTAATCAAGTTACTAATTTATATCTATAAAAGCGTGGGTTAAATTTTTCCCTAACTGTCTTAACCATATAAATTTACTAGAATACAAAAATTCTTAATAAATCTTTGTCCGAAATTGATTATAATTGGTAACTAAATGTTGAAATAAATAAATAATAAAAGCCAGAAAAATTTACAATTTATTTTGGGAAAAAAGTCGCTTAGGTTATTTTTGTACAATAATAATAGGGAGCACTTCAGAAACTAAGACTTTTCGTATATTCACATATACATATAAACCATACCATTGGGTACGGGTATATTTTGTTTCACTTAATATGGTATATTAACCAGGGAATTTCCCAGAAAAAAAAATAAAAACAAACAAATTTTATATTTTTAATAAATAATGTAATCCTGTATAACTTTTAATGAATAATCATAATTTTTATTAATATGATATTTTATTAGAATTGAAAATATTTCAGTAAATTTAACATAAAATAAAATTTTGAAAAAAAAAATTTATTTACATAATAAAATTTTATCCTTAGTATACCACAATTGCCCATCGGGATAAAATTACTATTAAAAGTACAAAGTTTATACTTTTTTTAAATTTTTGCTTTAGAAATTTATTTTAAAAAAAATTATAAATTCTGAAGCAACTCAAAAATATAGCCAGCTTTAAAAAAATCCTTGTATTTTCTTTGTTTATAGTACACAATTAGGTAAATTTAATTATCCTTTCAAATTAAGTTTTTATATTCAGTTAAGTTTGTTTTTTTTTTTATTATGAAATTTATGTTTTCCCAAGAAAACTCATAAATTAAAAAAAAGTTCAAAATAATTATTCAAAAAATACGAAATTGTATTTCATACACCAAGAGCTAGCAATGATTTTAATTTAAACAAGTTCAACAACAATATAATTATTCTAGACAAAAAACCTTACTCGAAATGATATGGTAAGTTTGTAAATCTTAATGCGGTTAGTGTAGAAATCAAAAGAGCTCAATATATGAATTTAGTTCTACAAAAATTGTATTATTTACCTATATAAAGTAAATAAAATATTGTGCATGCAATTTTAAAGAAATCGATACAAGTTTTGGCTCCATGAAAAAAGTGGAACTATTTTTAATGTTTTAATTTAATATTACAAAAAAAAATGGCGATCGCGCGAGTAATAGCTACTCACGGGGTTTAATAAGTTCTATAGTATATGTATTTAATTTTTACATTATTATTTAGTTTGCGGTCTCCGGCATGTTATACTACTGTCTTCACTACTTTGTTAAAGAGATACATAGAGTCTACAAATGAAATAAATACAATAATTACCAGCTCTCTGTCTACAAATTTTGAGTAAAGAAAAATTATTTTATTATGTTGAAAATTAATTTAAAAATTTAAAAATTTTTGTTTCATAATTTTGTGGTTTTGTTGTCGACACAATTTTAATTCTACACAAAATATATAAACAAAAATCTTGAGCAAATAGAGGAGCACTAATACAATTAACACTTATTACATAAAAATTTTCTTCACAAATTATTTGGTACTATTGCAGTATTAGCTCTAGTGTTATGTCTTTTATTTAACTTTATATGTTCATAAATTGTTGAAACCAAAATTAATTCATAGAGAGAAGAATTAAAATATTAATAAATAATAAAAAAATTATGAAAATTTCCATTTCATCAAAAGTTCATTTTAACATCCCATTAGACGCAACCCCCAAAAACAATGAGTAAAACTTTTTTTTTAATTACCCTTTTATTCTTATCAACCAAAAACTTTACAAAATAAAACATTCAAAAACAAATTAATTTTTTTTCTTTGTTTTTTTTTTTTTTACTTTCAAGTTTATTTTTAGAAAATTAGATGTAGGCCTTCAGTTAATTAGCTATGGAATATTCTAACGCCACTTGGAAAGGTTTCGTTAAGAGTTAATTAACAGCAAGCAAAAACAAAAACAAAAAAAAATGAAAATATACTTTTAATTATTTTTAGAAATTAAAAAGAATAACAATTTTTTAGTTACTTTTACTAATTAGAAAATTAAGTAATTTTGTTTTTTTAAATTAAAATTTATATCATTTTCTTTGGAATAGTTCAGACATTTTTTATGTAAATACAAACTCAATAGACTTTATTGAGTTGTTGAAAACAATGTCATTTTAATTTAATAGTTATAACAAGTTGTATTTTTATATAAGGCAGATATCTAAGAAACCCAATTGTGAACCATTAGAAATATTCGTAGTTATTGTCGTCCATCGATGTGAAGATAATTGAATCTATTTCGTATTTATAAAATCAAGTAGAAATTTACAAAAACAATTTGTACTTTACCTACTCACATTACTCAACTTGATGCGTATATTTATCTGAAAATGACTTATAATCAAAAATATTAAAAAATAAAATTATAAGATTTTATTACAATTTGTGTAATAATTTATTTTGATATTACTAAGAAACACACGTAATTTATTTTTAGCTTGTGATATTACTAAGAAAAAGTCGAAATTTTAAATTTATATAATTAGGGTGTTTATATCAATCCCTCAAATTTCCATTTAATTTTCACAAATTTCTTATAAAATCTACGCAAAAATCATTGAAAACAAAGACGAGATCGGATCACTATCGCTTATATCAAAACGATATGCTATGTGATTTCGCATAAGTTTCATTATAAAGATATTTTGGGAATCATCAATTTCATCGTTTGGGAGGAAGCAAAAAAAGAAAATCAAATATTTGGAAATTTTCCATTTCGTGATGGAAACAACTTTAGCTGATTTTTAGCTGACTTTAATAATAAAGGAATAAATGGGAAACAACGAATATATGCAATAAAATTACTCCCACCATTTATAAATAACAATTTCCACTCAAATGGGGTAATATTCTATAAAATAAGCGAAACTTAAAGACACAATTAAGTTTTGCATCTGAAATCTATTAGATTTTTCCTAATACTAATAAAGGTTTTTATTGACAATTAAAAATTGTTTTTTTTTTATTCTTATATGAAATTATTATATTTGAAAAGGAAGTAAACAAAATATATAAAAATATAACAAGTATTTAAATCAGGATAATTCATAGCAAGGATGAACATGTTATTCTTATATTAAATATTTGCATTGGAAATCATCTATCTAATATAGATAAAACATCTATCTAATATAGATTTTTGGAATTATTCAATTAAAAACTGAATTGCATCTATTCGTAAAAATAACCGAGATTCGAGCAAATGGTGATGAATGGTATACAATTATAGGAAGAAGAATATAACATTTTCCAAATTTAGAAATTATTTTGCAAGTTTTTTTTTACAATTTTAATTAAGGTAATGCTAGCGGAGACGGATACTTTCCTGTATCGAATAAAAAATAATTTAATTAAATAACAAAAATTGATTTCATTTTAGTTCTTCCCCAGAGTCCTGGTATCTATAACACATTAGGAAATCATAATATTATTGTGGGATTTCATTCTATTGAAAAAAATCTTCATATATAAAATAATTCTTTAATAAAATAAAATATAATATAAATAACTAATATTACTAATAATCTCTAAAGCTTGAATATAAATAAAAGTCAACATTTTTTTTTGAAAGATTAACGTGTTCACTTTGAAAATTTTCATTTTCATTGAAATAAATCCTCAAAAATCTTCACAAAATCCATAGTCTTAATCTGATTACTATATATATTAGTATATGAAAAAGAAAAAAATCACTTCAATTTGAAAAGTAATATTTTATCAAATAAATATTATATAAAGCAAATATGAATACATCGTTTAATTATTCCCATAAATACATAGTTAACGACGCACTTGGGACTCCTTTTATAATAAAATCCTTAAAATTTATATTATCTTTTGACAAAAATATCCAGTATTTAATATAACAATGATTTATATTATTGGAGATATTGAAATTATTATATATTATAAGGGAAAATGTGAATAAAAGGCTTATAATCAAGATCTTTAAATAGTTTTAATAGGATTTAGAAGATTCAGTTATTTAAATCCACAAAAATTATTTAAAAAAAATGTATCTATGATTAAAACTTACCATCTAATAACGAATGCAATGTACTTGAAATATCTTGTATTATTGATACAGTTGCAATTGTTGTTACATCATTATTTATTTCATTGCTATCCAATAATAATTGTTGTTTAGTTGATTTTGATGATAATTCATTTATATTGGAATATCCCATTCTAGTAGCTATTAATAATATAATTAACGTTTGAATAGCTAATTTATGGTTACCAATATTCAGCATTTTGAAATGTAACCGTCATTCACAATTGAATTCATTTATAAACAAATAAAAAAAATTCCACGGTTTTCTTTTAATCACAGACACACGGGGAAAAATTGTTAATAAACAACTTTTTAAAATCTAAACATTTCAAAGTTCAATATTTTAAATAAATTTTTCCCTATAAATTTCCATATTTCTGATAAAAAAAAAAGATATCATCGAGAATTATTGCATATAAAACTGACAACAAAAATATCCTTTTTTATGTATTATAAAGGACACTGTAAAATTTTATGAAAACTTTAAAAACTTTTTTATATCATTTTTTTTTTTTTTTCTTAAATTTTGGTTAAAAAAAAAATTATTTCCACTTGTATTTTTTTTTTATCGTTTTATTATGAGAGTTTTCGCTTTTTTTGCTTTTAAAACTATTTATCACTTTTCGTCGAAAGCATTATTGGCAACAAAAAAAAAATTGAGATTTTTCTTATATTACTTTTTACTAGTAGTCAGAATGGAGCCAAACCATTTTTTTTTTCATGTTGTAGTTTTGTAGTACAGTTTTCTTTATTGTCCTAAGACGACAAAGACTGGATACCAAAAATACGATTTTCTTTTACATGTACAATTTTCGTACTTTAATATTTCTTCATTTTTTTTTTTTTTTTTTGTAGACGGTTTAGGATTTGCCCAACATTAGTTTATGTAACCCCCCAAATATGATAATATGATTCTTGAACGAACACACTAAATTATTAGAAGAGATAAGATAGAGAAAAAAAAAATATTTCCTAATGAATTCGTTTAACAAGAGTTTATGCGATGCGATTTTTTTTTTTATGTTTTCATTAATGCTGTACGAGCGAGCTTAAGGGCATGTTCAATGTTGTTGTTTTTTGTTCATTTTGTGCGATTGGTACAAATAAAAATAATGTTTGTTTACTTCAGAAAATAGAAATTATCAAACAAAAAAAATATAATGTAAGAAAATTGTTTCTAACTTTACATAAGTTCTAGAAAAAATGAGAAGATAATAGCAAAAAAAGGACTTTAACAACAACAATAACAAGTCAAAAGAAAATTCTATTGTCTGTTATTGTTTAGTTGTTGACTCTTAGTTTTTTTCTTCTTTTTTTTGAAAGACAATAGCAACATGAAAATGATGGACACAAGAAGAGATTGTTATTTTCCATTTTTGTGATTTTTTAAGAAGAGTAAGTAATTAAAGGAAAATATTTTAAGATTTGTAAGAAAATGAATGTCAAATTGTTTTGTTGCATTAGTTGTTATTTTTTAAGGATTCTTGATGTAAAGTTGACATAATGCAGATTTATATGACACGGCAGAGTTTATAGTTACATACAAAATAATTAGTTTAGATACGGGCGTGGCAGTAAAAAGAATTTGAAATATGCAATTTAATAAAATAAAATTTATGAAATAAAAATTTAAATTTTAAAATATTATTATAAATTTACTTAATATTTTGAATATTATTTTATATTTAAACCACGGTTCAATATTCCATTAAAGAAATGGATTTTACAATTTCAGTTTTAAAATTCTGAATTATTGAAACAATTAATTTGTAAATGTGGTAAATATTTGAATAAAATAGAAATATACAATAATCCTTACACAAAGAATAATAATTAAATTTATTTTTCGGACCGTATAAGTAATGAGTAAGTACTACACGTATAAGAAATTTGATAGTAAACATATTTCAAAAATAAATCTCCTGACAATTACTATTAATTATTTGTCTGCAGTTCTAGAAATTTAACATTTTATCTCAACATTCTTCAAAGTCATATTAGCTATAATTGATATTTTAAGACAAATTAATTATTTTTTCAAAATAGATATTAGTGTTCTATATTATTTAAAGTCCTTGAAATCGAAATTCAAATCAAATTAAAATTTATATATTATCAATTCGGCTAATATTAACCAATTTTTTAAAAACTTGAATTTTCTGCTAGCCAAATTCAATATAAAATCCATCCACAAATAAAATTTTGTCCAAAAATGTTTATTATTATAATTTATTTTCAAACAAAATATAATAATTTTAAACAGAAAAATAATCGAATTTCATTTAATATCCTTCAATATTTAAATATATATGAATACAAAGAAATGAAAAACTAAGTTTTTTGGCGAAAACCCCACAAAACTAAATAAATATAAAATTATCCTTTTATTTATTTACACAACCTTCAAATTAATTAATTTTTCAGTAAGGATATACATAATTAAGACATGGAAAAAATTAATTTCTAAAATTAATTATTTATTGGATAAAAATGAAAAAATAAATGTAAATTGTATATGAAAAATAAAATAAAGATTTTATGGACTAACAAAATAAAAAGTTTTGACTAAGATGAAAAATGAAAAACTTTTCACGGATTGGTTATATTTCTAAGAGATTGTTCAAATTTCTAAAAAAAAAAATATAATCTTTATCACAACAAATACTTTGATTGTAAATAATAGTTCCAATATTAAATGTCCTTGCTTTTATATCCATTATTTTTCTAATAGCACAACGACACAAATTTTAGCCTAGTCCTTATAAATGATTTAAAGTTATCTGACTAAAATTTATTATTATAAATACCAACACAATAATTTCTAATAAAAAGAAATAATGAAAATCAGTTGAAAATTTAATTTAATACTTTTTGGTATATACAACACAAAAAACATAATTTCAAAAGAAATTCCTTTTTCCAAAAATTAATAATTTTTATTACCAAAATTTTTAAAACCAAAAACTTTACTATACTTAATATAAAATTTAAAAAGAAAAACTAAACAATAGAAAAATTAACATAAAGTATGTGTTAGCATAAATAAAATTTTCAATGTTTCAAGGAATTCAACAATAAAATATATAAATCAAACAATTTAAATGATAAAAATATAAAATCACTACTATAATCATAATAATAAATGAAAACTAAAAATATAAAAAGATTTTAACAATCTTATCCATAAAAGAATCATTACATCGTACTATAAAAACTATGTATATATATAAAATAAGCGTATAGCGACTACGTGTATATACATTGTTTATCTGTATATATACGGTGTATATGATATGTGTAATAGGCCTTTAGGGGTCACTTTTATTAGTTTTTTATGAAAAGGTTAATAATACATATATATATATTTACATAATATTATGCTAAGGATATAATAATCCAAAATATTAGTGGTAAGATTTTTTTTTTTTAGATGTTGGTGAAAAAATTAGCAAATAAAACTAAAATATTTTCATTCACAGATTTATCTCTAACCACGAATAATTGGTTTATAATAGCATTTATGTAACAAAAACATAATAATATTTTTTATATTATGTTGTTTTTTTATTTTCTATTTTATATATTAAAACGATCTACACACACACGATATTAATTGCCGACATTATCAAATAAAAAAAAAAAAAAAATACGTAATCCTTTTAACGATATTATCAATAAATTTAATACCATCACGTAAATACATTCTAATTTAAATAATTTATATAAAAAATTATCCTTGTGTTTTTTACTTGTGGTGACCAAAAATATATACGAGAATTCATCGATCGAATTCATCGTTCCTTTTCATATTTTCTATATATATTTTTTTTTACATTTAAAATTCTCGGAATTTATTATATATATAAAAAAAACTGAATGTTTTTTTCGTCGTCATAGCCCGATAAGGACACAATAACTACTGAAAGGATATTATCAATTTTAATATTTGATATAAGAAATAATATTATTGAATATTCTATATAATATAATCTAATGGGCGTGTGGCTCAAAGAGCTTTTATATTCTCTTAATTTTTTGAAAGCTTTTTACTTCATTATGTGTGGTGAAAAGTTTACAAAATATATGCTGCTGTTCAAATACAAAAAATATTTAACTGTCCATACATTGTACAACCTGGTTGTTAACTGAGTTGTAAATTTTCATTACTCATATTTCAAGTTGGTTTTACAATCGATATTACAACCGTAATATATTTTTTTCATGATAGTTTCAAATATGGAAAAAAAAATATTTAATAAATGTTGGTTAAAAAATAATTATAATTTAATATTATTTCAATCAATAAATAATTAACATATAAAACATTTTTTACATATAATTATAATACGTGAAGAATTGTCATTTTAGTTGTGCAACTTCCCCATACACTATACAACTTAAACCATCAACACACGTTTAATTAAAATATTTTGGTGGTTGGTTTGGAAGGGGTGATGTAGTCAAAGTCCTTCGCGTACTTGCCCTTGTTGCCCCATCGACAGCCGATTAAGTAGCACGTCAACCTATCCGACAGCTCTAACGAATGAGTTAACCTTAGCCGGCTTAAAGTTACCTGTTTCCATCAAGTCCGTCAAGAAATGGCAGTCCATATGTTTAAACAATATTTTAATATTTCTTCAACCAATTTGTTAACCCTCAAAATGATTGCCAAAACGTGTTGTAAACTTACACCCAAAAAATAAAACTTGATCAAGTTGTCAACACAATGATACTCTTATATTTTATATTGTATGGGTAGCTTTATAATTTACTTTCATTCATTCATTTCTGTAATGAATGAATGTGAATATTATTGTAATATTTTTGGTCAGAGATTTCTCTTTTATAGGCAATTTCAATTTCAAGGTTCATTCTGATGGTGAAAATTTTAATATTTGGTAGAAATTATTTTGTATACCTTTAATGAAATACAATTTAGATAAGATACAAAAATAAAGCTTTTTTTTATGTGTGTGGCACAAAACATTGAACCTTTTTTTATTTTAAATAAAATAAAAATTATATTAAATTTAATTTTGTTGTTGCATGCGCAGAGTTAAATTGAGTATGTAATAAGAATATCTTAAAAATTAAAAAAAAAATAATAATAATAAAAATTATACTATAATAAAATTATTTTTATTATTACTGTTATTAAGTTTTAATTAGAATTTATAGTTCACTCAACATACTCGATTAACCAGTCAAATTAATTTAATATTAAAAAAAGTGTAGATCAAAAAAATTTAGTTTATTGAATTATAGAATTAAGAAAATATTTATAAATAAATTCATTTTCAAAATGTATCGACCACGGACCGCGTTTTCTACTCGAAATTAGGTTAAATTGTATAGTAAAGTTTTTAACTTAATTTATTTTGTTTTGCAAATTGTGAAGAATATGTCATTATCGTTTCAAGTTAATTCACTTTCCTATAGAAGCGATTATACTTAAACTCAATATGCTTTTTCCAGGTGAGATTTTTGTTAGTGAAGTTTTTGTATTTGATACTGTCTTGTAACAGAAATGCAGACATTCTTACAAATATATTATATCCTACTAAAACAAGACTGAAAAAGTGAAGTCTTATCTGATAATATACTATACATACTTCACTATTAGTGTAACTTCGGGAAGCAAATATTTATAAAAAAATATTTTTTATAAGTTTATTTCAAAAGACTCTCCCTTTATCATTTTTAATTCAATTATTTTGGAAACTTTTTATATCCTTTGAGAATATTGTAAATTAATTTAATGATTTATTTATCTATAGTATATATATATATATATATATATATATATATATATATATATTTATAGTTTTTTTTATTAAGTATAGAAAAATCACTAATATTTAATTATTGCTTTGGAGAAAATATCCAATTAAATTTTAATATATTTGAAATTTATCCAATCAGACAGATTAATAAGCTCAGAAAATTAAATTTGATTGCTTTCTTAATTATCACCAAGGACCAGAGCTGCAAACTATCACTATGTTTAATGATAATGCGCCATGGTAGAAAATCAATTTAATTATTATTAAAAATCCACTTAATTATATTAAAAATACAGCATGTCAAAATGTGCTCAAAGGATTTACTTGCCGTTATATCAAGTCATATTTTTAATGTTTTTACTTGTCCAACTATTTTTGTCTGATAATATACCATGATATAATAGTATTTTCCGTAAACCTTTACCTTTCTAGAACCAGAGGAATTCCCTCCGAATCCTTCATAAATTTTAAATAACCATCAGTGTTTAAAATTTTTATATTTTTAATTTTCAAATTTTGAAGACTTTTATAAAATTTGAAGCTGTTAATATTACGTAATACCATAAATTATTACTGGAACTCTTTCAGATATAATTTATCCTTAGAAATAATTAATAACTTATAAATCAGTTTAAATTATTTATCTTCACTCCCGGGAGTAAACTGCTAACTTTAATCAGTATTTGCCATTTTTGTTCCCTTTGAAGTTAAAATTTCTTGTTTTTTTTTCTAAAGACCACTTCACAAAATCATTGCATTATTTTGCGTACCATTTTTTGGATTTTGGTGGTCAAAATCTAGACTTTTAATTAAGACTTTGCAAATTATTTCAATAACCGAAGTAAATATCTCATAGAATATTTTACTTCACAGATATTGTAATTACGGAATGTAATACCGTTTTACTACTATGTTAAGGATCGCCAATTAGGTTAAGGATTTACCATTGACTTGAATAGTGATAGGATATACAGTATATCATCTATATTTTCAGCATCCAATTTATTTCAGTTTCCATTTTATTTTATTTCAATCGAATTTTCAAATTAATTTAAATTTTATAGAAATCATAACTTTTTATATTGTTTCTCCATCAACCAATAATGATCTTCATTATCATTTATAATAAAAAAAATCCTCCTAAAAATATTATAGTCTATAAAATTATATGTAGTAATTCTAATTTAAACAAAAATCCTTGAAACATAAAATGTGAATACCCTAAAACCAAAAATACAAATGAGCTAAAATTTATATATAATTTTATTTACAATAAAATTGAGCTCAAAATACCAGAAAATACATAAAAATTGTGATCTCAACATAAAGGATATTTCCGTTTTTTTTTCTGTTCTGTTATCAGATGCAAATTTTTTATTTAATAGAAAAAAAATGGCAAAAGGATTTCAATGTGATAAATGCATTTATATATAAAAAATATATATATGTACAAAATTATATATTTTCAATTTACCACTACAACACTTTTTGATTTCTATCAGCATTTTTTTTTTCCCTTGATCCTTTTTAAGAACGCACTGGTAATTTACATCACGATTCGAAAAAAAAATTTCATTTTATTCTCTCTTATCATTTTCTCATACAATTTTCAATTTTCATACAGAAAACAACAAAACATAAAAAAAATCAACATACATATATACATAACAAAACACAAACATTAATACGACAAAGCCTGAAGGATTTTTACTGTATTTTTTTTTTTTTTTAGGTTCATATAAATTTTATGATAACAAGTTTTGTAACTGGTAACCTCCGTTCTGTATAGTATAATAATAAAAAAAGAGGTAAATTTTTCTTGTTAATAGCTCAGTACAGTACAACCTACAAAAAAAAAAATTTATGAAAATATCTAAACTTTAAAGCTTTTCATTTCGCCAGGAAATAAGGGCTATAAATTTTTCAAAATATATACATATATAAAATAGTCCACAAAAGAAGAGATGTTACCTTTAATATTTGTGATCCTGTTGTGTTCTATGTATATCTTATAGATATTTTAGCTTAACATCATTTTGGTTTTTATTCAACCGGCGTTTTTTTTTTTTTTTACTTTCAGCTTTACTTTTCTTTGTAATTTATGTACGACATTCCAGGAAAATTGATATAAAATTTACAGACACAATTTACTTTTCTGATGATTAGAAAAAAAAACGATATTTAAAGGTTCATTTCATTAATATTAGCGCTGTATTCTGTTGTAAAAAAGGATTTTATGCTTATTGTAGACAGTTTACAGTGCAAATGTTTTGAAAAATATATAAATATTTTAATTCTATATCATCCGGACCGGATAACTCTAACTTTATTTTATATGTGATTTCAAGTCATCTAATAAAGTAAATTTAAAACTTTTTGTAGAAATTTAATCGAAAATGGAAATTAAGAACAGCATAGAATTTTCATGCTTTGTGGATAATGAAAATGTTTTAGTACCATAGTTAAAATAGTTAGTAATGATGTCACTGTTTTAGTAAAAGTACCAAAAAATCACTGAATTAAATCAAAATTAATGAAAATTATCAAAGCATAATTTTTATATACATAAATATGAAATCTATTATCGTACGATGTGCATCAGAATGTGCATTGGTGTGTAAAGTTAATTTATTTATTATTTCGATGCTAACCTCTTAAAAAATCACATTATGACAACTGAAATTCTTTTGATCATTCTGAAATTTAACGCTTGTAAACTTAGCTAAAAGTCAATTAACATTTTTAAATAAAAACTGTTTTTTTGTATTCATTTATTTTTGACATCTATGTCAAAAAATGACATTTTTATGTATCGGCTGTACAAATAGTGTGATCGTAATTAAACACAATAAAAAAAACATAGGATTGCTTATTTTTGACTTGTTCCGTTGTTCGTTATAATCAGTTAAAATAATGAAGATTTATACATATTCAAATCTCTATAAAAAGGTGTGGTGAATTAGCAAATCGATATAAAATATGTAATGCAGCAAATGATTTATAATTTATAGGAATTGCTGCCAGATTACCAGATAATAAATTCATTAAACTTTTCGTTCAATAAAGTTTTATATCTTGCCATGTCTATAATTTTAAAATTAATTAAGATTTATGAGACATTATTTAGTTTTCAATAAATGAGTCAATAATTGGAGCAGCAGATCATAATTTCTCAGATAATAACTACAAGTGATCTTCATAACTGATTTTTATGTGTTTTCTAAATCACAAATAATATTTAATCACAAATTCAGAATTTGTGATGATATTAAACAGAATAAGGGCGTTTGTTTGCTAATCAATAATTACATTTGTAAAACTTTTTAAATTAAATCATTGGTAAAATCTGAATCGGTAATTATAAGTACTATATAATTAAATTAATACAACAAAAAGCTAAATACCATAACGAACGATAATAACGAAATGTTACCCACTCAATAGAAACGCTACCACCACAAACAATAAAAAACTTTGAATATCCAATTTGCATAGAAACTGCGATAGATCACAATTAATTAGTGAATCATTCTAGCGATTTGCTAGTTCTGTAGCGTTAAAGAAATTAATGAAATCTAATTGAAATTTAAAACTATGAATTTAAAAAAAAATATATTTTATTTTACATAAAACCCAATTTTGTAACACACCTTACTAAAATTAAAAATTTATATTGTTAAAAATAAAATCTTTCAAATTTTCACTTTTAAACTATTTCAATTCCAATGAACAAAAGACAGTAGTCTTCATTATAAAAGAGTGCAGTGCATTACAAATAATAAAGATTCTATTAAATATTCATCTTTTATACATCTAACATCTTGTATACTTCTTATGCCAAAAAAAGGATATCTTCTATTCAATTTTAAGATATACATTGTTTATATTATTCTTTTAAATTTTGTTGTACATATGTAAAACTAACCAGAGTCCTTTTAAACCAATACATCTACAAAATAAATTCTATTCTTTTTTTATATCACGTTGCATGCAGAAAAACAGCACAAAATTCTGAAAACGGAGAGGCAGAACTTCTCTATTGTATTTTTAATATTAAGAAGTGAAAATATACTTATAAACATAAAACAAATATACGATTTCATTATATTAAAATGCATTATTATAATATATATATATATATATATATATATATCCCTTTTAAAGTTGTTCATATATATGAATAGATGCGTTCTTATGCCGAAAGGATTTATCATTAAAAATGTATTACCTTGTATTTTAAAAACAATGAAAAATTATTTGCACATCTATACAAAATCAACAAAATAACGAAATAAAAATATTTCATCACAACCCATCATCGTTCCGCTCCTTCTCAAGAACATCCTTCGTAAATATATACAGAGGAAAGATTTTGTGTAAAGTGAATTCATAGTATTTTCATTTATCCAAAAATACAAGATTTTATAAAGTAATTCATGTTTTTCTTAAACTTTGTATAATGTTAAGTCACGTACGTGAATTTAAGATTATATTTAATTTAATGAAAAATTTATTTATATGTATAAAAAAAAAGCTGCTAACTAGGGGGAGCAGATAACTCATAGTATGTTGTTTAACAGCGATTTATGTCCAAAAGTTTTTTGTAATTAACATTATCTTTGTAACAAACAGTGGTTTCTTCAAAAATTGCTCATCTTTATTATTTATTGATTTAATTTTATATTTTTATTTCTTTAATAATAAATAATATTATTAAAATAACTATAATAAGTATAAATATGCGTAATCACGAATCCAACCTGTGTACAAAATTTCATTGAAATTGAATAATATTTACCATAGTGTCTAGAACATATGAAATATTAATCGGAAATTTTAGCATGGACCCCCTGAAGGTATTAACTTCTATCATGGCCAACACATGCATAATCAGCAGGTCTACCTTTGTACCAAATTTCATTAAAATCAGATAATAATTACATGCTATAAAACACGTAATTATATAAAATTCGGAAACTAAAACTGTTTTCTAGGAACCCCCTGAAGGTCTCCATATTTCAGGAGAGCCAACTAGATCACAAAATTAGCCTATATATAAAATATCTTTGAAATCGGTTAACAATTACTCTATGCTGTAGAACATATTAAAAAAAAAAATAAAAAAAAAAAAATCGGAAATTTAACATGGACCCCTAATTCTACTAACCTGTCAACCTATGTAGAATCATGAACTCAACCTGTTTACGGATTTTTACATGGACCCACTGAAGTATCGACTTTAAATTTTACAGACACCAAGTACATACGGAAACTATCATATGTACCAAAATTTATGCTAATTAGATAAAAATTACTATATGCTCTAGAGTCTAGAGTATACGAAATTTTAATCGGAAATTTTACCATGGACCCCCTGAAGTTACAGACCTGTATCTTGGTAGGCTTGTGGACAATCATGATACCAACCCATGTTTTAAATTTCATCCAAATCTGAGACATGAAATTTTTTTTCACATTTTTCCGTAGAACAAAAACACGTAGGTTCCCACATAAATGGGGAAATCTAACATGGTCCCACTGAAAGGATCGGTCTCACCTGCGCGAAGTCTGTTAGAGCCTGTGCGCCAAATTTCATTAAAATCGGACAAGCGGTTCTAGGAGATGTTGCTGCGCACATAAAAAGCGTACGCGTACGCGAACGCGTCCCCTGGACACTTTTTTTTTGCATTTTCGGACTCCCCGACCTCGGAAACGCCTAGAAAAAAATTTTGAGCGAACTTTTTTTTTTGACCATCCAACCCATCACCAGACTTCATAGTATTTCATACTATTCGTAATATATATACAATACTTTAAGGATTAAAGATGTGTATTCTAAAATTACATAATATATTAAAAATGTAATTTATTTAAATAAAACAAGAAAAAAATTTAGGTAGAAAATTTATAATAATAATTGTCGGTTTCCGTCTAAATGATAAATTTTTATTTCATTTTTTAAGTTTTCATACTTGTATAATTTGTTTTGTACTTCTATAAATTTGAATAATTTTGTAAATGAATTTAAATTTATTTTTGATGAAATTGTAAAGGGGCAAAAAATTAATTCAATAAAATTGACCGTATAAATGTGGATATGACCATCAGAATGATTTGAAATTTTTTGAACAATATAATTAATTTAAAGTATAATTTATTCCAAGGATTCGTCCGTTATATAAATTTAAAATACTGGGTGCACTGTAATTATTTTAGAACTTTTCCGGAAATATTATGTAATGATGATTTTGTGACAAATATTTCGAGAATTGATCTTAGGTATATGGCTTTGGTAGAGAAAAGTATTGGATTCATAATATGTATAACTATTAAAAGATGCAAATAGGTAATTTAATTTATCTCCGATTTTCTACCGATAGATATCGTATAACACATACATGAACTTTTTAAATTGTACTAAATATTCGAAGTGCGAATTAAAATAGCAATTTAACCGATAAGAATCAAATTAATATAAATAAATTAAATTTATTAATAATTCGATTTACAGCTCAGCCAGCATATATATTACTAGCATTATTTGTATTTTTAGTTTTAATTAAGTAATTTAATTTTGTAATTTACATTCAATCAATCAATCAATCTGTGGCACTACAGCTCCTTGTGAACCTTGGCCTGACGAAGTATGTTCCTCCAATCCTCTCTGTTTTGTGCTACAGAGTACCAATTTGGCGCCCCTATTTTCATCGCATCATAGTTTATACCGTCTACCCATCTCAGTTTTGGACGTCCGGCTCTTCTTCTACCATCCGGTCTGGCGTGAAAGATACGTTTCACTGGGTTAGTTTCCTCCATTCGCGCTACATGGCCCGCCCACCTGAGCCTATTAAGTTTGATTGTAGCAACTATCTCAGTGTCGTTATATAAATTCTAAAGCTCGTTGTTGTACCGGATTCTCCATTCGCCGTTTTCGCAGACGGGCCCATAAATTTTTCGTAGGATCTTACTTTCGAAAACACCGAGGATGCTTTCATCGCTTTTGCTCAGAACCCAAGATTCGGAACCATATAATAGTACTGGTCGTATTGTTGTTTTATAAATGAGTAGTTTCGTGCGTTGCGTAATTCTCCGGGATCTAAGTTGTTTATGTAGACCAAAGCAACATTTGTTCGCGAGCACAATTCTTCGCTTTATTTCTTTACTTACGTTGTTGCTGCTGTTCAGTAGTGACCCTAAATACACGAAATCTCTAACAACTTCTATGTTGTAGTTATTAATTGTTAAATTTTGACCAATATTTCTTATTCTGGACTCCTTTGCTGCAACTACCATACATTTCGTTTTGCTTTCGTTGATTTGTAAACCCATACTGTTGGCCTCTTTTTCTATGTGGACGAAAGTTTCTTTAGCTGCCAAGATTGATCTTCCAGCAATATCAATATCGTCAGCATAACCAAAAATTTTCGATGATTTATTAAAAATTGTTCCTGTCATGTCGATCTTCACGTCCCTGATAATTTTTTCCATTGCTATGTTGAAAAACATACAAGCTAAAGCGTCACCTTGACGCAGGCCATTTTCTGTTCTAAAACTTTCCGAAAAATCGTTTTGAATTCTTACAGCGCAAGATATGTTTTCCATAGTAGCTATACTAAGGCTGATTAATTTATTAGGTATTCTGAACTCCCTCATTGCTGCAAATAACTTTGTTCTAATGATTCTATCATAAGCTGATTTAAAATCGATAAATAGGTGGTAGGTGTCGATATTATGTTCGAGTGTTTTCTCCAGAATTTGGCGGAGAGCAAAAATTTGGTCGCTTGTAGATTTTCCAACTCTAAATCCACACTGGTAGTCTCCCACAAGATTTTCAGCATACGGTAGAATTTTTGCGTATAATATGTTCGAGAAAATTTTGTATCTGACGTTTAGCAGCGTTATACCACGATAGTTGCCACATTCAAGAATGTCACCTTTCTTGTGCAGTGGGCATATTATTCCTTTATTCCACTCTTCGGGTAGGGTTTCAGTATCCCATATTTCGCAAATGATCTGACGGAAATGATCAGCAAATCTCTCTCCTGCATTTTTAAAAAGCTCTGACGGTATTCCATCGCTACCTGGAGATTTGTTGTTTTTTAATTTTTTAATTGCAATCTGCACCTCGACGATATCTGGTGGCTCTATAATTTCATTATTTATTACGTAACTAGACATTCCTGTTTCCTGGCTGTTATCTGGTCTGTCGTTCAGTATAGAATTAAAATGCTCAGCCCATCTGGCCAAAATTTCTGATTTTTCGCTTACTATTTCACCATTCTTATTTTTACAGGATGTTGTTCTTGGTTTATATTCTTTCCTCATTCCATTCAAACTCTGGTAGAATTTACGCGATTCCTTTTGGCACCTTAATGATTCTAGATTATCCATCATACTATTTTCATTTGCTTTTTTCTTTTGTCTATGGATTCTCTTAAATTTACATTGATTAGTTTAATTGGTCCTTCGAACCGGATTTTTACTAATTAAAGAAGTTAAATAAACTGTAATTTATAATATTTTTCTTTGGTATTGTATGAATATGATTATCCTAGTGGAAATTAACGATCTTTGACTTTGATTTAAAATATTTGTAAAAGGCACCCTCTTACAACCATTTTTTGTGGAGTATAATTCCCAGTCAATAAAACTTTAATGAGTTTTCGATGATCGCTAACATAAGTCCGAGTGATAATTTCCTGACCCATTTTCAGTGGGAATAATATTAAACATTTTATCATCAATATAAATTTATATATTTTGTAATAGGTTTTCCAATTTATACATAAAATTCAATTTACAAATTTAACAATATTAGTTTTCTGCTTCAATTAACATAATACATATATTAATAAATTGTATCTAATAAAATTATCAAAATTATATTTCAGTCCTGATGGCCACCTTGAATATATACATTTCATGAAAAAATAAAACCTTAGTAAACATTTATTTATAATTCCGAATACGACAATAGTACGATGACACTCAAATAAAATGAAAAATGATTTTTAGTTATCTGATTTTCCTACATTTTTTGGACATGCCACAAAAAAAAAACAAAGGGAAACGAAAATTTATTTGATGAAGACCTTGTCGTTATATTTTCATTTCATTCCTTCACATTTCTATAAATATTATCACAATCTTATATAAAAGTATAGATTTGTAAATTGTTATTATTATTTTTAATGTGGTTAAAATTTATTCATAACTTTGTAATGTTAAAATATATATTAATCAAAACTAACATTTTTCAATCAATCAGAAATGAAAAGTCAAGAAATTTTCTTTACCATATATATATAACCTAACATAAGAAATTCCTTAAGGATAGCTTAAAATGAATTTTCTTTCTTATTGTTTTATAATAAAATATTTACATATACAGTAGTAAGAAAATTTGTCTTCTTTATAATAGTAACATAATAAAA
Source organism: Rhamphomyia laevipes (assembly GCA_963920725.1). Taxonomy (NCBI): domain Eukaryota; kingdom Metazoa; phylum Arthropoda; class Insecta; order Diptera; family Empididae; genus Rhamphomyia; species Rhamphomyia laevipes. The sequence goes on from OY987255.1 coordinate 28,163,787, forward strand.
CTGACAATCAAAATATTTTCTAAAAATCATGATAAATAAATTTTTTTTTTTTTTTTTGTATATTTTGAAATTTCACACATTTATAATCAAATTTACCAGATAAATTTATTTATTTCTATTGTCTTATCTAAAACATGATTTGTATAAATTATAAAGGACTCAAAATTAAATGTTTAAAAAAACCTAATAAGGATAATAGACTTTTTAATGTTAACTTAGTAGAATTTCAATAATTGAAGGTGACATTAAGAATTTCATTATTTGATTTTACATTTTATACATAAATTTTCTAATAATTAAAATTCAATGATTTTGAAATTTGTTTTGATAACTTAAAATTAAGAAATTATAAATCATTAGATAAAGAATGAAACAAATTTACTCAAAATTATAATAATTTTTTTTATGTAGACAACGTTTAGCACGTACCAAACAGGCGGAACCAAAGAAATTGAAATATATTTTTTTATTCAATATTTTTGTAGGTTTTTTAATGTTGTATGTAAATAAAAAAAAAGTCAGGAAATTTATGGGTTTATTTATAAAACATTTTAAAAGGAATTTTAAAATTTTGTACCATTTACGAGAATATAATATTTTATCTGTTTTAAAAGATTACACAACCAAAAAAAAAATGATGCCGTGAGTAAAACAATTTATCATATCACATCACTTTATTTTCTGTAAAGGTTTTGTTTTTTAAATTTTATCCTCTATACCAAATTTTTGGATAGGATGATAAATTCAAATATTATAAGCCTATTTTACTTTAAATAGTATTATTATTTTTAAATAATTTTTGTTGCAAAGTTCAGTGAAATTTCGAAATCATATCACGAGCAATATTTTTTTTATTTTTTTTTTTTTTTTTTTTGTATATTTAAGATTTTTAGAATTTTTATTTTTTTATATTTTATTATTATTATCGTAGCGATAAAACCAAAAACGAAATAAACATATGGCACGCTTAACTGAAATATCGAATTCAATTTTTTCAAATTTAGTTATTTTTTGTTGAATAAATCATAATATAATATAAAAAAATTAGAAAATATGTTTTATATATGTATGTATTTTTAAACTTTAAATTTTTTAAACAATTATAAAATAATAAAGTTATATTTGTTGCTCGGTATATATCTAGCGGACAGGCTCTTACCAAGGCACTATACGTAGTAATGCCTTTAATATATGGCGATCCAAAATAATAAGTTAAAATATGTAGATGATGCGGAGATTAATGTGACACAATTGAATACTTTTTATGTCACTGTACCGGTCTAATGCACATATGACCTGCGACGTAGATATTTAGATTTCTATTACATGAATTAATTTCTAGTTCGTCTGCGATGAAGATACTAATTCCTGGTTTAAATAAAACAGGGTGCTTTAAGAAAGTCTTTCAGAAAAGTACTATGAAATAATCTTAACTTATATAAACTTTTCAATATAAAGCAACCAAATTGGACTTGTTTATAATAGGTAATTTAATACAATTTATTTATTTATATCCGATAGTTCCATCATTATTGCTAGTTAACCTCCAATTTCAAATTTGACAAGTTTTAAAAAAAAAAAGTTTTATTTAATAAATTTCTATTAAAAGTACATTTATGTAATGTTTCCAAAAATTACAAAATTACTTCCAAATGAAATACTTCCAAAATCTCACCATAGAAAATAGAGAAAAATTAAAAATTTCATTCATATGACCACCGCGGCTATGCCTGAGAAAGCCAATTCGGTCAACACAATTTTTGCATATTTTTTTACATAAATCTGAATGAATATCATTAATAACTCGTTCGATGTTGACTTCGAGTGCATCAAAAGTTCGTGGTTTATTATAAGTTCGTGGTCATGCTCAATGACTGTTGTAGAGCTGTTGGATGATGTTGTGTTGATTTTCATGGCCTTGGTTTTATTGATGTTTATTCTAAGACCGCATTGCTCCGATTCTGCTTTTAGGTCGTCTAACTTTTTTTGTATATATCTGAATGTTTAACGGATAAGAGATAAATGTCATCGGCATAATCAAGATCTTCCAGATGGTAATTAAAATTCCACTGTATTCCTCGGTTCAAACCATCTACAGAATTTGTTAAGATGTCATCGAGCACAATCATTGTCTAACTCCAGTAGTGGTGTTTATCGGGTCAGATATCAGTCCATTGTGCAGAACACGGAACTTGAAGGTTTTATATTGGGTTTTTATTAGGTTGATTATTTTAGTTGGTATGCCCCTACTAGCTAGTGAGTCCCAGATGTTTTCTCGTGAGAGGCTATCAAACGCAGTACTGTAATTAACAAAAACCAATTGTAGAACTGATTGCCATTTAATTACGGAAATTAAAGTAAATAATGAAAATATAAAAGATTCATGTAAAATTGCAAATATACTTAATGAGCACTTTGTGAACTCAGGGCCATCCCTTTCCAGAACACTAGTGGAAAGAATAAAAAATAGATTTATTAGACCAATAAAAAATCAGAGTAGAACAAATATTTCTATGTATATTGAGCCAACAGATATTGTTGAAATAAAAAAAATTATCGAAGAATTAAAAACAAATGTTGCGCCAGGTCCTGATGGTATTACAGCATCAGAGCTTAAGCTAATTAAAGATGAAGTTTCACCATATCTTGAAATAATAATAAATAATCTGATAAGACAAGGAGAGTTTCCTGAAATTCTAAAACAGGGATGTATTATTCCAATATACAAAGGTGGAGATAGAACGAATCCCAACAACTATAGACCAATAACGTTATTGAGCATATTTAGCAAAATTATTGAAAAAATATTACATAGTCGACTGATTAAATTTATCAATAAAATTTGTGGTTTTGATAAAAAGCAATATGGATTTCAGAGACAAAGTAATACAACAAGCGCAACAACTGATGCTCTAGAGTTTATTAATAATGAACTAGATAAAGGAAAATATGTAGCAGCTATATTTGTAGATTTAAAAAAAGCCTTTGAAACTGTTGATCATTCACTATTACTGCAATTTATAGAACAATTGGGAATAAGAGGTCATGCTAATAAATTATTTGGAAGCTTTATAGAAAATAGAACGTGTTATACTAAAATAAATTCATGTGATAGTACTACATTAATAAATAAAATGGGTGTTCCACAAGGATCAGTATTAGGACCAGTACTGTATCTGCTATATATACAGAATATCAAAGAAGCAGCACTTAGAGCAAACTATTTTATTTATGCAGATGATACTCTACTAATTTATAGTCATACAAATAGAAATGATATAGAAATTAAAATAAATAATGACATGAGTAACTTCCTAAATTGGCTTTTCTACAATAAGTTGACTATAAATACTGAAAAAACAAATTACATGATTTTTCATCAACACAATAAGAAAAATATACAAATATCTATCAATATAGATGGTCAAGAACTAAATAGAGTAGATTGCACTAAATATCCGGGCTTGATAATTGATGACAAATTAAATTGGAAAACTCATGTTACTTATATAAGAAAAAAAATAGCACCATTAATAGGTATAATGCAAAAGAGAGATTTTTTCAACACCGGTGATATTGTATAACAGTACTAGTTGGTCACATTGTAGCGAGGCACTAGTAAATTCGGTACAAATCATAATGAATAAAGCAATAAAAGCAATTTACAATCTACCATTTTTGACACCAAGCAGTACACTCTATAAAGACTTAAACCTACTCAATGTAAGGCAACTTATCTTCATAGAAAAAGCAAAACTTATCTATAAGATAAAAAACAATCTTATTAAAACAAATGTGAAACTCTGCACGAACAATGAAGTACATATGCATAATACGAGAACAGCGCAGAACCTAAGAACATCATTGGCAAGAACAGACCGTAAATTAAGAGGTCTGAAGCACACTGCGATCAAATGTTTTAATATATTACCAGTTTGTTTGTAGCAACGAAGCAAAATCCATACATAGTTTTAAAAAAACAATTAAACATTTTATTTCAAATAAATTTGTACTATAATTATCTTCAAAATCAAAATTGATTTATATAATTAAGCAATAATGCTTCACTATTAATACTTTAATTTTGTTTTGTTAAATTTTTAATTTAGTATTTAAAATGTAAATTACGTGAACTAATTAAAAGTAATGAGTTATATATAAAAATATAAGTAATGAATATTGAACCTATACATTAAAATTATTTCCCTTCTCTTATACCGACCGTAATGGTTGTTTGAGAAGGTAACTATATATATGTATTTCTAATTATAATAAAACAAAAAAAAATTGTAAATAAACATTGTAAATAAAGAAATAAATAAATATATATATGCTAAAAAAAAAAAAAAAAACGTCGGCTGGATTTTTTAACCTCTTTATTTAAGTAGTTATAAGCTGTGCTCCGTTGAAGTTAATGTGCTCCGTTGAAAAATTCATAATTACCATTATACAGAAATTTTGTCTAAAATTAACAGAATTTCTTATTGTGACATTCAATTAATATTTATATATTCCTGAAGCATAAGTTTCTCTGCAGGAACTATTTTTATTGTCATTACGGATGGCTTTTAATAGTAAAATATTTGTCATCAAGCAAAAGGTTTCAACCGATCGCAATTGTATAATAAATATTAATTTTAAATTTTTATTACTGATATACTCATATACTTAGCGCGACATCGATGCTTTGGTTATGAATTAAACCTGGGACCTAATGCATCATAGTTTATCACACTACCACAACTCAACCGTCGTTCATTTTTTTTTTGTATATTATTTTTAATATAGTAATTAAATAATTTTATTTCAATTTTACTTAATGGATCCTCAAAAAACTGAACTTCTGCATCAAATTATATAGAAGGTTTATAAATTCTACTAAAATTTCAAAATTTAAGAAAATCTTGAATAGATTCTAAATAATCATTTAATCTTTCTCGGAATTAGTTTGATTTACCAAATTTTTACAAAAAGAAAAAATATTATTATAGTTAATCAATCTCTGAAATTATTAATAAGTTAATATATTTTTGTGTTTTTGGATCCCTGGGTAGAAAAGACAAACTATTTATATACATATAATACCTAAATTCATATCTCTCCAATCACAAATATAAAATATAAGAAATTTTCTAACAAACTGAGAGATCCAATAAAATAATTTCGATATTATTATAAAAAAAAGAAAAATTCTTTTTGGTATATAATCTAAGAATTTTTTTTTTATTAATATATAGAATCCTTTTGTGTAATTCTTATTATATGTTATGATGAAAAAATTGGCGCCGGGCAGTCTTTATACCATTTTGAATATGGTTTTTATTTTCAGAATAACTTTTTTTTTCTATGTTCATCTTCTTTATCCTTTCTGTATAACTTTAGTATTATGATGAGGTTTTTTTTAATGAAAATCAATATATAATAACACAAAACTTATTAGGATTTTTAACGATATACCAAGGATATATTTTTTTGCTACATAGTTCTAATTGGTAGTGTTTTATGTGTGTATTTAAAGGCCAAAAAAATCGAATTTAGCGAAATAACAATATATTTATTTTCAAATCGAAATATTGGAATAGAAATAAAAGAAGTTAAAAATCTTCTTTCAAAAATATCAGTAATTGACCTAATTTAAAAGAAAATTGTACAAAAAAAAATGAATTAAAAATGATACTTTTTTTATTCAGGAAATTAAGTATATAGAATAGAAAAATAATCGGGACTACTACGTATTAAAAGTAAATATATATATTTTGTTGGCAAATTTCCCATTGAAAAGTTGATAATATTCAATGAGATATACTTGAATAGAATTCTTTTTTCCTGTATAGTTATCCTTGATATCCTTGCCAGAAGATGGTGATTACCACAGAGAGAATAATCCTTTTGCAGATGGTTTAAAATTTAATACTCTCTAAATAAGTATAGTGTTCTTTAATAATATCAAAGATTAATAAAATGTAATTTAGTATTTGGGAACAGATATTCAAAATTGACAAATATATTTTAAAATTAAAAATTTTAATATTATAAGGAAAGCCATTAATGCAGAGATTGATTTTATAGGAATTAAAGTTTTTTGAACAAAAGGTAAATTATATAAATTGTATTAGGTATTAAATGAGATAAATTATAGTAAGCATAGTTTAAATATGGCAAATTTTCAGTTTAAACGATAAAATATTTCAGATTATTTAATATTTATCAGTATTGATAACAATTTGTTTTAATAATTCACTTTGACTTATTGTGAATTTTAGTATACATTGGATGAGTGTAAATTTCAGATTAAGTATATTTCTTGGAAATATGTTTAGTGACAGTTTCATGTCTAAATCTAAGATATAATAATTCATATAAGCGGGGTATAATAATTAAGGATGTGATTCTCTTTGTAACGACTGATCAAAGGTTTAAATGTGTAATATAAATATTCTATCGATTTTCATTTTATGCTAAAATTAATTCTATCGATTTAAAGTTTATGCTAAAATTTAAGATAGGCATATAATTTCTTAAATTTTGGCATAAATTTTCAAAATCGATAGAATATTAAATATACACATTTTAAACCTTTGATCAATAGTTACAAAGAGAATCACATCCTTAATTATTATACGTATACCCCGCTTATGAATAATTATATCTTACACATGATACTGTTAAAGATGAACTGTTCTAGCCTCAAATACATTCAGCAAAAAGTAACAAAAAGTGCCACTTTTTGAAAATTATGTTTTGTTGCTTTTCATTCCATTAAAATTTATATCAATCCCTTTCATTTTTCATAAAGTGAAAACGGAAAAAGCTCAAAACATTCAAGCTTTAAAAAATTGGAAAAAAGTGGAAGCTTTAAAACACTAACACATATAAACATTTGCATAGTTTTCCCGGTAGGTTTCAGAAAAAGCTTCAGAAAAAGGTAAAAATTTATGATAAATATCAATAAAGGTTTGGGTATATGATAAACAAATGGTTTTACTATATGATAAATGAATTACATTTGACATTTAATATGATAAATCAATTTCAAATATGATAAATCATAAATATAAAAACCAAACCGAATGAAAATAATTATTTTTTATAAAAAAATCTGTCAAGTATAAAATCAAATTTCAAAAAAATATTAATAGCTTTTTATAACAAAAAGAGCTTTTATTTAGTTCATAATTATTCTTCCTGGGGGAGTTGTCATATAAACAACATTTTAAACTTTTTCACTTTTTCACTTTTTCTCACTTTTTGCTGAATGTATTTGAGGCTTAATGATATACATAATGACAATATGATTTTATTTTGAAATCATTAAAAAAAATATATTTAAATTCGACTTTAATAAAAAAAAAATATTCAATTTTGCATATTCATGAGAATTTAATTTAACAAAATAAAAAATCGAAATTTAAAATTAAATTTTAATGTATATTTTTTCTTTCCCCAAAAAAAAAACAGTGAATATTTGAATATTTCAATAAAATATTTCTGCTCTTATATATTACGATTCAAATGGTAAAAGTCATAACGAGATTATAAAGTTTCCTAATAAAAAATTCCTCACATATTCAAGTCCTTAAAAAAAATCCTTTTTTATACATATACATATTATTATTCTAATTTCCTGACTAATGAAATTTAAACTTTTTTACGTTTTCATTTTAATTTTTATATTATTTATTTTTTTCTTATTTTTGATAATTCTACGGAAAAGTAGAATTATTTCCTCATATTATTTAAATTTTGTACAAAATTCTTTTGCCATTTTTAATGTCAAAGAGAAAAAAAAATGTTTTTACCATTCACAAATAAAAACTAGTATATATATTTATATATATATACATATACAACCACAGCAACACAAAGATCCTTTTTTCTTTTGCAAAAAATATAAATCCTTCTAACTTAGTCTTACGACCATAAATTATTATATATATATAAAAAAACCATTCCGGAAAATATTCAAATTACTCATTTCCTACCTAATTGTTAGGTACATGAATAAACACATTTAACATATTTAATATCTCTTTTCACAAAATTTCATGATATTTATCATTCGAAATCATTAAGGATGGGGTTAGGCGTTTTTAAATGGTAAATATTCCACGTATCAGAATAACTTGTGCAGTAATTTTATATTAATGGGCTTTTTTGAATACTAACAGTTGAAACTTGGATAGTCTAAAATAAAACTAAAATATTTCTTTTACTAAAACTTTCTACATCAGGAAAGTTATTCATTTCAGCATCGTCTAGTTAGTGGAATAAAAGAAAACTCCAATTCTATTAACGTAGAAAAATAAGTTGTTAAGAAATTTGTTGATGCGAAACGTTTTGTCAATGTCATTAAAATATTATTATTTGTAAAAATATGAAAAAAAAAATATTTTTGATATATTTCATAATTAATATATTAAAAGAAAATTGTGTTTTTTTTTTTGAAAATATGTGAAAATTTATATGTATAGAAGAAAAGTTAAAGTTAATTTTTTTAACATCTTTACATATTTTTCAACCTTCTTACTTGTAATATATTGCAATACCATTTCATACATTTTTACTTTGATAATTCTTACAATTCTTACGTGGTTTACGTTAGTTATAAATCACGCTTAATAAAAGTGTATTTAAAAAATATTTTCGAACATTACAAATAATTATTCTATTTACCTATTTCTATTTCGTTAAAAAACATATTTTGGAAAATTTGGAAACCATTTTTAAAGATCGTTTCACGCAGTCTGAATCTTTCAACATTTTCAAATCGCTGTCTACCAATAATTTAGGTAAACATTTATACTATTAATTTAAAAAAAAAATACAACAGACAGACAGACGGACAAACGTTAATTGTTATAAGCGTTTTTTGTATTTCAAAAAAGACCTACAAAAAAAGAATTTAGTATAATAATTTAAAATATAAAATAATATTTATTTATATTTATTATGACTGTGTAATATATTAATCATTTCAGTTACGAATGGTATTAAATTATTTTAAGTATGTATTATAATATACAACATGGAAAAATATCCAAAATTAAAATAACTTAAATGTATTTGAATTTCCAATTTGTAGTGTAATTTACATCGCGGTTTTTGTTTTATGTAAAGGATTAGGATATGATAATTATCACAAAAGAACAATATAAATTATAAAATTATATTATTTTGTAATTAACTTAATTAACTTAAATAAATCAGTAAATTATTTTTTAAATAAGATAATCTAATTAATATATGAGTTGAAGGTGTTGGTGCCTCATTGAATTTGATAAAAAACTGAAGCTTATGTTTGTGTGACTTGAATGTAGCGGAAGATATCAGTCACATGCTGTGTGACTGCCCTGCATTAAGCAGGAGTAGACATCGCATTTTAGGTAACTAACGGTTCGATGGACTTGAGGAGTTGGTAGGGATCTGCTAAGATTCGTCAAGAATGCGGGGTGGCTCGAAGAGCAGTAGAGGGTAAAGATTGTTGTTACTCAAGGGGATACCTATGGGCCAACCAGTGGCCTAGTGTTGGGGATGTAACTAACTAACTAACTATGTTTTTTTTTAATTTACAGTTGTGAAATGGACCATTTTGTGCCTAAATGTGTCAACATGATAAAAAAAAATTCATTATTCCTGCAGCAAAAATATACTTGGGTTCCTATGATTTATACAAACAATTTTGAATAAACGTTTAATTATCTTAAAACATGACAAAAGCGATGGAAAAATCCTTCCAATCGAGAAGCGATGAAAACTTTGAATTTTTTTCTGTAGTTTAATTTTTAATTTCTACTTTGAAGTACTGTTAAACTGGTTGAAACATTGTGAAATAATTAAATTTAATCTATCGTCAAATATTTTTTATATATGTACTGACATTAAGATTCTCCCTACGAACCAAAATGATTTATCTATCCTGATAAAATACCAAAGCATCAAAAAAACGTTCTACGGAAATTTTTTTTTAAGTTTTAAGTGTGCGAAATAAATATATGTACTATGTAATTGTAATTTAACCTGTTAAAAAAATATTTTATAATCCTCCGAAAAAAAGCCACATAATATAAGATAAATTTCTGTTGTATTTTTGTTTTTAATTATATAATAAAAAATAATGTTAACATTTTAAAAATTATAATGAAATTAATATTTCTACATGACCTAGTAACATAGGAAGAAAAAAACTATACATCTGTAACAGAATGTAAGAGTGAGTTAAGTCGATTTATTTGAAAATTAATTTTTTGCAATATTATTCAAATTCTTCTCTCTATCATCAATTTCTTAGCTAATTGTGGTATTAGAATTAATTTTACTTTAGTATATCTACTATAAAATATATTTATATTTACACTTATCTTACTATGGCAAAAAAATTGTTGGTAAAATAATATTTTATATCCAAAATACAAGTATATAATTTATATTTACTGTAGTTTTATGTTTGACAATGTTAATAAGCAATTTTATTGCATTTATGCAAATATTATGTATAATTAATAGTAGAAATTAATTAAAATTAATTCTTTAATATACGTGGCTTATTAAAATTGCAGTTTCTATATTATTTAAATTCATTTTCCATTATTTTCAATTTTCAACAAAACCTACTCTTGCTAAGCATGTTTTCAGAATAGCTATATTTTATGACAAACTATGAAATTTGAAATTGCTATATGAAGTGTTGTGATGGTAAGCTACTTAAGTGACAAAAATGGAAATTATTGAAATGAATTTTTCTAAGTACAAATTTTAAAAGGAAAAATAAATACTGTATTCGTTCATATTCTTGTATGTAGTATACTAATTTATCCGATTTTAATAAAATTTGATACAATCTTATTCATGAACCAACCGTTCATGATCTAGTTCAGGAACGGTTCATGAATGTATATAAACTACATTTCTTATGTCCTTAAAATACATCAGCATATTATTAAATCAGGAGTACAAATTCCTAAATTATTTTTTAACTACAGATTCCCAGTTTTTAGCTGCCCCTAGATTAACAACTTTTTTTTTTATTATGTTAAATATATTTAATTAAATTAAATTATAAAATTAAATTTCCTGAAATCCCATTTAAATAATATTTGTGTTCAACGACAAAGAGACCATACGCACCACAAACATTAAATTTTGTATTTTGTATAAATGGCTTGGTATAGAAAAACAAATAAAACTCTTTATTTTTATAAATTCCTGAACTATAAAGTTCAAAAAAAAAAATTGTTTACTTAAAAAAAAACATTAATTTTTTTATTCATAGTCATTTAAATTATGTAATATCGCTGCACAATTATGAAATACATTTACGATGCATTTGTGAATATTTTAATGGAATAATTATACAAACATAATTATTTAAATGTTCTAACATCGAATTTATTTAAAATCCTTAAAAATGTACAACTAAACTTTACAAAACAAATTCCTTGAAAAATGTTAACATTTTATTAATTCAAATTCATGTTGAGTAATGCTTAACAACAACATAAACTAAATTTCTATTAATTAACAAGTAAATTTATTTCTATTACTATAACTTTAACATATTTTCTACTGATTATCCTGGATATTCTGTACATGAATAAACAAGACTCGAAAAGGAAACAACAAAACAACAACAAAATTGACATATTGGTAACAATTTTTAGATATTTGATATATAAGACCAAAATGTAAATGCCTTAAGGACTCAATCAACAGTACTATAACACGTTTCTTATTGACTTATTTTGCTGGTAGCTTATTTAGTAATTGGATTTGTTAGTTAAAATAAATTAGTTTAATAAAATAATTAGTTTCTATACAAAAAAAATATATAAAAAAAATATTTTGAGAACATATTGAATGAATGTGTATGTAAAAGTATGTATAGTAAATACAAGGTTCATCTATTCATCCTATATAATTAGAAATCGAATCAATTTTTTTTTTTCATCAGGTTTTTCCTGAATTAGTTAAAGCGTCAGCTAAAAATATATATTTAGATAGTATATGGTCAAAGATAAACGTGTCTAATAAATTACTGAAATTGACCGAATAAGAATTTTGTTCAAATATGTTATAATTATGACCATATAAAAACTTTGTATCTGTTTGTCGAACATTATCAGGTAGATATTTTGTAGATTTAATTATTTTTGGAATGATTGAAATTAGAAATATTAGGAAATTAAATAAAAAGTTTTATAAGAATATAATATTTTATTGAGTTTTAATACTTCATTTTGTAGAAAATATTAATTTATATTATGAAATTCAGATTAATTTTCATTACATACTAATAAAAATCATTACCCTTTAAACAAGTGGATTCCAAATTGATTCAAAAATGAACTCAGCTATATATGGCGAGTTCAATTTCGAATCAACTTTATGTTTCAATTTGGAATCAATTTTGATTCAACTGATGTTCCATTATTAGACAAATTTTGGATTCAACTTTTTGATTCAAATTGGATTCAATTTTGATACATATTTCTGATTCCATTTGGAATCAAAAATGAACTAATTCTGATACAAAAATGAACTAAAATTGATTCCAAATTGAACTAAAATTGATACCAAATTGAACTTAAATTGATACCAAATTGAACTAATTCTGATACAAAAATGAACTAAAATTGAATCCAAATTGAACTTAAATTGATACCAAATTGAACTTAAATTGATACAAAAATGAACTAAAATTGATTAAAAAATGTGGTAAAGTAGAATCAAAAATTAAGTAAAAGAATTTTTTTGGATAATAAATATTTATTTAATTATAATATTATTATTTGATATTAATATTATTATTTAATATAAATTTTTAATAACATTATGAATATTTTTTTTAAAATTCAAATATTATCCAGCAAGTTTTCCTTAATTCTCGTAACTCTGTCCGTTGCATAATTCAACCATTTTATATTATGTTCTTATGTAATTTGGCCTCGCTATAGAAAATTTTTTCATTGCATCTAAAATTAAAAAGAATATAAAAAGATTAGTTTTGTATATTATAAATTTAATACAATTTTCATAAATAAAATAAATAGATATACATTTACTTACTTTTAAATTATGAAAAATAAATATAATGGCGACTGTACTGCTACTGCACACAAAAACAGTTAACACTGTGGACTGTGCACGAGGACGACAGAACAATGAAAATAAAAAACTAAATTATGATATATTGTTATGTTTGCATGTATAGAGAAAATGAAATTATATATAAATGGTTTTTGTTTTTGTATGTGTATAATTTGAGAGAATATTGTGTTCTCATATTAAAATTTTGGAATCAATTTTAAATCAATTTGGAATCAGAAAAATTGAATCCGAATGGTGCTTAAAGGGTATATTTTTAACATTGTCATAATTTATTTCAAATGGGTTAGCAGTTCTTTTATTAAGGTTAGTTTTATACTTAATAGAATGTATTTATTTCTCTTCATCTGGCAGTACATTATCTTTTTGTTCGCTAAATCTTCAGGACATTTTAAATGGAAATCATGCCGGACAGTTTTTTATATAGCTTTAAGAGAAGGATTAATATTTATTAATATAGAGACAGTTACAGTTATGGACTTTGCACATGATACGCGAACTTCCAATTGCAAATATTCGCAATTCTTGATATTTCTTTCACATGAAACGCGAACTGCGAATTGTGAATATTCCATACAAAAATAAATTTGATGTTAAAAACATAATTTTTTATTCGCAAAATGTGGATTGCGAGTGGATCGCGAATAATGATTGACAGTTCGCGACTAGATATTTCAATTCGCAGAAGAAAAAAAAAATAGTTTATTTTCATAAATTTTAATAAAATAATTAAACATTTTATGATAACATTATGTGTATTAATTAATTTTAAGCATTTTATTTAAGAAATTTATTTTAAAAAAAATTAATTAAACATGGAATAATTGATTTATTCGCAATTCGCAGTTCGCGTATCATCAAGTCCTTTACTCAACTACAACAAAAACTTGTTGTAGTTGAGTTTCGCTATTCGTCACCGCGAAATATATATTATGTCTACGCAGAACAATTGTTACTGGACAGACAAAAGTAAGGCTTGGAACAGATAACTATATCTTTAACAAATGAGTCTACGCTCGTACAAATAAATAATATATTTCATAACAAATTATTCACTTGAGTTTTAGATTCTGATATTAAAAAATGATAAATGACAAAATGTGTTTTTTCGAAGAAAAGTGATTCTGATATAGAAAAATTGTTATTAGAGTTATTATACTAAATTATTTTATTATAAAATTTTAGATATACTATTATTTAATGACCCTTCTGATTGTGATTGTAGGGGACTCGACTATCGCCTCGTTTCGACCTTTAAAGTTCGTTATAATCGCCGGCGAGAGTTTTAGCGAATCGTCGACTATATTTGGTATGATTGAAACTCTGTGTCGACCATAGTCGCCGATTTACTCGTCTAGAAATTTCTGGGCGAGAGAAACAAATTTTTATTAAAAAAAAAATAAAAGTTTCAATTTTTTTAAGTGAGATTCGATATTTTTTATAAAAAATTTGGTCTTCAAATTTTTTTTAACAAAATTTTGTTAACATATTTTTTAACACAATTTTTTAACAACGTTTTTATAAAACAATTAATTTTATATTATTTTCAATTTTTCAACATAGAAATAAAAAACAAAATAAAACAAAACATAAAAATTAATGTCAAAAAGAGCTATGTTACCATTGAAACAAAATAATAAGCAATGTGTTGCCGTTTTTTGAACATTCGACTCGCCTAATAGGAATAGCTCGTGGAATTCAATCATACCAAATTTTTCGTCCGTCGAATCGAAAAATGAATAGCGAGGTGCGAGGCTAATGACGAGTCTATTTCAAGCATAAGGACCAATATATTATTTAAATTACAAAACCAATATTTCACGACAAATGTGATTTTAATACCGGTAATTAAATTGGTTATAAATAAATAATAAAAAATAATTTAAATTACATAATTAAAATTTATAATGAGTAGTTTTATTGGACATATATTTATTTATAATTTTATATTTCTTCTTAAGCTTTATTACGAGGAAATATCGAGTAACTATGAAGTGTTGTGATGGAATGCAAAAAATAGAAATCCTTAAAAAAAAAATCCGTTTTGAACACCCATTATAACTTTGCGCAGCAATATATTAATTATATAGTAGTTAAGTCATTATATTTAACTATCAATCTGCGCCTGTGCAGGTTAGGCGTTTTTGCGTTTTTACAGGTGGCATGCAGTATGCAATGTAACTTTAAATTCTTGGTTTTTAAGGTAATATATAAATGTTTGTCATTATTATATAAGCAACTTATTTATATGTAATAATAGTCATGGTCCCTTAGTGTTAAATACAAAGCTTAATCAAATGAATACAATTAATATACAAAGAAATTACATGAATTATGCGCCCTATAACAGTACTTTATGTTTATTTACAAAATTTGTCATGAAATTATATTTTGCATGTTTATAACACGTTTATAATTAAATTGTTGTCGCGATACAATAATTAATGGTCACGATAACAAAAAAAAACTTAAAAACTAATTACATTGCATAAAAATTGTATGTAATTTTTAAGATACACGATTTCACAATTATAGTAACTTTTATATGTTTTGTTTAGTTGTTGACGTGTAGTAAATTTTAAAAGTTTTGTAAAAGTTTAGGCATTATTAAAAATAAAAACTTTGTTAAAATTTCAATTTAGATTTACGTAATTTTTACAGCGGGTAAACGCAATACTATTAATAATTGTACGATACAAATTCATTATTTTAAAGGCTCTTTAATTTTTATTTCGTTTAATAAAAATCAAAAGATGTAAAGAAAAAAATTATATTAAATTTGCATTACATATATAAATTTATATGAATAATTTACATTTTCAGTTATTTTTATTTTATTGATGTAAATAAAGGAAACAAAATTATTTTACATTTAATCGCAAAGTAAATTTATTAGCTCATATAAAATATTGAAATCCCCAAGGAAACAGATGTGAAATCAAACAACCATAACATTGTAGCAATTGGTTTTATTCATATACCTACAAATATATTTATATAATATTATATATAAAAATGTATATAAATAAAAAAAAATATATTTATACAATATTTATCTATATTTTATTTGAAAATTATAAATAGGCAGTTATTTATTAATGTATTTTCGTTTCTTTTAAGGAATTTTTCAAGCCTAAACAGTTTTTATCATTTTTATTTAAATATTTATTTTGTAATAATCTATAAATAAAAAAATTTCGTCCTTGGATGGATCCATCCATCCAAAATAAAATTATGGTCTAACTAAATTATTGTCAAAGTTTTTGAATTGGTATAGAATTATGTGGTTTCTGATTACCATTGTTTTTAAAAGAAGAGAGTACTAATATTGAAACAATTTGAGACGAACGCAATATTAAACATGTCAAATTTATAAGATATAATTAACAAAATGACTTTATTTCAGGATGAACATGTAGTTAATAAGAAACATGTTTTCATGTCAAATGGAGTTAATATTGAAACTGTACTAAATATGTATGATATATTAATTATAACAGTATTTCTCAACTTATGGGTTGCGACCCAATATCGGTTTGCAAATAGTTTGAAATAGGTGGTTTTAATCAAAAATTCTATTTCTACATATATATTTTTTTTAAATATTAATCTATATTATTTAGATTAAGGCAAGACTTAATAAATTGGTAAATGAATATTAACAAATAAAATAAAATATTTTAAAACTGTATTTGATTACTTATACTTGTAAATGCACACCATTTTCAAATTAATAAAATTATTTATTTTTCAATTCGCATTAGGTGTTACTCATATTTTATATGCCACAATAATAAAAAGGTGGAAAAACGCTGTATTATTAGATACTATTAATATTCCAAATATATCTTGTTACATAAATTATAACAATTTTCCAGCTACTATGTTAATTTAGCATATTTACAGGAACTATTCATTTATCGTATACACATATTATTATATTTTTCAATTCAACTATCTTCCATATATATTCTAAAATTATTACTGTAGTTAGATTTGAATCGAATTTTTCGACTATTAAGTCTATCACAAAACTCTTCATAATTAACAACTACTGTAAACCATTACAAAGAAGAGACCAAGATTCTAATATCCAATAGAAGAAATAATGTGATATCGACATATTAATTCGAAACTAATAGTTCCTAAGTTTAGAGTCACAAATAATTTAAAAATCTAAAGTGTTCGACAATATTCAATTTGGAAAGTAATAAATTTTAAGTTAAATCACTGAAATTTATACCCAGTTACGGGAATATGCCCGAGTTATCACTGAAATATGCCCGAGTTACGGGATTTACCAATCATCAACATTAAAAACATAAAAAAAAAACTTGACATTGTAAAAAATAAAATAATTTATAATTTTCTGACGGATTGTAAAACATTTTAAAGAAAATAATATTAAATTTTAAAGAATTATATTTCATTTAATTAGAAAATTATGTATAAGAAAATTTAAAAAAGATCAATATATTATATTGTCAACACAATATAAATTTTATTTTGAAGTGTTAATTAATAAAAAATTTAATATCAATTTAAATAATAATAATAATTATTCAATAAATTTTTCATATTATTGTTTAATTATATTTAATTTATAGGTTTAATACAATCTTTCATTACAAAATTACACAAACTTAAGCATACATATAGAATTTAATTGAAATATGTAATTATATCCATAACATAAATACAACATATAATAAAATGAATAGTATAATGCTAATGATAACTATGAAGTATCCTTAAATTATTTATGAACGCTTTTAAAATATTTTAAAATCTAAAACCTTCTTGTAGGTACAATATTCCCGATATAAAATTTAATATGATTTTTGAGATAATATATCCTTTATTCAATTTGTTAAAAGTACATAAATGTAATCCTCTTTTTTTGAATTTTCTTTATAGACAAATTTGTTTTTGGTCGTAAAAGGAGATACTACCGAATCCCAAAAATAAATACCCTAAATAACAAAAATATAATATTTTTACGTATGGTAAAACACAAGAAAGTGAATATATCATTAAACCAAAAGAAATAATATAATAATATCTTATACATATTTCTTTTTATGTATGTCATGTCGTATATCGTTTCTCCTATGATAAAAGTAAGAAAAAAACGATTTCTTTATAATATTATTCGACATTTTGGAGCCATGTATGAAATTCTGGCCGTTAATTTACTTATTATTATATTTTTTTTCGTTATGAAATCATAATTTATAAAATAAATAATAATTTACTTTTATGATAAATTTTCAGGACATTATTTTCTTAATCAAAACATTAGGACTTTTAATCATTATCGCTTATCCGGCAATGTTTTATCCAAAAAAAATATAGCGTTAGGAAGGGAATAAAAACATAACAAAAAATTACCCTTAATGAGAAATGATTATCCTTCATTAAGGACTGTTGGGGACACCAAAATTGTGATAATGTTTATTTTGTTAAAAAGTCATACGAAATTTTTTGGTAACTGTTAAATGTGTACCTTTATCAAAAATTTTAAGGTAAAATATTTGCTAGAAATTTAGTTTATAGTAGCAGGTTTTTAACATAAGTGAAAGTACGAAAGCTTTTATATCTAAAAATATGAAGAAAAAAATATCTCCCTTTTAAGATATCAAAAATTTTGACTTATAAAATTTTTTATGCAAAGAATTTATTGAAATGTTCATAAAATTGTGTAAAGTTATAATGTCCTTTATGCTCCAGATGAGATAAATTAGAGCTCTAAATGAGATAAATATTATATATATTAGTTATATATATCTAATTATAATGTATACCATATACTTACTTCTTATCTTTCTTAGTTGATTTTTATATAATTTTCTATTTTACCATAAAATATTACCAAACATTTTTTTATGTCTAAGATTAAAATTCAAATTAATTGATTTAAAAATTTAATAATTAAATGTTTTAATTAAATACATATTTTAATAATTAAAATTTTGTTAATTATTACTAAGTAAAATTATTTGCAGAATTATCAGATTGGCATTCGAACCACAAAAATCTAATGAATCTTAAATTTGTATGTAAAATATTACAATTTATGTATATTATATAATAAATATCATGTATATAATTTGTGTTTTTCTCTTTGATTTTTGTTTTGTCCATACATATTAGTGCGATGCCAATTAGAAATTATCCATCGGTTACAGGTAATTTTTAGTAACACATTTATTTTATAAAATGTTAAAAGAAAGACACTCAACTTCTTTGAGGTTAAAGTTTTTTTGGGAAGCTTCTTTATTTTTTCTTACCAGTATGTACTTAAATTTCTAAAATAAATACTAGTATGAGCTCAATTAAAATACAATATTTTCTATTCCTAAAAATACAAATTATTTATAATTCATTATTTTAAATATTTCTAATCTATTGATTTGATTCATAATCAAATAAAATTATCTCTCACTCTCAGATCCCATATCCCACTTTCTAGCTTCCCCCATTGGCCCATTCCCCGCACTGCATTTTATTTTTATTGTTGATTTTTTTAAAATAACGTCTCAAATCAAAAGTACTCCTTTTGTACTAGTTGAGAGCTTCCCCTCCCAGTGTCCCAGTGTGCCATAATCTGATTTTTTTCCGAACTCAGATGTTTGAATGTTTTCGGAAAGAGATTATACAAATCGGGATGTCGTTTCGTTGTTGTAAAACATTTTCATTACTTTCTTATCTTATCTACCTACATCTTATCGACAATAATGTTATATTTCGGAACATATAACGATAGAAGATATAAGTGACGTGGACCGTGGATCGTGGACGTGTGCTATAAAGTAAATAGAGAGTGATATTATTTAAATATACATATAATATTATGTACATATTATAAATACTTCTTTATATATAATATAATATAATTTATATAGAATACGAGTTGTATACAATTAGTTTTGTTTAGAAATCATTGAACCATGTCTCAAATGACAGACAATCACAAGGCTACAAGATTTGTAGGACAATATTATATGATAATAATTTATTGAAATACGAAAATTTCGAAATATATAACTTATATTTTAATTATTTTATTTGAAAACAGAGAGGAATCATTGCCCGACAACTAGTATCAAAAACATAAAAAAATAAAAATATATAATTCTCATCACCAATTCTCAAGCATATAAATATCAAAAATGATGTGAAATCTACTTAAAATATAAAAATAAAAGCCGGAACAAGAATTAACTTAGTTCCTAAATAATTCATAAGAATTCTTTAAGAAAGTACTTAAAAAGTTTTAAAGGAATTCAATGTTTATTAAAAAAAATGTAAAGTATTATTTTAAGAATTCGTAGTTTTACATGTTAATATAAATATATTTACAAACAACTTATACTTTTACCAAAATATATTCCTTTCACTTATTGCAGGATTGTTTTAAATTTAAAATGTACATACATAAATTGACAAATAAGTTTATTTTCTATTAAATTTTGTTTAATTCTCTACACTTTCCGACATAAATTTGTTACACTTATAGATCAACATTTTTTTAGCGGTTGTTGTTCTGTTATTTTAATCATATAAATATTTTTTTTTTCATTTAAAGAGTTTCTACAGTATTTTACTTTTTTCGACAGTTTACTAAACATTTGTATAGTTTTTAATTTTTTTTTTTAAATCTTCCGACACTTTTCCAAAAATAGATTATTTGCAGATGCCAATCAATATTTTCTATTTCGTCTAAGTACTTAAAAAAATCATTACAACTGATATTCTTTATCGGATTATTTTCAGTCATGCATAAAATAATGGTTCAAACAAGCTCGACTGACGACGGACGCAACTGACGGACAATAAACGCATAAGAATTTTCGATGGAGCAAACTCGACGGTTGAAACGGACTACGTATTCTTCAATGACAGTTTATAAACAATTTTTTTTTGTAAACAAAACTATGTACAATATACTTATACTTTAAATTAATTTTTCACACTTATAATTCACTTAAAAAAATTTTGGAATGTCAAATAAATTTATTTTAATTCAAAATTTTGAAAAGTACCTATTTTCTATCGTCGTGTCCGTCGAAAATTGAAATCGATTGAACTTTTGCGTATTGCGTCCGTCGTGACTTTGCTAACTTTCATATATTCCTATAAATTTCAACTTTTTTTCGACATTTGAATCCGTCGCCGTCGCGTCCGTCGCGTCGAGCTTGTTTGAGGGGTAAAAATTAAACCTTATAAATAAACTGTGGCATCTCTTTTCGGAAATATTCAATATTTGTTAATAGGGAGATACAAACCATACTGTCAAAAAATTGTTTTTAGTTTTGTTGGTTGTCAGTGTCAGAGTCAGTTTAACTTTTAGTTGAAGGTTTGTTTGTGTCTGCTGTTCTGTGATTATAAAGTGAAACAGGTAAAATTTTGGTAAACAAATGATTAATGAAGTGAATAAAGCGAAGGTATACTACCCATCCTTAATATATAAACATCTATTAAAAAGAAATAAATTAAAATTCATCCTTATTATTGGCTTGAATTCTAATAGCCTAGAATGGCCACAACTGAACAACAGCGCTATGTAACTGAAATTCCAAGTAGTTTAAAACAACTGGCAAGATTAGTTGTACGTGGTTTTTATACATTAGAAGATGCCCTTATAATTGATATGTTAGTTAGGAATCCCTGTAAGTTTATAAACACGATTTCATTTGGTACTACATACTAGTAATTAAATCAAAAAATTTAAGGTATGAAAGAAGATGATATTGGTGAATTGTTAAAATTTGAAAAAAAACAAATGCGCTCTCGGATATCAACATTAAAAAATGATAAATTCCTACAAGTACGTCTAAAAATGGAAACTGGACCAGATGGTAAAGCACAGAAAGTTAATTATTATTTTATCAATTACAAAACTTTTGTAAATGTTGTTAAATATAAATTGGACTTAATGCGTAAAAGAATGGAAACAGAAGAACGTGATGCAACAAGTCGAGCAAGTTTTAAATGCTCAAATTGTAGAAAAACTTTTACAGATTTAGAAGTGAGTTTACATAATGGCTCTTTTTTTAGATTTCATATGATTTTTATTTTTTGCAGGCTGATCAGTTATTTGATTTTAATACTGGTGAATTTCGTTGTACATTTTGTGGTAGTGCTGCTGAGGAGGATACCTCAGCATTACCAAAAAAGGACTCACGATTACTATTAGCAAAATTTAATGAACAATTACAACCTCTTTATGATTTATTACGTGATGTTGAAGGTATCAAATTATCCCCAGAATTACTAGAACCTGAACCAGTTGATTTGGATACAATTAGAGGGTATATTAAAAATATATTCATAATTTTCTTACATATATATTTATATTGCTTTTTTTCTGTCCAGAATAAATAAACCATCAATTCGAGCAGATGGTCTTGCCTGGTCTGGTGAAGCGACACGTAATCAAGGTTTTGCTGTTGAAGAAACACGTGTTGATGTTAATATTAATGATAATGATTCAACTGATTTGGGAGTTGCCCGCAAAGATCGACCAGTATGGATGACAGAAAGTACTGTGATTTCAAATGAAGAAAATGTTAATAATCCTGATTTAATATTGGAACAAGCTGCCCAAACATCAATTCAACTAAATTCATCATCAGCGAATTCTAAAAATCGTAAGGAAAATGAAGATATAATGTCAGTGTTATTACAACATGAAAAGCAGCCAAATAAAACTGATGCGCTACTGAAAAATTTGAAAGCATCAAGTACAGGAAATAATTCAAGTGATTCGAGTGATGACGAAAAAGATATTGAAAATACTGAAATTCGTAATTATAATTTTTAATACCGAGAAATTTTAAAAATTCATATTTTTTTCTTGTAGCAAACGTCGAATTTATAAATAATTCAGAATCAGATGATGATATTCCTACAGTTTATGTAGCTGGAAGACCGTATCCAATAGATGAAATTGATAATGAATTAATTGACAAAATGACAAGACAAGAAAAGGATAATTATATACAAGTTTATCAAGAACATTTTAGTCATATGTACGATTAAGTCTTAAAATTTTTAAGTATATTTAAAAGTTTTTAGGAATAATTTTTTTGTTTATTTTAATAATGCAATATACGTTTTGTAATTAAAAATCTGTAAATTTATATAAACAAATACTGCATTTTTGTCTTAACTATCTTAAAAATTAGTACACATAGTTATTCTCTTAAAATCAAAAATATGAAATAAGATGTTATGTTTTACACGTTTCGTCGGATACTGTGATTTACTTATTTTTGTAATAATTTAGAATTTCTTACGAGGTGTAAAATCCACAGCATTGCGTTGCGTTGAAGTAGTTCAATAACAACTGTGGAGTCAATAATTCAACTGTTGATATGATATCGCAAATCGACTGATATAAATAAATATGAAAACCGTAACAATTTGGTATGTTAAGTCGTAAGCATGCTGGTGAAAGTAATATAAGATGAAATAATAATTATAAACGAATTAAATTTAATTTCGCTCACACTAATGTTGATACCATTTTTATAGTTCTGATGAAGTAGGAAGTAGCTAGTAGCTAGTTACAATTTTAGCAAACAATTTCAACTTCAAAAAACCAATTTAAAAATGATCAAGTGTAAACCAGACAAGATTTCTGTCTCGACAGAAAAATCACGATTTTTCTCTATACAACTTTTCAGATTTTTTTGTAGATTTTTATTGACATTTGTTAATTTGCAAATGGCGATATTTCATTAAAATGTTAGATTAGCTCCTGAAATTTAAAATTTAATTACTTTAAGGTGATTATTGGAGTGAAAAAATTAGTTTACTGCTAAATAAATAAAAGATATAGCCAGCGTGTTTTTTTTATCTATCAAAAAGAAAATTCAGATAGAAATGTCTAACATTTCTATCAGACATTTATGGCTAGTGTAATCACAGCGTTACTTCTACATTAATATTGCCAATGCCACACGAAAACACTTTCGTTTGCGTTTCGGAAACGTCAATTGCCAGCTGATTTGAATTTAAATATTTAATAATGTATGCAAATTTTAATTAAATAAATGATTCTTCAAGTAGTGAAGATGAAGAATATATAGGTATACAATAAATATTAATTTATTACGAAGAAATTTGAGAGATAGCTGCAATCAACTTGAGGTGCCGAACAGAATATCATCTATAATATATCAAAAACATCATTGGAAGTTTCTTCACAAATTTCTACTTCTTTTATTATCTATCTGTAAATTTATTTAGAAATAATTAGAATAATTGTAATTAATTAGAAAAAATTATATAAAAGGTGACTGTATATAATTTAGATTTAGAGTATTAAATTTACATTTCCACTACTACCAAATGCATTTGTTCCAGGTATGCCTCTAACAGTAGATTCAAATCCCCAAGCTGAAATAATGGATTCGTTATTGTTGTTTAACACCTGCCCGCTAAACGGTCCACCACCTGTTTTGGTGACAGATTTTGTTTTGTTAATAATATTTTTTTTACCTATATTTTCTAAGTGTCCATATCTTTAATTTTAATACTTAAAATAATTCTCTTTTGAATGTAAATGTTTAATATATTCTTACTCTTTTCCATTCTGCTACATTTTTGATAGGTGGGTCCATTGGAATTTAATTTATTTTTCAGCCCTTCCCACATATTTTTTAATTGCTGCCTACTTTGGTCGGTTTGAGATATAACATTTCTGGCCACCTCAACATGTTGCTCCATAAATGTCGTTATTTATTTGCTCCACGCTTGGATTTAATTGCGCCTTGATTGATATTACAACAAAAATTCATAATTCATAATTTATTAAATATTTGAATATTATATGGTACTTACATTATAATTTTCTTTTTGTGTTTCTCTATTTACAATAGAAATGCAATTATACGGAGTGTACACTCCGTATAATTGCATTTCTATTGTTATTTCATTTTTAGTCTAATAAGTTTTTTTTTATTTCCATTTTTCTTAGTTTTTTTTTCTTAGGTATCACCCTAAAAATGACATAAATAGACGACAATCAAGGTGATTATCACTTAATATAATGCCTTAATTTTTTTAGCAACAGTTTACTATCGCGTATCACCTTACATAATTCCACTGCAAATTGCTATATAAATATTAACTAACTATATGCATATTAAAATTGCTTTTATTGTAGCACTACAATACAATTTTATATTGAAATTTTTAAAATAAAAAAAAATCAATTGCAAATAAAGATTTAATAAAAATGTCAGATATGGTAAAAAAAAACAAAGATTTTTCATTGTATTATCTACAACTACATTATAATTTATCAATTATTTTTATACATTTGAATAATATTAAATTCTATTATCATTATTCAGCGTAGAACTAATTCCCTGAAGGTCTGTTAAATTATATTTATAAAAGTATAAATGTTTAATAAAAATTTTAATTTTCTAATTTTAATCTTTAATTATTGTATTCATTGAATATCCATCCGTTTAATTTATTTAATCATATGTGTTTATGTACATATATGAAACTAAAAATTATTTACTGTGTTGATGAATAATATTTCAATTAAATTTTTCTATAATGGCAGTTTTTCTTTATAATTTTTACTTTACGTACATATATGTGCTAACGAAATTTATCACCTGAATTATATAATACCCTTATTTCAATATTCTACATTTAAAAATTACAATATAATGTTTTAAGACTAAAATAAATCATTTATTTATAAAACAAATTCTAAAATCAATAATTGTGCATTTTTACGTTAAAGCTGCCAACATTCAAAATGTATACACAAAAAGAGGTTAGCAAACAAAATAGAATCTGAATTTAAAGTTAAATACAATAAAAAAAAGATTAAATGCTAATTTTTTAATAATTGAATACAAAGTTTTTAATCATAATTTGATAAGAAATTTGTAAAGCTATTAAACAACTGTAATATAAATAGTTATTACATTAATTACAAATAAAATATTTGGTTGACAATGTTGATATATGTATAAAACTTAAAATAAATTGAGGGCAACAAGATAAATTAGTATAACAATAAAACTTATTTTTTAAACATATTTACACTAATTTGTGATAATATTTAATTAAAAATATTTGATTAAAGCAGAAAAAAAGAAAGTTTTTTTTATATATATAAACTAATAACATGCAAATATTTATAATTATAATTTAATTTTTTAAATTATAATTGATTAACAAATATGTTTTATACTGGTGTCAATTTCACTGATCCTGATCGTCCAAAAGTAATGTTGGTGAATGATGATAATTCATTGTATAGCCTAGAACAAAAATATTTAGTTAGGAGAAGAAATATAGGAAGAACTTAATAGGTATTTTAAGTAAATAATCGAAAATTAAACGAGTTTTTTTTGTAGAAATAAGCAGATACAACCAAGCAATTAATATAAATAAAAATTTCAATTGAAAATGTGTTACGAATAAAAAAATGTGTTTGATATACAAGAAATATATAGTTTATCAGTCTTTATAGCGAATTAATAAAACAAAAATGAACAATATGAATTAAAATTTATATACATTATGTTGTATTTTTTTTAGTATATTTCGTTTATTGAGTGAGATCGATATCAACAAAATTCATCTTGTCGTGTTCCTTTATGTTTTTCCCATTATTATCAATAATTATATTATTACCAACAATAACATCACCACCAGTTAAATCAACATCATTTTTACCTTCCTGTTTTCCATATATTTTTTTTAATAACCATTGTAGTAACACATGTATTAGACATGCTAAAAATGCAGCAATTGAAAATATCCGAAATGTTTCACTACCTTTGTATACATTAATTAATATACCACCAATAAAACTACCAACTGATACACCAATACCTTCAAATATTGCACCAGTTAAGCCCTAAAAAATTAATTTTAATCAAGTAAAATTTTATAATTCTTAAATTCTTTTACCTGTAATGTTGCTTCTGTTCCAGGTGGGGCAATAATACTAGCATATGATGCCATTGTTGAATAAAATATACCAAACGTAACACCATTTAATAATTCAATCGGTAATACCCACCATGGATTTGTTAACATTGAATAACATAAAAATCTAATTGAAAATCCAAATAATACTATACTCATTGCATTTACATGGCCAATATTTTTTAATATCCAACCAGATAGAAAGAAAAATGGTAATTCACCACCAAAACATTGAATACCCATTGCTAAACCTTCAATTGTTTTCATATGTGGATTATTACCACCTAAATCTTCTAAATGCCAAAATAAAAAATTCCAAATTAATGCTGTACATAAACCAACTGTTATACACCATACAAAAAATATAATTACACGTAATGATAAAAATATTTTTCCAATATCTTTAAATATATTATGAGACAATTGTGTTTTTGTTTCCTAAAAAAAATATATATATAATTATTATATATTAATTTTTTCTTGTTGAACATTTTTACCTGTAATCTATAGGATGCGCATATATCTAACAATATAATAAAAAAAGTCATATAAAATGCAATTGAATAATCTTTTGTAATATTTCCATTAGACATTTTATCAACTAATAACCCCGTTATAATTGAACAAATACCCCAACCAATAGCACCCCATAATCTTTGATTACCATATAAATGATGTTGTTCACCTAACAAACTAAAACATATTGAATCTCCAACACTAACAACAACTGCCATTCCAGACCATGATAATGCTAATAAACCAAAAAACATCCAAAATTGATATAATACAATAGCATCTTTAATATCTGGTATACCATCATTCATAATATTTGTTAAATTTTCATGTTTACATATCATGCTACAATTACTTTTAAATATATCATTTGTTTTATTTGATGGACAATATAATGTTGTATTTATGCCATTCATTTGACCATTTCGAAAATGTAGATATAAACATTTATCAAATACAACAATATGATAAGTATTAATAAATGTTTGTAATTGAAATTTATTAATATTCTTTGGTGGACAACTTTCTTTTCCAGTAGTAATATTCCAATTTTCACAAATAATTGACCATAATTCCATATTACCAATACATTCCAATTCACATATTAAAGTTTGATTAGCGTATTCATTTTCTAATCTTTGGTCTATTTGTGTTAAATCATTAATAATATTTTGATTTGTTGGACAATATTTTATTTCAGAAATGCCATCATTGCAATTCAATTCTATTTTTGTTGCTGGTGGAACAGATGGTATAAACATAATACAGAAAAAACTAATTGCTGTTAAAAATTGTGCTAATAGAAAAAGTATTTTATGTTTTTGAAATTTATCAGCAATTAAACCAAATGTTGGTTTTGCTAACATTCCGATAATTGGTAAAATTGTATACATAGTTCCAGTTACAACAGAACTGAAACCTAATTGACGTGCTAGTGTTGGCATAAATGGTACAACTGGTGCAGTACCTAAAAAAAAGAATTTTTGATTTTTTGTATTTAACATAAATAAAATGTAATTTTTACCCGCATTAAATAGAAAATAATGAGCCTTCATTGGCAGTAACTTTTTGTCTATTTTCTCCTTCATTTTTGGAATTGGAATGTCTTTAGTGTATTTTTATTAATTAAAAAAAAATCTTAAACAGAATCTTCAAATTTCATTCCCGGTGAACCGGTGTACTTTGATCACTCTCGATATGTAATATAAGTATAGTAAAATTAAAACTTTTTATAAGAAATTCCTTATGTAAATTATTTTATCTAATAATCTTAAAATAAAAAAGCACATACACCCCTTGCTAGTTTTTTGCTGATAACAGCTTTTCGTATTTTTTGCTTTTTGTTGGTCTAGCTCGAGTGGTGTTGCTTTTTTATTTTGCTTGCACCGAAAAAAAGCAAAATGTAAAATAAAATTTATTTGTCAATTTCAGCTGCTTTGCTTTTTATTATTTCCCCCTCCCATCCACCAATAACTATAATTTGAGTTTAGAAATGTATATTCGAATATTTTCCGCACAATTTTCTATACTTCCTAAATCAGTATCAACAGTTCAGTTCAGTTTCGGTTTGATTTGTACAGTAGCCAAATCAACTGGTTAAGTTGATTAAACAGATAGTTGAATTGCAACCGATTTAATCACATCTCACATCCCACTGAAGTACGTAAGCCTTACATAAGCCTTTCGTTTCCCTTGTTCGTAAGGGATGACAGAAACCTTATCCGTTTATAACAAATACATTAGTTATGTCCGCTTAGCATAAATATTATTATTTTTTGAAACTGTCGTATTTCATTTCACTTGACATTTGCTTCAGTTTGGATTTGGAGGATTAAGATCAATCGCTCCAAACTCTTTCGATTCGATTCGTTCCGATTAGATTGATTTCTATCTCACCTATATGTAAATGTAACAGGTAATAATTAAAAATAAATACGTTGATAGTAAATTTAGATTTGTTTTGCAAATATTTATCAACTTAAATTTTGTTGACATATGTTGCATCGCTTTTAAAGTTGCCTGACTATCATAGCAGGTCAGAGCACTGCTTCAAGTTATTCAGGTATAACAGCCGCATATGAAATTGCGGCTATTTCTGCTTGAAATATTGTAGAGTTTTAGATAACTTTTATGCTCCGACCAATTATTGTTATATGCTATATTATTATTTTTAATTAAATTCGTAATCTACTCTAACTGGTCTCCATACTTCGCGAATTACGAATATAGAGATTACTCATTCATTTCTAATATGAATTTATTCCACCTCAAATCACATAACAGATGGCAGCACTAAATATTTCCCTGTTTATAGCGGGCGGCAATGAAATATGAATTTTACCATTGCGAAAAGGAATTTTTACGCCATTATAAAAAAAAATTTGTAAATTTTTCCACTAAAATAAAATAGATTGTGGTAACTTTGTTTGGTAAAAGAAAAAGATATATTATATATAAATTGCTGGAAAACATTCAGTCAATAACTATTAAATAAAGGTGCAAAAAAAATTTATTATATTTTACACAATTCCAATTAGAATAATACTAGTTAAATTGCCTTTTGTTAAGGGTTAGTTTTTAAGGGATGAATATTATTGTGGGGTGAAAGTAGCACGCGAAATTTAATTTTCTTCATTAAGTATTTCCGGGTTCAATATAGTTTTTTTTTGTTGTTTTCAATTTAAAAGTAGTAAAAAAAAATCTTATTATATTTTTGTGTGTAATTTAAAAGTTTAAAAATTCAATTTTGAATGAATTGCTAAAATAATTGTGTAAATTTCTGAAAATATAAATTAACAGAAAATATAAGTGAATATTGAAAAATTAAGTATACAGAAATAAAAATTTATATTGCAATTAAATTTCTAAAAAGTAGTTATTTTTTTATATTGCATTGAGAAATTAAGAAATTATTGTAAAATTTGTACATTGAAAATGATTTTTATTTTATTTTTTTCAGAAAAAATAATCGAAGGATTGATTTTTTTTTGGAAAATTGTGATGGTGAGACTGAATGTAAATAATATTATTTTACCAAATAAATCCATACCGCAACCAAAAATATGAAGAAGTAAATTTTTAAGTAATTTAAACAAGAGAATTTGCTTTTTATTTATGGCAAATTATTTGAATAAACAAAATATTATGTGAGTATAGAAAAATGGATTATTATTTAAAACTAAAAATTGCAAAATTGTAACCCCTTAAAAATATTTTGCGTAAACTTCTACTCCCCTAATTCACAAAATTGTAATTTCTTGTGAAAAAAGATTTTTCAATATATTTTAGGGGTTGCAATTGAGTTGGAAATTGTATTTGCGCACCATCAACTCACACACCTTGACAGGGTCAAACACATATGTACACAAATATTTCCCTTTTATAAAGAATAATTGTTATAAGGAAAAATAGTTTTTATATTAATGTTAAAAAAAGCAAGAAACTAATAATTTAGTTCAATTGGCTTATTTCAATAACATTAATTAGCTCAATTGGTTTATTCCAATTTATATATAAAGAAACTAAATTATTGTATCAAAATTTACCTACTTTAAATAAAAATCAAATTATTTGATAAACTAGTGTATGTACAATAAATTGAAATTTAATTTTCTAAAATAAAAATAATTTTAATTTTATTTATATAATTTTAGCCGGTTGCGTCTTTAATTTAGATTAAAATCAGTTTAAAATAAATGAATAACGATTGTGGTGGCAGTTGGTAGTTGCAATTTAATTATTTATTATAAAAAAATTGCATACTAAAAAAATTGCATACATATAGGCGCATTGATTTGAAATTATACTATTTTATAAATCATATTCTATAATTATAATTTTCATCTATCTGGTTCAAAAATTTAATGTTTAACATTTATAAATATGCAATTAATTGAATATTTTATAGATAACTAATATAAAGTCACAATTTTTTAAATGAGGAAGTATACAAAAATAAAAATAAAAGTGTTATTTGACTTTGACCTGTAGTAATACACTTTATCTACCTACCACCATTTCCTCGATGATCAGAGTCTCTTCTAAAACAATCACATTTCATTTACATTCAGTTGGTTTTTGTATAAATCATTATTCATCGACAGTGGTTCATTGTTTCGATTTTATTATTTGCCGGAACAATAAGTTACCATTAAAATGAAACATAATACTTTTGACGAAAATACACATTTTAGACTTACTTAGGGAAAAACATTTTTTTATAAAAACAACACAAAAGGTTCCATATTTTGTCTGGTACAATTTATAGCTACTTTAATACAAGTCTCCATTAAGTAAAGGGTAAACAATTTTTGTTACAATTTTTATATATTTTTTTACAAAATCGTTTCAGGTTCTTTGTAAAAGTTTGACGGTATGGTGAAAATGGAATCTACTGAAGAGCAGGATAGAAAAATTGTATTAGAATTTTGTCATTTTTTAGAAAAATCAAAACAATTATTTAATGGTTTAAGGTAATTCAAATATTTTATTATAATTATTTTTTTTAGTAATTATATATAATTAAAAATAGTCTTGTTTTATCTAGGGATCTACCACAATATGGACATCGACAATGGCAGGCATATTTTGGTCGAACATTTGATGTTTATACAAAATTATGGAAATTTCAGCAACAACATCGTTTAATATTAGATTCAAAATATGGTCTTAAAAGATGGCAAATTGGTGAAATAGCTAGTAAAATTGGTCAACTATACTATCATTATTAGTGAGTGTGGGATATTAAAAAAAAGCTTTAATTTGGGCGAGAAATAAAGTCCATGCATTTTATTTCCAATCAAATGCAATAAAAGATTACTAAATTACTAAAATATTTTTTAATTAAAATTCAATATTTTTTGGTTCTTTTCAGTCTTAGAACAAGTGAAACAAATTATTTAAATGAAGCGTATCAATTTTATGCGGCAATTAGAGGCCGTGCTTATTATTCTAGAGCAATTAAAGAGGATCGACCTGATTTAATGGTGAAAAAATTACGATATTATGCACGTTTTATAGTTGTATGTTTGTTATTAAAAAAAATGAAATTAGTACGTGAATTAGTAGCTGAATTAGAAAAACAAATACAGGAATATACAACAACGTAAGACAAATTAATTTTGTTTATTTTATTAAAAATTTATAATTTAATGTGTTTTTTTTATGTTATTGTTAAGGTATGAACCAGAAGATCATATGGAATGGTCATTAGTTTTAGAAGAAATAAAAGGATTTATAAAAGCTGAAGCTGCTGTTGCTGTACTCCACGCTGATTCTAATCCAATTGTTTTATCACACAGGTGAGAAATAATTCAATGCCTCCTATTGTAGAGTAGTTTAAGCCCGTGCTTTCCAATGATTTAATTAATAAAAAAAAAATATATATATATATATATATAGTATCCGTAAAATAAACAATTTTATTTTAATTATTTATAAGCTTAATATATACATATATACAACAAAAAAAAAAAATACAAGTTTTTGTTATTAATAATTACTTAAACAACACTAAATATATACATTTAACACTTTTATCAAAGCTTTTAGAAAACAAAACTTAATATATAATTTTTTTCATAATTTTTTAAATCATCCAATCAATATGTAAAATCATTTATTACAGGAATTTTGAAAATATTTACTAACAAATAAAAATTAAAGAAAAAATTACTTTAAATTTTTATGTATATGTTAAGTGACTTTAAGCTAAAGATAGAGAAAAAATATAATTTTGTTGGCAAATTAAAAATAAGTTTTGGATATTATATTTTTAATAAATCGCATTTCATAATTTAGATTATAGTAGATTTTTATTTTTATTTTTTGTTTTATATTACATCAGGATTTTAATTTTTATTTTATAGTCTTTCAGTTTAACACTTAAATTAATAAACCACAGTAAACAGAATATACTATGGCACAGAAATAACATTAGTGAATTTTTCAAATTTTTGGCGAGCAATTTATAATTACAATTAATAAATACAGTTTATAATTACTTTAATATAATATATCACAGATCGAACATTTGATTATTATTGTAATTGTAAACATGATGTAATTTCTCTCTGTGAATTAATTCCTTTACGAAGGGAACAACTTGAAAAATTCACAAAAGTTTGATAAGCAACACAATTTTTATTACATTTTTATTTTAGTGTATGCTTTTATTTCTGTTGGCTTACAATTTTTTATTTCTATAAATTTTAGGGAATCTGATTATTTTTTTTTACTACGGAGGCATTGGAAAGTATTACGAAAATATTTCAAAAGAAATAAAGCTAAGAAATTTTAATGGAAAATTTAATAAATTGTGGAAAATTTTGTAGTTGTTGTTAGAGGAGAAAAGGTTTTTTTTTTAATTTAAAAAAATTGTATTTTTCTTTTAAATTATGATTTGCTACAAAATAATAACAGCTTTTTATGCACCATAAAATTTTCAACGAAATTGGTAATTAAATTATTAACTTAATATTTATTTTATTAATGAACTAAATTAAAATAAATGATAATTAATAATTATATTTATTAAGAAATTATATTGAAACTTTTATATAATTATTGGTTTTTTCTCAAGAAAAATTAAATAATTGGCCCGTTTTCATTTTTCATCATACCTAATTATTTTTTTCATAAACTAATCAATCGCAAGTAGATTTTGTGTATTTTTTTTTGTTAGTTTGGCATTTTTGATTTTATAGTAGACTTACTTTAGTTTGAATGCATTACACTTTTTATTTGTTGATTTAAATTACTAGTTTTTCAAATTAAATTAATTAATTTTCAATTCAAACACATTTTTAAAATTAATTTAAACATTTTCCAAACTGTACTTAAAATAAATTAAACTTATAGGTTTTCAGCATGAAACTAAGACAGTTTGAAAGTGTTAAAAAATGTATTTAATTTGATTTTTAAAGTATGATTAATTTAATTTAAAACGACTAAGTTATACTGAAAATGTATTATTTTCTTAAATTTATAATTCTCTAAAGATACGGCCCTCTTAATAAAAATTTTGTCCATTTTAAATTTTTCTTTTTAACTGATTTTTAGTCTTATTATATTAAAAAAAATTAAATTTTTTGAATTAATGTGAGTAAAAATTTCAATCATAATAGTATACATAAATGTTTTCCAGTTCCACATCATATGTGTAAATATAAAACCAGATTGAAAGTTTAAATAAATAAAAATGTTATATAGAAATCTCTATTTTGTATCATCTATTAAAAGATTTCCTAAAAAAATACTGATACAAGTACCAAGTTCATTTCTATAAAAATTTAAAAATAAAGTACAATTTACTCGAAAAAAAATACTTTAAAATGTTTCCCATCATTGTTTGGCAACATTATATAAATTTGTCGTAAATCATTTTTATATTTTCTTTCATTTTTTTCAATTTTATTTTTACCAAACTCATAATCATTTTTAACACACACACACACTCACATATGCATTCATAAGTCACACATTATCTACTCACATTCACTCACACACACAAACACAAGTCGCCCCATTCGAAAGCACGGGCCATCTGTGTAAAAGTTTCGAATAGGTTGACTCCGCCCAATTGACCCCCTAGTGGTTCCGGTTCCAGGTTATCACCTTTAACAACCCCACCATGCGAACGTTCACCCCATATGACATTGAGTCTACAAGAGATATTAATTGTCGGTTCAGCGTGCGAACAGGCAAAATTTTCAGAGTTAACAATGGATATGTTTAGGTATAAAAATTAATATTGAAAAAAATAAAAATAATATAAAAATATATTTGAATTCTTAGAATGTTACAAACACTTGAACGTGAACCAACTGAAGTTGCTGTACATCCATTAGGTTCACATGGTTTAATGCATAGTGGACATGATGCTAGCCCAGCAGCAAGTCGCATGCCGCCATATGGTGTTCCAGGATCAAAGGGTTATCTAGAAAATGGCGATAGACGTCATTATCGTGACAATCCACATAAATATTTATTATATAAGCCTTCAATTAGTCAACTTCTGGTATTCTTAGCTAGCGGATTTAAAGAATTACCACCAGGCGGTGCATTGTTGCTATATATGTCAGCTGATGGTTGTTTTTCAACAACTAAACATCCAGAAGATTGTATATATATATAAATATATTAACAAAAAAAAATATTCTAATAAGAAATTACTTTTATTGTAGATGGATATGAATTGGGTGGTATTGCTACCAGTCTCAAA
The DNA here is from genome assembly GCA_963920725.1 of Rhamphomyia laevipes. NCBI lineage: Eukaryota > Metazoa > Arthropoda > Insecta > Diptera > Empididae > Rhamphomyia > Rhamphomyia laevipes. Next base: position 28,199,593 of record OY987255.1, read on the forward strand.
CGAGATGGCTTAGAAGGTGGACTTGCATGTAGAGGCAAATCATATAAAGAACCAAATTGTTTATATCCGGGTGATTTGTATCCATTTACTAGACGTCCACTATTTATTATTATTGATTCAGATAACTCGTTCGTTTTCCAACATATTCCACGTTATTTTGGTCAACCACTTGTTATATTAATGTCACCTCAAGACGTACCACCGGCGTTTCAAAGTTAGTGGACAAGTTTTTTTTTTTTTAATTGATGAAAGTTAATTTTATTCTTCTTTATAGCGGATGTTCAACATCATGGATCTTTGTTTACATTGTTCCTACACTCACCGTTGACTGCTCTTTGTTATATTTGTAATGTTGGTGATGTGCCCATACATCATTGGGAGAGATGCCAAAGTTATGTGGATCGATTTGTTACAGAAGCTTCAAGACTGGTAACTAGATGCCGAATTGATGAAATTGAACAAGGAATAGGATTTATTGGTAAGTTTTTTATTTTGATTTGTAGTTTTAAGGTTGCCCTCATTAAAAATCCCAAAATTAACAAAGTTACAATCCTGAAATGTTGGGGATTTCGATTTGTCAGGATTTTGAATTATACACTGGTTGTAAAAGATTTTTAATTATATTTATAATACACTGCTAAAAAAACACAACAACCAATCGACAGAAAATTGTTGGAACTAAAAAAATTTGTTTAGAAAATGTTATATATGTTTTACATTTTAGATTCATCATATGTTCAATTTTTTGGTGATGATTTCCTACGAACACTGATATTACGGTTTGTTTTCTGTGATGTTGTATTACGATTACATCGTGGTTTTCGTGGTCGTCATATGCGACCACGTTGTGAACCACCATTACCAGCTAATGAATTATTAGAACATCCATCACTATCACATATAATCTTACAATTAGCATCAGCTCTTGATGTACGAGGACATTTCTCTGAAGGACCTGAAGCTGATTGATGACCGATTATTATTCAATTATTAATATTAATATCAGCAACAACAGTTACCAATTTAACTGGTATTCTAGTAATAATAAATTTAATATTAAAATTCTTATCAATCTATTATCTCATCAGTTCGATGATAAGAATATTTCTATATAATTTTAAATACTTTCTTTTTGTATTTATATCGAAAGCAAAAGGAAATATAGCTTTTTTATTTATTAAAACTCTGGTATAATAATTAATACAGAAACAAATTTTTTAATTGTTAAATAAATTTCAAATAATTTCTTACACACTTATGAAAACAACAACAACAAAAAAAGTGAACCGAGAAATATTCAAGAATCTACTCATTATATAAATATGTATATGCCATTTATATATATTTATATAAATGTAAAAAAAAACATTAAATTACTACATACTATATTGGAAAAATATACTATGTTAAAAACAACGCGTTTTGAAACAAACCAAAAATAATATTAAAATGATACTTAAAAAAAATTATAAACAAAAAATGGCAAACAGTTTTATAAATAGAAGTTTAAAAAATGTGTGATTCATTTATAAAGCATTATTGAATCCAATTCTGGCAATTTTTATTTTTTATTAAGTCGAGTGGAAGTCACAGTATTCAAGTAAGAACGGAGTTACATTCGTAAAATATGTATTAAGTACTTGATAATTATCTAAAATAATTTCTTTGGATAATGACTACTACTTTGATTCCTGGTGTCAAACAAAATACCACGTTAGTTTCTGTGGGCTTTATACAAATATTGTTTTCTAAAACGAATTAACTTTTCCAACTTTCTCAGTTCAACTCCATATCGTATTGAGATCTGCTGATTGCATCCAATATTTTAATTGGAGCTCCTTTTATGATACATGATGTTAATCTTTCATTATATTATGTGACTGTTTTTAAATTTTATACTATAACTGAATGTGTGTCACATTACCATTTCCAAGATTTTTTTTCAAGTCCAGTTTGAAATAAAATAATATTTTAAAGCTGCTGATAAATTTAAATTAATTTTTATTTATACCTTATACTTTTCCTCTAGACTAGATTCTAAAGAAATTTTCAAAGATTAAGATTTCAAAAAATTTAATTTATTTTCTTTTTCACAAATAAAATTAATCAAAATCACTGAAACTACTTATTTTCACCAAACATTTTTAAACTTCTACAAAAAATTTAGCCTGTAAAATTATTCTTTGTTAAGCAGAAATAATTGATATAATACCAAAAATAAAACGGACGCTTAGAATTAAAAGCTTAAACTTTTACATAATAAATTAATTAATAGGAAAAATTTAATAATAAAGCTGAAAATAAGAAATTTAATAGTAAAAATTAATTGCGCAGCGACTGTGAACATGTAAATAATTGTAGGTAACTTTATAAGATATAAAATAAAAATAAGAACCATTACTTATTTGCAGGTTAATGTTGTTAAATTTTTTAACTAGTCAAAACTTTAAATTTAGTCATATATTAATATATTTATTATTATTTTTTGTATTTATTTGATAAAAATGTGAACATACCCAAATTTTGTAAAAAATAATTTTAAATTCTTTTTCAAATTGCAAAAAAAAAAAAAATTATATGTTTATATATTAAAATATTTTTAAATATTTTATATATTCTGCGTAATATTAAATTTTCAAAATTTATATTAAACTATAATTTACTTAAATTTTTTTTTAATTATTTTCATTTTTAATATTTAAAAGCTGCTCAGAAATTTAAATTAAATTCATATATATATATGTTTTCAAATACATAAAAAAAAAATAAAAAAAATTGAAATAATGAAAAACAATTAATTATAAAAAATAAAAACAATTTTAGCAAAATACTCAAGAAAAAAATCACTGCCCTTCGTGTTTCAATAAGAAGAAAATTATATAAATAAATAAAAGGCAAATTATATGTTAAATCGAAAATAAAAGAAAATTTCAATTTATTGAAAGAAAATTATCAATTTTTACTTTTTAGATAGAAAGCGAAAAATATAGAAAAAATATAAAATGTAATATTTAAAAAATAATAAATCTAAACATTGTGAAATATTTAATATGAAAAGAGGGGTGTATATAATTGAACTTCTGTTGAATATTTATTAAAATAATAATACAAATTTCTCTAATTAACAGAAATGCTCACCCAAAAACGATAAGGAAAATTATTTCGGTTTCCTTTTTTTTAAATTCTATATTAATTTCGGAAAACAAGAATACTTTAAAAAATAATTATGTTTATTTAAAATTTCAAAATTATGTTTGTACAAAATCCAATTTATAATTTTGTGTTTAAAAAATCTATAACTTTTTTTTTTTAAATTGTCCAATAATTTTAAGATGCGGGCGGCACCACAGTAGGAAATATATTTAGTATGTGAAACATTACTGATATGCAAACCTTTAATTTTACTTGAATGCATTCCTTTTTATTTAATTATATATTGAACTAAAAATCAAAGTTCAGGTGCTATGTTTAAATATTATTCTTAATTGCTAAATCGACTGAAACAAAAATACTAAAGTTTTCTTTTTAATTTTATACAATTCAATTTTATAACTTTTATTGCAAAATTTATTTATTGCTTTATTTAAGCATTTAACTATGTAGAAAACAATAAAAATACTTCTCATGTGCTTATATTTCTTTATGATGGAAATAATAATAATTTTATAGAAACGCTTTTATATTTGTTTCGATTTTTTTACAATTTATTCAATAATATTTAAATTAAATGTTAATTCTAATAAGAATTATATATAAATTATAATATTCGTATATATTTTAAATACATAAACAAAATATATAAAATAAATTGCAAACAATAATTATTATTAAAAATAAAAAATTCAAATTCTTAACGCACACAATTTTTTATGAAATGCTGAAATATATATATATATATATACATTATACATATATAATTATAACGTAAATAAATATTTAAAAAATTGTTTTATTAAGATAAAAAAACAACATTATTAAATTTAATGGTAAATTATATACAAAATTTGAAAGAATGATAAATTATATACAAAATTTAAAAGAAAAATATAAGAAAATTGTTATTGGAAAATTGTATAGGTATTTAACTGAATTTTAAATTTTATATTTGCTGATAAATTAATAATAATTTTAAATTTTTTTTCATCAATTTGTAAAACTAGAAAGTTTTGGTGATATACCTTAATTTTTTTTTTTTCGACAATTCAGCGAGATTTGTCAAAAGCTAATAAAAAAGTAGTTTCATTCATATGTTCCTAGTGTATAATTATAGATTTTTAGGTATATTTCATCAGCATTAGTTAATTATGCAAAATTATTAACTTGAACTGAATTATTTGCTTATTTCCGAAAAAATATTCCAAGATTATTTCGATTATGATAATTGTTTTGTTAGAGTGGCGGCAAGTTACCAAGCAAAGCATATATACATAACACTTCGGGATTAATGAATCTAATGCTAGTGCTCTTTATTATTGACTTTTTGTGTTTGATATTTTTCTAGAATGGTCGTCTCCCATTGTTCGAAAATACATTATACTATAAAGTTCGAAACTTCATTTACAATTATTTCATTTTAGCTTTAAAGAATGCATTAATCAGCTTAATTTAATTTTCTTTCCTGTATACATAATAAATAATAAAAGGACATTCGAATATCAATAACACCGACAAAAACAAATAATGAAAATATAAACAAAAAAAAACTTTTAAAAGTCTGAACTTATATTAACACAAATAAAAAAAATAAACAGAAAATAATTAATTGAAAACGAAAAATATAAATAATAATTTATGTTGTAATAAAATATAAGATGGTAGATAAAAGAAAAGCCAATAAATACACTTTATAGCTAAATTAAAGTCCGTTAGTTAAAAACCTGTAATTTCAAAAACAAACAAAACCCAAAAATTCTGTATATATAAAGAAAAGTAACCGAAAATATAAAAAAAAAAACTATATAATAAAAATATAATAGTAAAAATGTTAAATGTATCACGGAATTTTGTGATATTCGCAATTCTTATACTAAAGATTTTCGTATTTAATTTCTAACTGATTGTATATATAAATATATAGATTTATTCACAAACAAAACCCAATAATATTTTAAGAAATTAGTGGCAAACAAAATAATAATATCCTGCAGGACACCAACAAAATATTCTTTCAATGGAACGAATTTATAAAAAAAAAGTAGTTTTTTCATTTACTCATTTTTTGCATACTTTTAGGCGAACCATACTGCAGCATGACATTATTAATAAAGAAAATTATAACTAAACATAAAAGTAAAATTATAAAAATGAATTAATAAAATAAACCCAACATTGAAATATAAAACAATAAAAATAATGTTTGAAATTTAATTTTAATTTGTTAAATAATAAAATTCTAAAAATTAAGTTTTTATAATATTCAAGTATACATAAATAAAACTCAAGTAAACTAGTTTATATTTAATTAAATTATAATAATTATTATTTTATTAATATAATATAATTAATTTTTTTTTTTTTATTTTCCAAAACCGTAAACTTTTTCATTCTGATTTAAGATTATAAAAATTGACAAAATAATATCTACATTATAAAAAAAAATGTATTTACGACGAAATGGTTTTAGATGATATTATATTTTGTATTTTCATTTGAAATAATTAAAATTTATAAAATTTTAAAATTTATTATAAAAAAGGTATTTATTGTTAAAAGAAATAATTAAAAAATATATGGAAGTTGCAGAGATTTCATTTGTAAAAAAAAATTTCAGATATTTTATATTTTACGACGACTTGGCGGTACTTTTAAGTTTCAAAAATTTATGTTTTTAAAATTTTTATTCATTTAATGTCATTAACTACTAGTATACAATGGAACTAGCAGTTTTGATGAATTCTGGTACTTCCATATAATGTGTAACTTGAAGAGCTGAGCTGGAAAACACAATCATATTCACAATTTATACATATTCATTGCTCACCTGCATAATATTAAACAATATATATATATATATATATAGATATACATACATAAATACAAAAGGAAAAACTTACACAAATTTACATATTTGTAAAAAAAAGTATTGTAAAATTTAATTAATAAAAGCAACGGAAATTATATAAAAAAGGGAAAAGATGATAAAAATTAGTTTATTAATATTTATATAAATATTATATTTACATATTTGATGAAAAGTAAAATTGAATAAAGAATATAAACTAAAGAGAAATACCTTAATAAATTCAAATTCTAATTTATTAATTTAATTTTTAGGAATATAAAATAATACAATTTATAATAATTTTCTGATTTCTCATAATTATTCATTTATCAAGATAAAATTTGTTCAGGAAAATTATTAATAGTTTTTGTTAATTCTAAAAAGATAAAATTTTTGTAATTTGTGTTGTTAAACCAATGAAATAAAAATCAAGTGAAAAATAAAAAACCAAAATAAAATCATAGTTACAATAAATCAATGCTTACAGAAAAAAAAAATATTAAAAATAGTATTTTTTTATTTAAATTATAATAGAAATTGATAATCAAATTTCGTCTGGTAAATGTTACAGATAGTTAGTAAGCAGAATCGAGTTAGACTGTGATGAGCAACCTGTTACACTGCCGTCGAGGCAGTCTAGCTAGGAAATGTAACGCAGAAAGAGAAAAGTATTCTTATGAGGTCACCTTGAGTTTCCTCATGAGATGATGATCGAACTGTTTAACTAACAATGACCAGGCCATAGTCCCTTTTCTCCGCCATAAAATTCTGTCAGGGAGAAAATATATTTAAACAAAAACTGATTTAGGATATTCATATTGCTTACGTCTAGTTTCGAGGTTGGGTGTGGGCTGAGCAATATCCAGAGCTAATTTAAGAATAATACTTACATAACTTTAAAACATCACCTTAAAAAAGGATGGCGGAAAGGAATAGTGTGGGTTAAATATCCAGGACGTTCAATCGCATTTTCTTCCTAAATTATTCCATATAATGATAATTTTAAATAAAACCAGATGAATTGGTTGGCAAAATAATATTATAATTTATTACTTTTTAAAAAGAAAAAACCTAATTTTAAATTTTATCACTAACCAAAATTTTAAAATTTATCATTTGCGTTGTCCTTGGACGACCTGCCCGGATGCTGGTATTCTTCGCTGGATCAGCAATTCATTGTTGGATAATTTAAAATAGTAGCTTAAAATTTTAAATACACATACAAAAATTACTGTCTTTTAAAACAAGTATTTGAATTTGATATTTGATGTTATATAATTTTGTATTTATATAATATCATATTTTAAACTAACATTAGTATTTATACTAATGTTAGTTTAAAATATGATATTTATATCATAATCTAAGTCTATTTACACCTTTTTATATTTAATTTACAAATGGTGTGGTTATTTAAATTTCTAACATTTAACCCATTAAATCCTATATTATTTTTATATAAGTACTTCAAATTTAATATATTTTACTTATTAACATATGTAACTATCAATATATACAACAAAAAAACTAACTCATCTTTTAAAGAACACCGGCATACCTCACGGCTAATTACTATCTTACTTCTTCATCGTCTACCTACCGCACCCAACACATAGATCGATATCGATCACTCCATCCACATCAATCCCTTGTTTGTATCTGAAATTCAACACGAACCGGAAGCATTCACCCCGACGAGCGACGGGCGATGTGTGCATATTTTAGAGGTAAAATCAAATTTTTAATCTATAAAATTTTACTATCAAATCCATCTTCATTAATATATTTCAATATTAAATTCACATAAATAAATTTATTGTAACCCATTACTTGCTTAATCATAAGCTACACCTTGACCTGACATTAATTTTTATTAAAAAGATTGAAAATTATTTATTCTTATAAAATATTCTAATAACGGCGGTATATAAACTGAAAAACAAAATTAAGTAAGGTCCACCGTGGATTATCGATTATAGAACAGGTTCCTCTGAATAGACTAAAATACCGCCAAATTTTTTAAGTTTCAAGAACATAACTACTACTACTCTAGTAAATTAATTACATTTTAAATAATAGGGTATCTAATCCTAGTTTAAATCTAAAATTTTTAAGCTTCAATTATTTTTTGTATAAAAATATAATAATTTTAAAATTTCACCTAATAAAACTATTTTTAATTTCAATATAACAATTTAACTTTTACTAATAATATTTATTTGTATTCTTTGTATAACCGCGACTGCTGGCACAAATTTAGTCAATACTATTTAATATTACTATTTCTAAATTTCTTTAATCAATAATATTAATTACTGCGAATATAATTTATAATAATGTTAAATCTTTTAGATAAACAATTATTCACACAAAAATTTACATATAAAATAAATTAATAATAAATATAAAAGCTAAAATAAAACTTTATAAATTAAATTATAAATTATATTATTTAATTAAATTATTTAATTAATATTAATTAAATAATTTTAATTAGTATGTATATAATAATTTTTAATTAAAATTTATATAAATAATCAATAATTGGTAATTCCTCCCTATACATTCATTTTAATAATCCCTAAATCATTAAAATATCTATGTAATTTTAATAAATAAACTATTTAATAATCAATATTAAATAACTAATTTATTAACTTTAATTTATAAATATATTCATATATTTTATAAATTAAATTATAAATTATATTATTTAATTAAATTATTTAATTAATTTTAGATTCAATAAAATTTTATTTTTCTTACAATCAAAATTAATTTTCATCCGAAGGGCTGATTAACTTCGGATTCAATTTTGGTTACGAAGGCGAAGTTGATCTAAAAAAGTAATCAATACCGAATCTATTATTTAGGATTTATATATTTGTGAAGCGACATCTATATGTCACTAATTTTTGTGTCATTTATATTAACCCACTGAAGCTCGTAAGCCTTATAAAAACTTTATGTATCGCTTATTCGTAAGGGATGACGGACCCCTTATCAGTCCATAACAAATACATTAGTCTAGTCATGTCCGCATATTAGGTATACATCATAGACGTATAATATATATAGACTGAATGTCCAATATATGTTGTTCTAATAAAAAGTGAAGCCAGCATTGAGCCCCTCTTGGAGGGGCACTGACAGCTATTTGACATAAAAAATGGGATATTTGAACATAGTGTTGGTAGCTATATAAAAAAAGTCCCATTCAATAATTTGTCAAATTATGATTTTAAATGAATTTATTTCAACAAAATTTTAGAAATTATGAATGAAAATTTATATTTAGGAACATATTTAATAAAATTAAAAACTGTAAGCAGTGGTATACGAATCTTAAATAAATTAACTGCATTTTTTCCTTTTAACGACTATTTATGTTTTTATAAATTGTGCCATACTTCTTATACCTGCGGTTTTTCCGTAAAAACCAAAAAAGATAAGGTTATTTTGGAAAATCCTAAAAAATTGTGTAAATACAATTTTATAGTAAATACATATAAGGTAAAAAAAGTTCATTGTTTACTATTTAATTGTTCTAACACAATTTTTTTAGTGAAGTGTAAATTATGAAAATTTCATATTTGTGAAACATTTAAGTTTTATACTTTATTAGTGAAGGATATAATTAAATATCTGATGTTATAAGTAAATTTTTGTATGCTTGCACTATTATTTAAGTTTACGTTTAATTTTATATAATTATAAAATAATTTTTATGAAAAAAATAAATACTTTTTCATTAAATATTACAATGTTCTTATTCTTTACTTGAATAAATATCCCAAAAAAAAGGGAACAACATAGGGAAATTGAGTTTGCGTTTATATTACTTTTTATGTTGTAGCATAAAAAGCATATTTAATGCTGGCTTCACTTTTGAGATTTGAGATTCTGTCTATATATATTGTATGTCTATGGTATACATACACATCAAGGTATATATAGTATTTAATGGTAATATATTGCGCATGCATCATTCTTTCTCGTTCTCAAATTTTGTTGTCAAATGACGTCACTCAGGAGGTAAAGCATAAAAAATAATATTTGATGCCGATACACAAAATATAAATTTACCTCCTGAGTGACGTATTGCGCAGTAGATGCCACAAATAAAACTGGGAATATATTACCATATAATAGTCTATATACCTTGCATACACATAAGGGACATGTCAGGTTACAGCGGAATTTTTATGAAACTTTATCATTGCTAACAGATGGCACTTTTTACATTATTTTATTTTAAAAGCTCCACCATTTTTATTCCGGTTTAATAAATAAAAACATATTTTCAAAAAAATTCTTTTTAAATGTTTATTTAATTTTTTTTAAATACATATTATATATAATAAATTTACATTTAAATTTTCTATGTGATTTCCTGTTAAATTTATTTCGGTCATAACATTTTGAGTTCTTTCTTTTGAAAAATGTTCTGCCATATTTTCTATAAATATTAAAATGATTAAATTATGTTGTACAATAATTGTAGTAAATTTAAGGAAAAAATCTTAAAACAAAACCTCAGCTTTATTAATTATAAAAATTTATCAGTACGTAATAATAAAACACCACTTAATTGTTTATTACTTAATTATATCTTATCACTTAAAATAATTGTTCATTATATACAAGCCAAGCGCAAAATAAAATTTAAAAATGGCCAAAATGAAATGACACGTACAATTACATAAAATAATTTTAATATCTATAATATACCGTCAGAAGTCATACCAAAATCTCAATTTTTAATTCACAGTGTTACCACCAGGTATCGCATTTTAAGTTTATATGGAAAAATTACATTTCTTACGAATAATGGATCTGCCATCCACTTCAAAAAACTGGGAATTTATTTAATATATTTCCTATTAAGATTATAACATCCACTTCATGTCACCTAAAGTTCCGGTGTTACAAAAAAGGGGCGGATGTTAGTAATAAATTTTAAATGATGGTTCTGATTTACCGGGTGAATTTTACCCTCATTAAGTATTATTACTGCTAATGCACTATGTTAACGTTCCTAGAATGATTGGAAGAAGGCGTTAGGATTTTGGATTGACACTGCTGCTTCTAATATCTAATATCTCGGGGAAGCGGCTGAAAATTAATTAACAAAGATCTTACTTAAGATTTGTCACGAAAATTACCTAAATTTAAAATTAAAGTAGGTAAATTATGTTTTTATGTCAAACTATATTTATAGTATTTGGTAGTAATCAGTGCTTAGTACCAATAGAATTGCAGAGCTTACTCTAATGGAGCATTTGTATATGTTATATTTTAACAATCAAAAATATAGTTAATTAAATAATAAAAAAAAGCAAAAAATACTATTTATAAGTAGTTTTGGGACGCGCTGTGTTATTGAATAATACCCGCGTTCACTGAGGAAACCTTTCCATATAAACCACGTTTTTATTAATTTTAATTTCTTCCCAAACACTGAGCTATATAAAATATAATTTTCAATATTTCTTGTGACTTTTGCAACGTGTAAAACTAATTTAATTTAATATCTTTTAACAACATCTTATAAAAAAGTTTTCAAAAATAATACGAATTTTAACGAATTTGTCTAGCACTATCTATTGACGAAAAATAACGACTTTTATATTTTATAATATTTACAAGAGATGGCGCTAGCATAATACTAAATTTACAAAATAAAATATTTATAGAGATGAATTTCAACTGTCAGTATAGTTTTCTTTTTGTGTGCCGGAAATTTATCTTCTCTTTCGTCACTTCTTCTAGAATAAACAGTAACAAAATTAAAACATTAAATTTCCAAATTCAAAATTACATTTCCTTTTTAAAGAAACCAATTAAAAATGGCGTTTTTTAATAAATAAATATAAAAATTTCATGTAAGTTTGACTTTATTAAATAATAAAATTGATTTTTCTCAATAAATAAATTACGTAATTTACATTTAGTTTGACATTGATTTTCTTTTTCTTAACAACAAAAACATATGATTTGTATTTTGTGTCCGAAATTTTCCCTCAATTTTTTTTCGGATAGTATATAAGCATGTGCTTTTGAATTTTTGTTCAAGGGGAAAAGAATTTAAATTTTTCTTAGGATAATTACGCGCGTATTTTTCTATTCAAAATATTTTTCTTTTGTGATGGCAATGGCACATTAAATAGCCAGTAAATTAGTATCTCTAAGAAAGTGAAATTTATGCTTCGGAAATGATTATACAAAAATTATATTTTCTTTAAGAACTATTTTAGGGCGAGTACTTATGGTGTGTTTGTAAAATCTTCCTTTCCTTACGAACGACTGCATTAAGAATTTGCTGTGTTAATGTGTATTGTGTATACTAACTATAGGGAGTGTTATACAATTTTGTTGGAGAGTTATATTAGAATTAATGATAAAAGGTCAATAAATTTAGCTATGTCATGCCAATTAGAAAATTGTTTTCAGTGATTTTCTTTAAGGAAAATTTGGTAAATGTACAACGGCAAGGTATAGAATAAATTTGAAATTTATTTATAATTCTTAATAATAATAAAAACAATATTTCAGTAAATTGCTAATTTTAAATTTAGTTAATAAAATCTAATTTATTGGCAATTTCTAATAATCCAAAATATAATTTAATATTATTAATAAAATTTAATATAGAGCTACTTTAATGATGTGTGGTATAATGTTGTAAAGTGAGGAGATATGTTCATTTACAAAAAAAAAAAACTTTGATTTCATTTCGATTTAAAAAAATTTAAAATCAATTTTCTTTGATTCTAGTTTTAAAAAAATAAGTTACAAAATTCAGTTAAAATTAAAAATATATTATTACAAAGTAATGTTGTTCCTAGATTTTGCTAATTGAAATTTAGGAGGGAAATTTTGATCACATCATTCTAATTCAATTCATTCCTTAATTACCAGCGTATTATTATTAATTTTATTTATTAGCACTCGATGATTTAATAATTTTAAACATAATATTTATTACGCGTTTCTAACTTTGACTAAAAATTAATTAATCTGAAATTGAAAATTTACTTTTATTAAAATATTAATTATTAAATAACGCGTATTTTTAAATTTCATTTTAGTTATAACTCGGTTTTTCGATGGGGCGAACTAAAAAAATATCGGTTTCGCTCAAATGTTTTTATTCTGGTTTTCGAGGTCGGAGACTCCGAATCTGCAATGTCAAATATTTCCAAGTTAAGAATCAATATACGATTGTAAATATTTAACTGTTTTATTAAAATTACAAATTGAAGTTTTTAAATAAATATTTAGCCAGTTCATTTCATTTTTATTTTGGATTTTTTAATATTTTCTTGCAGTTTCTTATTGCGTGTAACCTAATTAATAAGGGCCTACTTTCTGTAATTTGAATTCTATTTACAATTTATTGTTGATTAAATTTCATTGATTTACACAATTACAATTTATATAATTAACTTCATTTTGCTCTCTTACTTACTTATTTAACGTGGTGCTTGGTGCCCAGTTTAATATTCGCTTCTTCGCTGCTTGATCTTATACGGCAGTTAGTGCTGGGTAATTTATTTCACTTAGATACGGCAGTTAGTGCTGGGTAATTTATTTCACTTAGATTCCGCCAATATTTTTTTTATTAAGAATATATATAAGTGATTATGTATGTTCTTAAGTCACCCATAAATTCATCTTTCCATTTGAGACAATCAGGCAGCCCCTTTTCCGGCGATCCGGCGTTTTAAATTGAATACCATTTTGGTTTGGAGCATTTTCCGATTTTATTAGCAGCATGATAACCATTGAAGTAAACATTATTCTATCTAAATTTGATTGTGCATTAAACTGATTGTTTTTAGTGCCGTCATAATATAATAATAATTTAATTCCTTGCCCTTCAAAATAATTAAAAGTATTTTTACTTATCATATATACATAAACATAACCACTTATTATATCATTATCACAAAATTTAATGCTAGTGCTCCCTCTCCATTACAGTTACAAATCCATATTAAAAGTTTGCAAATAAATATAAAATTTATTTTTATTTTTATTCTAGTAATGTAAAGATTGTTAAAATGTGCAATAATACTACAAAATAAGTTCGTCATTAAGAAATAAATGAAAAAAGTTGGTTAAATTAAAATAAAAAAAACTATTTTAAAATTTAATATTGTGCTAGCTGCTACTAAAACAAATAACGAAACGAAAGCTTTAATTTTTTTTATGAATCAATAAAATTAAGCCAACAAAGATCAAATTTATAATTATTTCTGGAAAAATTAATTTCATAATTATTTTTAATTGTAATTTGTAATCATCATTATTTATAAGAATTTTTTTTGTTAGATTTTGTCCAGTGTAAAAATAAATATTAACTGAATTAATTTGATTTAATTATGGTGACAATAAAATTAATTATTATCCAGTGTTAAAATTTTGATATATACAAGTCAAAATTGTACTTATATTTATTTATTATATTTTGGCTAATGTAGACTTAGTTATATGAGTGCAAATTCTAAATTAATTCAGTGTTATTAATTCACTGCATTTAATTTTACATTTATTATTGTTCCGACATTAGAATTAGAATTATAACTACTTTTTTATTTTTTTAGTTTTCTCGAACTTGTGACTAAATTTGTTGAATTAAATATTAGTTTTACAAAATATTAGTTTTTTTAAAAAAAAAACCTTACATTAACGACACGCCGAGATGAACTTAAATAACCTTATCAATTATAGGCTTCACGAGATTGTGCGGTAGCAAATCGGTGCCAAAATACAACTTTGATGTCCTGGACAGTTTGTCTGGGGTTCTCCATTAAACTAATGATTCTAACTTTTATAAATATTTATTTATAAATAATTATATTAATTCAAATAATTAAATTAAAATAGATTTTTAAACTTGTTAATAATTTTTTTCTTTCTTACAGTCTATAGACTTCAAAACACTTGATTCACACATTTGCTAAAAATTAGCTATATCATTTGAAAAATGCCAGAACCAATTGTACTAACAGAAGCAGAACGTAGTAAGTAAACTAAAATGTTTTTGATATGAAGTATTAATTTTTTTACTAAAGTCAAGGTTACAGAATAAAAAATAATTATGTATACATAAACAATCTCCTCTATATAATAATCAAGGAAGCGATATAAAAAAACTGGTTTTACAACATCGTATAAAAACTGATATTTTTTTTGTATCTACTCGTATATTACTAAGAGTGTTGCATTGGACTTGTAGGTCAAAACAATCGATTTGGCTAAAAAAAAATTCTACATGTTTTCGAGGTCGGGTAGTCCAAAAATTAAAAAAAGAAGACATGTAGTAATATCTGCTAGAACCGCTCGTGAGATTTTAATGAAATTTGGTACACTAGTTCATCCAAACTTTCATGTTAGAATTTCACGTGAGAGTCGCGGTTTTTTGCTCTATGTAAAAATTTCAAAAAATGACTACGAGTTATCTGCTCCCCCTTGTTAACAGTTTTTTGTTTTACATCGGATCATATAAATAATTTGGTCTTCTATACGGTCAAAAACCTTTCTGCAAAGATTTATTTATATTTTTTAATATATTATATTTCCATTTATCTCGATGACCTACCTCAATGTTATCTTTTAAATTAATGTTGTTGATTAGTTAACTGTATATAGTAGCTTCATTGATTTCATTTATTAAATACTTTTGAAAAACGATTTTTTTTTTTCAAAAATTGAATTCAATGTCGTTCGTAACATAGAAAATGTATGCTTTTATATTTTGTCGTAATAATTTTGCAAAGTTCAACAAGAATTTTTAATAAGTAAAATAATAATTTTAAATAATATTTTGTTTTGTATAGTATCATTTTAGAAAGGTTAATGATTTTAAAATATTGTAATTATTTGAAAAATTTATTTTGAATTTTTTTTTTGTGTCACGGGGGCGATATGTCATGGTAAAAATTGGTGATTGTCAAAAAATAATGTTTATTGATGTCATTAGAGCAAGGACAAATGTTTGCATTTTATTTGTTTGTTTTATATTATATGCAATATCTTTTTCTTTTTACCGCTTAAAATCGAAATTTCCATATTTATTATGCTATGCTAAGTTTTTATGAGAAATCATCTATAATAATTGATGTTATGAATTTTTTTTTCCGTTTCACACACCATAGATTCAAATTCCGCAGCATGTTGCGTATGAAGCTAGATTAAGCATGCTAGGTTAAATATGCTGCACCCATTGAAAAATGAGAAGTACTTTCTTCAGAATATTATTATATACCGTTTTACGGGGTTGGAACTTCGGAATTTTCAAATTTAATATTTTGTTTACAAAATACAATACATACTTGAATATTGGTAGGTTTAATATTTTAGAATCACCAAAAATGTAATTGCCAGCTTGCTGTAGGAGAGTCAGGAAATGTTTTTGTAAAATTATTAATATCCATTCCGCTAGGTGTCAGATTAGTCATAAAATCCAGAATAATTGAGGTTATAGAGTCTTGGTATTTAGTTATGATAGATTGGGGTCCTTAAAAACCGCTCCTTCTTCTATAGGAGAATTAATCAGCATGAAAGTATTTTTAAAAGTATTGTCGAAGTGTCGAACATTTCAAATGTAACCAATTATATGGACAAACGGAAATGGCTAACGTGGGGCATATGAAGGTCTCTACCATGATTCGGAGTTTTATTTTAAGAAAAGTCAAATAAAATTAGATAAAAATGATTTTTGATTTGTCACTTATTACGAGAATTAATAATGCTGTAAGATTGGAAAACACTCTTAAAAATTTAATAATTTAGTTTAAGGCACTAATTTATTGAAACTTCTTGTTTTTAATATGATCTTTGATAAAATTTTATACAATAATGCTACAATGGGGAAAGATTCAAATATCGTTTGTATGTACTCTAATTTGATTTTTAATTTGCTACAATTAATTTAGTAAATTTAAAGCAATGTATGTAGTACTGTACTAATATAATAATTCATCCATATTTTTTTTAACTCTATTTGTTATACACAATAAATGAAACTATTTAATACTATAGAATATAAATCAATAACAGCGAAATATTCAGCATTTTCTACTTACGAATAACTATTAACTATTTCAAGATTGAGATTTTTCTTTTAAATTTATTTATTTATTATAGCGATTTTAAAAATATGCATTTTTTTGAATATAATTTAGGCCAGACAAATGTATTTTTAACTGCTGGTCCTGTGTTCAATGAACTTAATTCACAATTTATATACAAATTTCATCAAAATGCAATTCTAATCAATGAATTATTAAATGATTATTTAGAATTTAGATCACCCAGTTTGTTTACATGGTAATAAAATAAATTGATAACACAATGTAATTAGAGGTAAGGCATTTTTTTTCGTTTGAGTTAAAATGATTTAGCTTTATTTTGAAGTGCGAAATATTCATATTTATATGATACCTTCTATATTTTTTTGTATGGTAATATTTTGTCTCCAGATAAATTCTCGTTAATTTTAAATTAAATTAACATTAAATTTAAGTATTCCGTATAGAAATCAGTTGCTTGAATACCTACAACTAAGGAAGCGCACTTGGTTGGTTGATTTTAAAGGAGTGGGAAGATCGAACCTCCCTCGCACATAGACCACATAATAGCGGCCCCGTTGTACCCTCCAGCCGAACACTGTACCAGTGCTACAGCATGTCGACCCATCCCACTTCTTTAATGAACGAAATTACCTTGGCCGGCTTTAGTTTACCCGCATCTTTCAGATTATCTATAAAGAATTTACCTAGTTTTCTGAACCTTTTTTGTTGGACTGAGGGACAGTGACACAACAAGTGAATCATCGTTTCATCTTCCTCCATACATACCCGACATATGTAAGTACGTAATTTAGAACTCTGTTAAGTCAAAAAATTCCACTGCCTTCCTGTCAGTCAGAAGCGTTACTTTTTTGTGGTAACGCCACTGACATTGTAAACATAGTGGAGTATATTTAGCATGGTGTTACAAATGATTACACAGTAACTAATTTTTAGACTGGCATTCTTCGTCTTCGTACTACAGTATCTCCATCCTAGTACTATGAAAAAGGGTAATTGAATGTTAACTTTGTTTTTAACTGGCCATTGACATCCATGAAAAAATTTAATGTTATAATACATTTGAGTTATTTATTTTCCTATTTCTCAGATGGTAACGCAGTTAATATACATACATAAATTAAGATGTTGGCCAACATTTTTCCATATATTTTCTAAAATACATATTTGAAAAAGTGCGTTGCCAACCAACAATATAATTTTATTCTTAATAAAATAACATCAATAAAAAAATTCAATAAAAGGAAAGTAAAAATAAAAATAATAATTTTAAGTTAAACATTTTTTTAACTTTAATTTTTTCCCAATGTTGAAACTTGACCATTATATATTACATTACAATAATTTTGGAATAATATACATATTTATTATTGGCTAAATTTTCAAAAGTCAATATAATTTAACGATATTTGCCATTTTTTACTAATACTTAAAAATACTTTTACGCTAAAATCGTATATCAACTATTTATATTCCACCCTGTATAGTAACTATTTATAGTTAGTAGATGTAAGTAAAAGTATTAGTAAAAGTTAAGTAATGAGTTTAAATTTTAAAATCTTGTAGTTATTAAATTTCTATCTCATCAAGTAGAAGAATATAAAACAAACTCAGATTATGAAAATGAAGCAGACTTTGTTTTATCATGCGGATACGAATATAAATAATAATTTGATATCATACATTTGCCAATTTTAAAATAAAATATTTTCATAGATAATGCTATATTTTTCGAAATAATACTAAGTGATACCATATCGGATGAATAATTTTATTTTTAGTTAATTATTCACTCAGAGTGAATAATTAAACTATTTTTTATAATCTTAATTTGTTGAAATTGTCATCTATGTTGCATGGGTCATCTATTGATATAAATGGAAACCTAACTTCGACTTGAACCTCGATATTCAGTATAAAAGTGTCGGGTTAAAGTTTAATGAAGGTAGCGCTCGCTATTTAATCAAATTAGCTCTCTATTCGTTTCACAAATTTGTATGTGTTATAAACGTTTTTATGTTTTAAAATTATAAGCGGTACGAATGAGAATAAATTAATATTTTGAATAAGATCTTTTCGAGAGTTAGGTTAGGTCCTTAACACGCTCAACCAAACTCTAGAGATTTATACACTGAAAATAGTTAAAACGTTTGAACATGCGTACATAACGACATTTATATAAACTTATTTGGCCCTGGCATAAAACTGATAATAAGAGTGATTGATAACTCGTTAATATTATTAGGTCAAACCGTCACTGCTGATATACATATGTATACATATTAAACATTCATATTTACATAAGGTTCTTTGAATGATATTTATTAATGTACGTTATCTTTTTTTAATTAATTATCATTCTTAATTAATTATCATTTTACATCCCTGATTTTAATATACTTGGAATTTAAATTTTAATCATTAAAAAAATTAAACAATTTTTTGTTTTTGGAATTGATCTTTGTCTTCTACATTTATCGATAAATTATTTTAGAGTTTATATTTATAAAAAACTTTGTCAGCAGAAAATGAATTCGCTTTTTACAATTTTGTACAATATTTTATACTTCGATATTTTATATCGAAGTATAAAATATGCAAATAAATAAATTCTAATGATGTCAATATCATAACATACTTATTAAAAAAAATTTACATTTTATAATTATATATGTATATATGCTCATAATTATTATGAAATTAATTATTGTTTTTTGTAAAAATTTCAGGTCCATCAGAAATAAATTATTTTTTAGATTGAATTCTATGAACTTATTTTATATTTTTACTAATTAAGATTTTTATTTATTATTTGTAGTTGCTAAAGAGCATTTTCTTCTTCAATATCGTGAAGGTATAAACATACCATGTGATATTGAAATGACTGAATGTGATTTACCATCATGGTATGATGAAATCAAATATAAACGTGGTCAACAATATTTTCAAGATAATCGATTAGGTATTTTAAATTCAAATTTAATTGGACTAATATGTTTGTTGGCGGAACCAAGAGGTTTACAAATATTATCTGGAACAGGGCGATCAAGTAATAATGAAACAGCTAGAAAACGATATTTATCAACAATTTTACATACACTTAGTTGGTATGAAGTTGATTTAACACCAAATTCAAAGTAATTTTTTTTTGTATATTGAAAAAGTATATTAATAAAATTGTTATAATTTTAGATCAAGAAAATCTTTAAGTGCTGTTAGAAAAATGCATTATTTAGCATCAAAATCATCCGAAGCGAAAAATATTGGTCCTATAAAACAAACGGAATTAGCATTTACAGCATTTGGTTTTATGGGGTAAGGATAACTAATTTACCAAATTGTTTTATAGTAATTTTTTTTTCTATATATTATATTATTTAAATATAGATTTCCTCTAATACGGGCACATATTTTGGGAATTCGATATGACAATAATGAAGATCGTGAAGCTTTTGTTCATGTCTGGGCTTGTCTATGTTATATGATTGGTGTTAAAGATAAATTTAATATTTGCTTATTACCAATGGATGCATTAGAAGTTATGTGTCAAATGATTCAACGTTATTTACTAATACCGATATTACAAGTGGAGACACCATTATTTCAACAAATGACAAAAGCAATGTTAGATGGTATGAGCAGTTATTTACCAAATCTTGACTATGACGGACAAGTTTTTTTAGCTAAAATGGTATGTGGTATACCAGGTTATCAGTATGGTGTTGATTTAAATAAAGAAATTCTATGTCGATCAATATTAACACAAACTGATATTGATGAGTGTAATAAATTACTTTTTGAACATGTTGGCACAGCTCATATTCCAATGTCAATTGATATACCTGTTCTTAAAATAACAAAAATTGAAAATTTCACAGATATTTTAAATGATTTTCGTGAAAATTTATATATTGAAAACTCAATAGCTTCTGATTTACATCGAGCAATGGAATTAACATCAACTGATTATTTAACTATTAAATATATTAATTATGAAGAACAATGGCAAACATCATTAAATGATTCAAAATTTAATTTATTGAATGATAAAAGTCAAAATATTGTTAAACAATCGACATTTAGTCGAAAAATGTATCAATACTCAATATTTCGTTATGTAATTGAATGGGTGATTTCGGCAATTTTAAACAGAATGAGAAGGGCACAGAAAAATTAATTTTCTGTATATAATTAATTGCAGAATTTTAAATATGTTATTATGAAAAGTTGTGATTTTTGTGTGATAAAAAAAGAATTTCTAAGCAATATTATTTTAAGCTTTTTTTTAAAAATGAAAAACTATGTATAAAAATTGTTAAAAATTTAAATAATATTATATGTATTTTAAAATATAATCAATCAAATTCTTAAATAAATTATTTTAATAAATATAGTTTCAGTCTAAATATTATTGGTCATAATGAGAGGGATTGAGGTAAAACAAGTTTTTTTTTATTTAATAAATTACTCTGTATAAATTACAATCTTATAATATATCCAAAAAGTCTTTAGCATAAAAGTGTATTGTTAGGTTTAGCATAGCACCCTTATCGATATGCGTGACTTGGCGATTTAAATAATGAGAATTTATAAACGTTTATTATGACAGCCATCCTTTATGGTAAAAGAACACATTAATCATTTTCCTTTACAATATAATAATACTATGTGTAAAAAAATTAATTTATTATATAGGTAAAATATATAAAATTTGATTAAATCTTAAAATGGATACCACATTATATTATTACTTTTATACATAATTTATGGATTTAAAACTTCTAATTTTATCTATGGAAACTAATAAATAATAATTAAATTTATAGCAAATAATAATTTGAATTTTAAATTCGATTAAAAAAGTGGATTTTTTCATAAATCAATATAAATATTAAAAATAGTATTTTAAAATTTTTTCGTGAAATTGTTCCTAGAATTAGAAAAAAGAAATATTAATTTCCTGAATTTTGGGAAACATTACATCTTTACTTAAAATGTTTTTATATGGAAATTAGATTTTTATTCTAGATATTATTATACATACTCGTTTCTACACTTTTCATAATATGCGTACATTTAGGAGTTTTATTTCAATATATACAGAAAAGCAGATTGTGCTTATAGCCGGAGAGCTAGCAACGAATTTATTATGGTTATGATAGCAGCCATGAAATGACAATTATGAACTTACTAACAGGAAAGGAAAGGTGTTGGAAAACCTATACCGTTACGTATTGAAAACCCTAACTTTCAGAAGTAGCATGGAGTTGAAATTATAAGTGGGATTTACATTCCATATATCGAATCGAGACTCAAATGATCGGTATATTGTAGCTTTTTCTTAAGCCGGAAAATAACGAAGATACAAAGGACTAGGCTGGCGATTGGAGAAAAAGAAACATTGTAAAGGAAATAAATAACATGAAGTTCGCAGTTCTTATAAAACCCTTAAAATATTTCGTTAATAATATTTTAAAAATTTAACATTTAATTTAGTGATGTAATTTATCTACTCGAGGAAAACCCCATTGTTTTAAACTTTATCTCGTCGAGAAGTTCCGATGTGGAAAAACCGTACTGACAAATTCCTTTTTTCACAAATAAATAACCAAATTCCAGTAGAATGCAATCAAATTAACATGATAAATTTTTCTTCATCTATGTTGTAACAATTTAACGTATACACCAACTTTTCAATAATTACAATTTCCAGCATTTTTTTTTTATTATTTTTTTCCGACCATTAAGGAAATTTGATTGCATTTTTGATAATATTTTTCTAACAACTTTTGCCAAAGTAAAAAACCCCCATGTTCGCACCTAATTTATATTTCTTTAAACTTGATTTATTTTTTCGGAATTGCGTGATTGAGCATTAAAAGGACATTTCCGAAACGGTAATTTCTTTATTTTCTTGACTTTCCTTACAGAGTATACTTTTAATATCCATATATAAATAACAAGTTGAAAATATTTTAATGGTTTCGCATAAACTAAAATATTACCCAGTCCATTTTCTTACCATATTAATAAATAAAAAATATTTTCGCCCGCCAGAACTTAATTAGATACTGTTACTTATATATATATATATGTATTATATATATATATATATGTGTATATATGTATATATATTTAAATTATATATATATATAGTTTTTGTTATGAAGGAAAAGGAAATGAAAGCATAGTTGAATTGGCCAAAATAAACTGTTGCTTTTTTTGTGGTCTTTGACAACAAAATAATTGCAATAATTACTTCCGCTACGACTATTTTTTTATATACATATAAAAACATTATTTAATGCTGCTGGGTCAAATATATAAAAACATTAAAATATTTTTAAAACAAAAATAAATAAGGCATTGCAAAAATGTTCATTTTGTATAATATTTGAAGAACAATATTATTTTGTCCTTCAGAATATAGACAAAAGAAATCCAAAAAGGACATTTTTTCCGCACTAAAAATCAAAGCAAATATTCATATAACTTAATATGCGTAATTTTTCTTTTATAACATATTTTATGTAATTATACATAAAAATATTAAATCCTTTTAAAATGACAACAATTTTTTTTTCTATATGCTGAACTTTTTCACTAAATTTCCTCAAATAATTGGTTTTATTATTAAATCTAAAGGACATTATTTATTTTTATAACAATAAATTTATTCTTTTAATTCGTATATTGAATAAGATATAAAAATTCTTATAAAAAAAATTATTAAGCATACAAAACTTATATTCATCACATAAAGGACATTGTTTCGATTCTCAAAAAAAAATAAAAATAAATAAAAAGGATTTTGGGAAACCGAGAAAAAAGAGAAATATATATTATAATAAACACACATAAACAAAATCTTTGTCAATTGAACACGTGACATCCGTTTCCGCTAGTACAAGCATCAAAAAGGTTATAATACTTCTTGTTTTGTTAGTCTTTTTTTTATTCTATGTATATATGCTGCCAATAAATGGTACTACAGAAAATTATTATATTTATGGACTACACGCTTGTTGCTTCGCATCATTAAAGTTTTAAAAAAAATAATGAGTAAATCCAATTCAAACCGGAAATGGTGGGGTTAGACTGTTAGAGTTCATATAAATTGTAAGAATTAAATAAGTTTTTTTTTCTGTGTTGTAGATTATTTTGATTTTAGTTGGTATTTTAAATCATGCTAATTAGTACGTCATTATTTTATTTATATATGTATTATCAATACGCATGAATTAGTTATATAAATTTGTATATGGCAACATAATTTAGAAAATACTTGAATGTATATATTTAAAAATTTTGGTTATGTAATAATATTTTTGATTTAATTTGTATATAATAAACTCATAGTATTGTCAGGATGTAGATTGTTTTATAATGTTTGGTAGGCGTAATACAACCGAAGTTGTCGCCATTTAATTTAATATTTTTATATTTTTTCTTTTTGTGATTTTGTTCACTAGTTGTAATGAAACATAAAGTTGTAATGAAACTGAGTGAATCCTGAAACAAAATTGATTACTATAAAGATTATTTTTATAGAAACGTAGTTCAAACCTCAGCTTCATTTCGAATTAAGTACATTTCAGCCAAAATTTTTGCAACATATTATCAAAATTTTGTTTTATAAAATATTCAAGAATTGGTTCATGGTTTGAAGATATATGCTAAGCATGCATAATTCTCAAATAATCAAAAAAATAATTGAACTTGATTTAATCTAAATCAATTCTTGAGCTCCTTAAATAAATAATTTTTATTAATGCTTTTATTTGTGGAAATCCTTTTTTATTATAATAATATTCTACATAAATTGTTCTTGGACATGCACATTACTGACATAAATAATTATTATTTTTGATATTATTGTTAATTAAAAATAAAATTTATTATTATACTTAAGAATTTTATTTTCTATTATGTTAATATCATTTATTTTATTGTTTCCTGGTCCCTTTTTTTTTGTTCAGGTGTTCATAATTAGAAATAAACGACAGGTTTTTCTATTTTTATTGAAGGATGTTCGTGCTTAAAATAATATTTGCCTTAAAGTTTCCTGTTATGACAGAGATTTCAATTCTTTGTGCGTATTAAAAAACAAAAATATAATTATATTATTTTTTTACATAATTTCCTTTTTTTAATTAGACAAAATAAATATAAAATGAAAATTATTATACGTATACATATTTATAAAACCGAATTATACATTGAAAAATATGTACAAGTATTTTTTTGGATACAAAAAATATTCTTTTTAAAAGTTAAAATTTTATCTTTAAAAATAAAATTGACCTACAAAATGATATAAAATCACCGAATAAAATTTAAACTTAAATTCCAGGTGAAATTATTAAAGTTAAATTTTTTTTATTTTGTTGATAAAAAAAACAATCTCATTGAAATTTAAATCTGTTTTTATACGTACAGACCTCGCCCTAAAAATATTTTTTTTCGCCATCATTAAATTTTTTTGTTGGTAATATATAACTAAAATATAAATTCTTCTTAAAAGGATGCGCAATTTCTCGACAGGGAGCAACAAATCCTTAACAAACACCTATACGCAGATATACATTTACATAAACCATAATAAAATATATTTGCAGATTAGAAATTTTTATGTATAAATTTGTGTGAACAGACATAAAGCTCCACCCACAACAGACAAAATACATATAAAGAAGAAATATTTACTTTTACACATATACATTAGAATATTTATCAGCTGGAGGAAAAGCTTAACAATAAATTGTACAAAATGAAATCCCAAATATGAAAGGATTCATAAGGATACCAATATATAAATAAATTTTTGTATTTTGAGGTAAAAACTACCAATAAATAAACTTGTATATATATAAGGATATATAAGAATGTGTTTTACAGATATCTTAAAAATACCCTGGGTGATATCCTTTTTTCAGTTACAGGACATATAGAGAGTTTTTGGAAGAGACAACTCGCACCCTTAACTAAATATGTTTTTTGTTATTGTTATTTTTTTATGTGTAATAGGATGTACTACCGCAAAAACACAAATACACACAAAACATATCCTTTTTGCTAAAGGGATGATCTAAAACCGTGATATTAGATATATTTTACCATATAAGCTTCATATATATTTGTAGTATATACATATATACATTTTTTGATTTTAATTATCCTTATTCGGTGGTTTTTTTTCGGTAGTCTTAAAACGATTCGTCTTCTTTTGGCCATTGCATAAAAATATTTGTACAGTTGTGGTTGCAAATTATTATTAAAAAAAAAAGATTATTTGTGTCTCGGTATCCATTTAAGATTGTGTGTACAGGGTGTGTTTAGTTAGTTATATAAATATGAACGCAATAATAAATATATAATAAAACTTGACACCAATTTTTGTTATCCTGGCATACCAAAAAGTCTAGTCATAGTAAAATTATTGTTTTTTTGTAGCTGGGCGCGGGAAAATACAATTTAAACGGATATCCCAGTCGACAGGCTTGTTGATTCAAAAAAAAAAAATATAAATAAATATTATAGTGAAAAGTTAAGAGAAATAAAGTTTATATTATTTACCTATATTTTTATAGTACATAAATAAATAAGGATTTGTGTGCGGTTTTTCATTCGATCAGATATCCTTCTTAGTATCAAAGGTGCATCCTTTTCCGTGTTGTTTTTTGTTGTTGCTTGCTTTGTGATATCTCTTTTTATATACAAATTTAAATACAAAAAGGATTTTTTTTTGGAAATTATAAGGTGGTTTGCCGTAAAGTTATGTTTTTTTGTTGTGATCATAAACGTTTGGTTTTAAATAATAAATTTTATTTATTTATTGGAATTAAATTATAATTTTCCTGAGAAAATTATATTTATAAGGTGCAAAAACGCGTGGAATATTGTTTCCGGACAAATTGTTTTTTTTTTTTTTTTGTTAAACGGTTAAACGGATAAGTGTGCTTCGTGAGTGCAAGAATTTCTAACATTTTTGATTATATAAATATAAGAAAATATTTTGAAAAGTGCAAAAAGGCAATTTATTTTTAAATTAAATAAACTTTTTTAAGATAAATGTTGTTGTGTTTTTTAATTATGGATTAACAATTTCAATATTTTTTTATAAATTCAGGTAAATTTACATAATATTTTGAATTTATAATTTAACCATGTAAATGTAAATAATTAAATTCTGAAAAATATTTATATTATTTTTTAAAGAAAAATACATAAAATCATTAAATATCTATCATGATTGCATATCTTTAGGAGTTGAAAAATTATTAACTATATCTCTGATTAGAAAAATGCAAATATTAATTTTTTTATTGATATTGGCTAGCAAACCGTTTATTAAAATAAAATATATTTATGTAAGCTTCATAAAATAACTCGCCATCGCCAATGATATAGTTCACAAAAAAAAATTAAATAACTCCACCAATACTTTGGAGAGCTATTGTCAAATTTTTGGGGGTTCATTTAATTTTTGTTTGAGAATTTATTTCATTAGTGAATTTCAAAATAAAATTTTGAAAAATATGAAGAAACCAATAATAATTAAATAATGACATATTTATTGTCATTATTTAATTATTATCTTATTAAGAAATAATATTTATTTCTTTATAAGAATTATATTTGTTTTATTAATTTTTTTCAATCTGGAGATAAGTAAAAACATTTTAAAATATTATTTTATTTTTAATTATATTTTTCAGAGCTTGGATATTACTTTCTATTATAAATCATTAGATTGTAACAAATTAATAAATATTTTCAAACTATGTCAAAAAATACATATTTATTCATTAATAAACCTAAGTAATCATAATATCACTAATTGCGAAATTATAACTATATAACAAATAACACTTTTATTGCTGTAGTAAATTAAATTATTAATCAATTAACTTTTAATATTTCATTTTGATAAAAAAAAGTATAACCAAAACTAATTGCAGCTAAAATATATCAAATCCGAATTTCTTTTAATTTATACAGACTGAATTACATAGTTTAGTAATGAATACCAAACTAGGTCTTGTTTTGTCATATTTTTTCATCCGCTAAATTATTTTGTTAATGTATATCAAAATGAATAAAATTTACAAACCTCGAAGAAATACTTAATAACTTTAAAATCAATTTTAATTTTTTTTAATTTTCTTTCTACTTCTTCATAGCTTAACAACTATATGTGAGTTTGTGCCGTTTCAATGTGGTTTCTTCATTTAACCAAGGCTTGAGCTGTATGGTGCCAGCCAAGGCTATAAGCTGTATGACCAGACTATGTAAATCTACGGATCTACTTCAAGAGCATCTTTTCATCTCGTGCTCGGTTTTCTTCTATTCCTTGTTGCTATTAAAGAACCATTCATTTTCTGGCATTCTGGCATAAGCGCTACATTTCCTTTGTACTTTAATAAATCTCTATATATTTTTATTTTTTTTTGAGTACTTTTGCAGCTCATGATTAAATCCATCCGCTTGCCTAATAGGTACAAAGCGTTCAAAACTTCAAATACAGCCAATCTACTTTATCTACAATTTGATCAATATTAAAGTTTTACATAAATCATTGTATTTTTCTAAACATTTTCTATGAAATCTACCGAATTATATAATCCAAATTAACATTTTTAATTTCTTATTTCTTTTCAAAAATATATTTTATTCATATGAAGATTCAACATAAATTCTAATAATTATAAATATATTTTTATTTAACAATTTATTTACAAAGAAAAAACCTTTTAAAAACAATTTCCTGTTTTAATGACAATGTGATATATAATTCAATTATTAGCATTTCCTGACCAACATTAAAATGCGTTTTGCAATTTAAATGTGCTCATAATATTATTGCTCCCCCTGCCCTAATGACCAAGATTCTTAAACAATTAATATCTATGTACAATTTTCAGATCAAAATTATATACAAATAAAATGAAACTATATTTGGAAAAAGTACATTTTAAAAATTTCCTACAACATTTTTATAACTAATACAAAAATTTCCGAATTTTATCAAACAAGAAAGCTTATCAGACCTTCTCGCTAAACAGAGCTAAATACTTTTTTAAATTAATATTATAAAAATATAATTTTTTTTTTAAATAAAAATTGCTAGCACACGTCCAATTTTCATTTTTTCCATTTAAATATATATATAATGGCTGAGATGATGACTTGTCCGACCTATGTCCGGTACCGGAAGACTTCAATTGAATCATTTTTGTTTGTGATGATCTCTGTCCGTTCTCTATTTACACTGGCTATAATAATATGTAATAAATAATAATAAATGATTAGTGTTACTCGTAATGCAATATTGTTAATACCACGATTCTTTCGAGATGGGCTGCAAGTTTACGTGTCTCACAAAACTTTATTGTACATTTAAATTGAAATTTTAATAAAATAATAATAATAATTTTTGCACTACTTTTTTTATGTTGTTGTACCTGAATAAATTTGTTTAAATTGTAAGCTATCATAGTGAAATTATAAGATCGCGTGATGGATTATTAAAACAACATTATCAGAAAGAACTCTTCACAAGAATTTGGATATAGTTATCCTTAAAATAATATTTTTTGTTCTAAATTTTATGTGGTTATGTTTTTAATGTCTTGTTAAACAAAATTATATACAATTTTTTTTAAGTAATTTTCTATTAACGGATGTAAATTTTGATTTAATTAAATTAATTTTTTCATAAATTGAATAAAAAAAAATATAAATGCAAATTAAGATTAGCAATAAAATTCAGTGAAATAAAAAAAGTGGATATTTTTATTTAAAGGAAATAATTATTTCGTAATAAAAATAATTTAATTTTTTTTAGTGCATAAATTTAAATTTAGTGGAAAATTAAAATAAAAATTGTTTGAATTTATTGCAATTTCTAAAAATTCGAAAGTTATCGTTAACACATTTTTTTATGCGATTTTATTATATTATCAATTTTTCACTTCATAGAAATTTATTGAAAATCAGTTTAGAAACCAATGAAATTTTAGTATCACAACGATAATAAAAACTTATGATTTATGAATTGTTTCGAAACGGTATTACATTTTCCAAAGAGGAAAACTATAACTAATATCAGTGGAATTTTTGTTAAAATAAAAAAAAAAAATTTAAATATTTACGTTTTTGTAATATATTTAATATTTATAAATGCTAATAATGGAAATATTTTCATGTTTTTATATAAAACTAAATATATTTTATACTCTACCAGTTTTCTAGTTTAGTGTTATAGATAGAAATCAGAAACGTTACACATTTCGTTATATAACGAAATAATATATTTTTTCCGTTGCGTTATTCAAATGTGTTACAACGTTATAATACTTTATATAAAGAAACTGTAGGATTATAATTGATATTTTATATTTAATAAACTTTGTTTTTATGTTTACCTGGCAATATCAATACGAAATACGTAATTTAATTCAATTCTTTCAACTTTCAAAAAAAAAGTCTTTTTTTTTAAAAAACTAATATTTACATAATTATAAGTGTGACATTTACTAGTAACATTAGAAAATAATCTTATTGTAGTGTTTTTGCACAAAGTGCTAGATTTTTGCTGAATAATTTTACAAATAGAAATCGTTTGCGTTATTACAACACAATTTATTAATAAATCGTTATGTAACATAATTTTAAATAACGCAATTCATTTCGTTATTTCATTTTTGCATTACATTTTGAATAAGGTTTTGCAACTCTGATAGAAATAAATAGGAAATTTTATTATCTAAATTCAAAAGTATCGAAACTCGAAACCAAAATATCGAATACGGTATATGAAATATGTCATTTATATTTCTCCGGTTCCAGTGTCTAGTGGAAGGCATTATGTCAATTGGCAATAATTAATATGATAATCAAATTTGAACTCTTTCTACTTAAGAAATTAATATTTTGTCTTTCTAAAAAAGGATGACCAAATTGTTAGCGTCGAAGGTTTTCTTAAATAAAACACTAATTTCATAAGCCAACATCGGAAATATTTATTGCATCGGAAAGTTTAAAATGAGTATTGTAATTTTACGAACAGAATATTATTCAATAAGCTTCGTTCATAATTAGAAACTCAATTTTGGATAACTTTTCGCTATGGCAGGTCGAATATTTTATTTTTGGTGCTGATTTGTAAACACTTTACTTTATAAACTAAAAGAAAGTATACAAAGGAATTAAATCGCACAATCTTGGAAGCAATTTTTGAGATTGACGATTTTTTTACAGAGCAAAAAGTTTCGATAACTTTTACACGTTACTCAAACAAATCTATGACTAAAATTTAAATAGTTTTTATTAGACAATATCAAAAATATTTCTTTAGAATATAAATATATTGGATATTATATATAGCCAGCCCGATTCTTAAGTGTTCAATCTTCTCATACTTAATTGTTAGTAAATTGTATTTTTAAGTTCAGTACAAAAAGTTTTTACACATTTCGCATCATTTCTGAAAGTTTAATTTTTTTTTGGTAAATATTTTGTATATTTGATCAATGTTGAATTGGATATTGAACAATATTGTATGAGCACCGGATATTTAAATCATATCTGGCCAATATCCAATAAAAACATTATTTTTTATGGAATTGAACAAATATAAACTGAATGTATAACTTTAAAAAAATCATACTTTTTTCAATATGATATAAAGTTTTATAAATGTTGGATGTTGCACATATAAGCTCCGAAAATTATAGTTCTTTGAACTTTGAACTAAAAATCAGTTTGAGATATAATCAAATTGTTAGCGCCAACTAAAAGATTGTGGATCCCTCCTAATTTGTAACTATCTATTGAACACTTAAGGTGGCACATAAAATGTTGCTCTATTTATGGAAATATATTATTTTTACGTAGCGGTCCTTGTTTTTCTTAGTTAATCGATATTTGTGATACATTATCATGCGGCACGCGGAATAGTTAAAAGAGTTTAATTTAAAATAACATTTAAAACTAATAAATAATAACATTTAAATTACTTTTATTTTGGTATTGAAGGAGAAAATTTTAAATAATTTTATAATTATGGTCTTCTTATAATCGAATATGTGCTAAATATGTCACAGAATATCTTTCTAAACAAATATAACAAAAAAATTGTC
Organism: Rhamphomyia laevipes; assembly: GCA_963920725.1. Lineage (NCBI taxonomy): Eukaryota > Metazoa > Arthropoda > Insecta > Diptera > Empididae > Rhamphomyia > Rhamphomyia laevipes. The sequence continues at coordinate 28,231,836 of OY987255.1, forward strand.
TACAAAAAAATTGTATATCTTTTAGAATTATCGATTATAGGAGTCAGTTAAATACTTTTTTCAATATTCCACATAAAAATAAACAAAGTTTATTCACATCTTATTACATAGGAAAATTTTTTATTCAAACAAAATGGCGATGAAAAGTTATCTTACTTATCTCTTAAAGGTTTTACCCTTTTTCAATAAAAAAAAATGTTGATACACAAATTTTTTAAAAGGGACAAAATATACACAACTAAGATAAGGTCTATTATTAACTAATCCCGAAAGAAATATATATTTTATATAGTCTACCATCCAACACGCATATTTTATATCAAAACATTTTTAATAATTCTGCCAATGGTTTGACTGTAAATATTCAAAATGTTCCGAATAAAACTATTTTTTTTTATAAACATAATAAATAAACGCATAAATAGACAATAAATTATGAAAACAAATCATCACACCAGCAAAATTGCATATTTTTATCATATCGCCGGGGGTTCTTAGTAAAAAAAAATGCGGGGGTCATAAACTAAATTTCTAATTTACTTACGTATACAGAGATGCAAATGGTATAGTAGAAATCTGTGATTTAATACCTAATATAAAATTGAAGGGTGGTTATATGCAAAAAGGACTAATATAAATAGCATAAAGATCTATGTATTTAGGTTATCTAGATTTCAGATTTAGTTTGCGTGTATGTAAATATTATATATATGTTCTTTTGGTATTACAATAATTTTGACTTTCGAGGGAGTTTTATGTCCATAAATCAAATTGTATACTACTTCCGACATTCAAAAATTTGAATATTCATTTTAAAATATATAATACTCTTATTATATTATGTATATAGATATGTTTTATATAAATTTATTATATATATACGACGACGGGTAATACACGTTACACATACGATACGCAGATGAAGAAAATTAATATCGGTTTTATGTTTGTTATTATGCTAAATTCTAATTTAGATAAAAGTGGGATATTTATATTTTAAATAATGAATGTTATTAGATTTAGACACACTTGTATAATTTGAAAATATTTGGAAATTAGATAATAATTAAAATATATAAATCTATTATATTTAAGTATATTTATATTTATGTCGATTTATTCATTAGGAAATGTACGCAAATAAATTTTAAACTTATCATTATCACATTAATTTCATAGTTGTAGTAATAATTTTGTAGATAATATTAAATTATTAGAAAAGGAATAATAGATAAATAAATATGATAATTTTTGTAATATTTTCTTTAATTACATTAAATTTTTGATTTTTAAATATACGCTCATCTTAATTGCGATAAATTTTTAGTGTTTTTTATTGCAAAACTTGAAATAATTTAAATATATAATCAATTTTTTAACTTTAATGTTTGCGTATTATAATTTCAATGTTTAAAATAAAATATTAGTTCTAGTAAGTATTCAATATTCATTAATGTTATCAAAATGGCTTCGGGGAGATTTTTTTTTATTAAGATAAATTGTAATTATTTTTTGTATTATAAGTGTTATAAGTTTGGGAATACATATATAACCTATAAATTAAAACCTTTGAAATATCAATATAATTTGGCCTACGTAACAAAATTTAGGGCTTGATATTCATCTGCATATAAGTATTTGCATACTTATAAATGCTTAGAAATACATATTATACTTCTAAGATCTAAGCATTTAAATACTTGCTTTAAACTGTATTTAAGGAAGCTTAGCGCTTGCGTCACTCTAACTACTTTAATTAAGTTTGCAGAATTTTTCAAATTATTAACAGCAAATATTTTCAAATAAACATTAATTAATAAAGAAGCTACTCTTATAAAATATATATATTAAATATAAGTAGAAACATATAATCATAATCCCATAGTCAGAATTTTGGGCTTACGACGTACGTAACGTGGTAAAGGTGATAATAACTTGTAAAAAGATGTTTTTTTTTACAAATATTCTAAATAATGTGGCAAGGTATAATCAATACCCGACGCTTTTATTATTAATTTACAATGCAATATTAGTCCCACGCCTTACATAAATGATTATTTGATTCTCTTTATTCAACAATATTTTTGTTTTCAATTAAACCTTCTTTAATTGACTCTTTATTGTTTAAAGCCTTGGGTGGTGAACGATATTTTGGTGTTTAAGGAAGTATTGGATTTGAGATTGCTTATTTAAAAAAGCTGTAAATCATATTTACCAGCGAAATATTTCATGTAGCAATTAGTTACATGGGTAAAAAGTACGTAGTATAAACGAGTTACTTTATTTTGTACCGGTTGATATTTTTAACATTATGCTTTCAACGCCAGCATAATTTCACCAACCATGTAATGATAAAACACAGATGAAGGACTTTACCTCTGTGTTCAAGATTGACAAAGCTATTTAAGATCGCGTTGTTACCCTACAATTTTATAGCTAGTTTCTGAAGTCCATCTAAATATTCAAGTGCTGTTGATGGTGCTCAAATTTCGGACGATTATACAGATTTTGTAAATATGAGGGAGATATTCAAAAGAGAATATTTCTTCTTACAGGACAACGGAAACATTTAGCTACATATACCGCGTCACTTTGCTCTAAAAATATAGTCATTCCATAACAAGTTGTTTTGCAATTTCATCTCAAGGACATACACATAGTCGGAAGGACTATAATCCCTGACAGCTGAGGTAACGGATAGCTATGTTAAGTTTTATTTATAACAGACAATTTTCAATTTTGCTGGCGTTCTAAAAACAACTTTATTTTTAAGACCCGATTTAAAAATAAGTGATAATTCTGATGGTGTAACATTAGATGCTTTTTCAAAAAATTATGTATATTATATTGTTAATTAAGTTTTCCTTTCTTCTAAAAATGATAACAACTTCACTTTTATTCGTTATAAATTTTATTTATTTTAACTTTAATATTAATTACATTTATTATTATCTAGTAATATTAAGTTTATTTGATTGTTACGATATAAGAGTTGAGAACGAACTGAACTTAACTTCTAATCAAGACATTTTATGAAAGCTTAGATTTGGAAATAGAAGTGAGAATTTAGTTTTATTATTCTCTTCAAATATGCTAAAAATGCAATTTCGACAATTCAAACGGAAAGTGCGATTGAATTGCAACATGTGTATGGGAAAATAAATTTAAAAAAATTAATTTGATAAAATTTTGGGTTTTATTACATTCTTTATATTACTATATACATATATATATTTTCGGTGAATGGCGACTGGGTTATAATTTAACAGTTTTTTTGTGGGATTACGACTGTTTTTTTATGGATTTCTGATCAGATTGGTTGGATTATAATTCCACAATTAATTTTTTTACAATTGTGGGATTATGTCCCTACACCAATTACATTCATATAGTATATTAATGGTTTTTCAGAATTTAATATAATTTTCTTATTTAATGGAAATACGAGTACATATTTTAAAATCATTTAAAAAAAAAAAAAATGAGGTACAAAAATCCATCAAAATTAGGTTAAAATTAAACAATAAATTTTTTTTTTCCCTATTTGACTTCCAAAGACTTAAGTGGACATCTGACTTAGCAATGTATGAAAGTTCGTGTTCATATCAAACAGCATTGGACTTAAAAAGATCATCACCACCAAATCCGACACTTGTTAAAACCGAAGATTGTATTGGACTGGGACAATGTTCACCCGATTGGAGTTCATATCGTTTTCATCAATCCACATTCGAACAATTAAAACAAAGTGTAGAAAAAGCAAAAGCAGCTTTACATTTTGGCACTTCTAGTGCATTTAGGTAAAAATATATTTTTGTAATTTATATTTTTCATAATTTCTATTTAATTTTAGTGATATTTATGCTACACCACGGTTAGGTGATTCATTAGAATCATCAACAAGTTTAAATTCAAATTCAACAATAAATAATGGCAATAGTGGTATTGTTAATGGATGTCCATCTGTTCAAAATAGTAGTTCATCATCAGGATCATCTGGTTTATCAATAAATGGAAATTGTATAACAACTATTTCGGGTACAACAGGACAACGATATAGGATAGATTCATTATCACAGGTTTCTTCCAATTCATCAGTAACAACACTGGAGAACGTTATCGATAATAAATCAAGAGGTAAGTTTTTCATCATTTCCTTCAGAAATTAAATGTGTCCAATTTCGTCCTCTTAAATTATTTGCAATCTATATATCGTCGTACACTTACTTCAACAGAGTTGTTAAATAATGCATTATTTTGGTAATGAATATTAACATCATTACTCCAGTATCAATTACTTCATTTGAATTACTTTAATGCAGTCCGCTATTGTAATACTGAAAAGATTTAAGTACCAAAATACCCTCTAATTCTGCAGTAATGTATTATTTCAACTATATTAAAAGTAATGCATTACTTTACTGTATTCCAGTAATTTTTAGAAATTTGTAATTACTTTGAAATATTATAAAGTAATTATAGGTAATTCATTGAATTACTAAATATTGTGTTAGTACTTCAAAGTTTTTCATGGAAGAGCAGAGTAATGTAAAAAATACTTCAAATTAATTACAGAATTTAAATAATTACTGGACTGCAGTAAACTAAAGCATTACTTTTAATGCAGTTAATGTAATGCATTACTGTAGTATTAGCGGGTAATTTTGTACTCGAAATTTTTCAGTAAAAATTACTTGTAAAAAAGTAATGCATTCAAAATTTGAATTACTAAGTAATAATACTGCATTACTTTTTCAATGCATTATTTAACAACTCTGTACTTCAATAAAGTAAAGATTTAACAAGTTTATATGTATGTATAGGAGATCTAAGAGGAAAAGGCCTTAAAATAAACGCTACTAGTTTGTCATTGTCAATTCAGTAAAACTTGCAATCATAATCATAATTTAGATCAGTTAAAAAACTAATTAATTTAGACTAAAAGGAAATAGTATAGTTACTATAGGAAATTTTATTGGCCGCAAATATAGAGCAACATATTTCAAAAGTTTGTCAGCAATCAAAAAATTCCTTTGGAATAATACTACTTACTGTACAATATTTGTTATTATTACGCTGTTAAATATTTTTTGTGAATAATATGAAATCGCGTAAAGGGACGAAATTTTTCTTTTTTAGTGTTAAAAAAATTATATCCATTTTTCCGCGATTATTTTCCCATCAATTATATTAACAGACGCGCGTGGTTTAACAACATTAAAAAGTCAACCTCAAAAATGTTTTTTTTTTTACATTTAGAATTAAAAAACCAAAAATTTAAATGTCTAGAACTGAAAATGACCTAACAACTTTGTAATGTCCCATATGAAAATTATCCTTTTTAACGTAGCTCTTGACGGTCTCTTCCATATAAATGAAAACATTTTGTTAAACATATAAAATATACTTGATATTCATTTGCTGACAGGTGAACATAACAACGAAAAATTTACCAAAAATATATCGTTAGGAAATAAAATATTGAAAAGGACATTCTGTTTAAAATGGTCAATATATTTTTATTAATAGAAATTTTTCGGGTATCGCGTGTTTTAAGTATTTTTTTTTTCGGTCAACAATTCTGTTTAGTTGAACATTTTATTTTTTAACTTGTTTTTAAAAAGATTTTTTTTTGGTATATTTTATTAATATGAATGAAAATGAAAATAAAAAGAAGAAAAAATTTTTATGAAGGGTCATTTTTTTGCCGACAAAATGATATATTTTACCCTAAAATTTTTGTCACCCAAAAAAATTAGTTTTATTTTATTGCCTAAAAAAGATTATAAAAATGTTTCAGTACTTTTGTATTTTGGGTGAACATTAAATAAAAGGTATTTTATCATTACGTAAAGAAAGGATAAAATAACAAATTTATCCAATTTCTACATAAAAATAAAAAATTCAACTAAAAAGTTTCTTAATTTTGTACAAATCTTGTATACATTTTGTTGGAATTTTAGTTCAAGTATTTTTTTTTTTGGTTGCAATTTTTCTTTCTTTTTGATGATGAACTTTGTACATAGTCTTTTGCTCATTTTCTATAACGAATTTTCCAAGCGGAACTCATTACTTTTTTATTTTGCTGTTCATTTGAAAGAATATAATAGATTTGAAGAAAAATTATCCTTATAAGTATAATTTTTTTTTAATACGTAAACCTTTTGTGCTGAGGAATCGACCGTGCATTTCCGATTTTTCTTTTCTTTTATAATGGATAAAAACCGAGATAAAAGCTCACATTAAGTTCAAAAAAAAATATTTTATATATTTTAACTATAGAATTAGTATAATTATTGCAGACGAATTATTATTTTTCTGAAGGATAATATGTATTTAAATTTTAAAATTATGTAGAATATAATATAAAATATATTTTTTTCATATACAAGATAATATTAACCTCATCTAAAACTGGCGCAAAAGTCAGAGTTTGTTAATAATACAGTGTATTGTAAAAAAAAAATCAGGAATTTATCATCTCATAAATGTACATAATTAAATTGAAATTTTCATTTTGATGTCCCCTGAAACAATTTTGTGGGTGCCTATGTTCAAACTATATGAAATACATTTTGATGTTCTAAATATTTTGCACAGTTTGAACATAGGCGCCCGCGAAATATTTTTCAATGGACTGAATATTTTTCAGTTGTTATAGAATACACTATATTTCTTTAATATTCTCTACTATAGTTGATCGCAAATCGGTTTTAACCCAGCGTGTAAATAACTACGTCTACTTTATAAGACGTAACTGGCAGTATCAGTGCAAGAATAAGTTTAAAAAAAGGAATTAAATATTGACGTTTTTCCACTTTTTCTATTTTTAGTGATTTTTGAAGTATTAAACAAGGTAAAAATTATCTTTCCGACAGTACAGTATTATAAAGTAGTAGTCCATTGATCTTCGAAAAGCATGGTAACTTTTTTTTAAATTCAATTTTGTTATTGTTTATCTAGGGCGCGACATTTTTATTTTTTAAATTTACTATAGTTTTTTTGTAGTTTTAATTTTATTTTAAAGCCAGAGGGGTACAAGTGCTATACCTATAGGGACCTATGGTTCAGAATTTTTCCGGTCTCATATTTTACAAGCGTAAACTTGATTCTAATTGATGATTAGATCATTATACAAAATTGAAAATGTATAAGAAATATCTCGAAGATGAATCATAAAGGCTTATTGAAAACAGGATTTTTTTCACTTTTAGAACAACTGCACCCTCGGAAAGGTAAACTAAATTTGATTTGAGCTATTTACATTTTTTTTTAATCTAACTTTCTTTCCATCACAATATTTCATAGTCATTCTTCATAATTCTTCGTAAACATCATCTAGTAGGGTAATTTTTTTTAGCTTATTATGTATTCTAAAATGAAAAGATCAAAATCTGCGTATCTAATAAATTTCCAGTACATAACGTACACACACGCCCTAACAATTTAACATAATAATAATATGTAATAGATACTTTTTTATGTTTATTATTTAGTTTATGAATAGAATTCAATAAGCTTTTGTAGCTTCCCATCCTAGCCTTATCATTTTGTTTATTGAGTTGGTATGAAAGAAAAGGGAGCAAAAAAAAAAAAAAATGATGATATATTTTTCTGTTATGCTTTTTTATTTAAATATACATGGACGTAGTTTGATTGTAAATACATAAATTTTATGATTATGTTATCAACGATGTCATCATTTTTTGAAGAAGTTATAATGAATAAGTAAATTTAGATTTATATCACAATTAATATTTATACAAAATAATATTCACGAGTTTCTGTCTGTAAATAAATAAAGATAGTTTTTTGGTGTTACTCTGTTTGGGTTTAAGTTAAATTAGTTTATTCTTTTATTGATTAAATATTTAAAGAAATATATAAAAAAAATTATAAAATTATTAAAATTCATCCTAATAAAAAATAATTAAATTTTGAAATGTTAAAAAATAGTAAGAAAAGTTAAAATTAATTGAATTAATTCCCTTGAGTAATTTAATTTGAAAACTTAAAAATAATTTTAAATTTTAAAACTACTTAGTATTAACTGCTAAATAAGATACCGACCAGTGCTGGCGAATGGCGATATAAACATTATTTAGGAATAATATATAATTAAGTTCTGTATTCATTCAAATTCAAAGTTCAACCAAATTGGAATATAATTGTATTGTTCTCTGTAGGGATCTAATCAATCATAATATGAGAGCATTGCAATTATATCTACACCCGCACCATTAAAAATACAATTACAGATGATTATTTGTTATTAAATCATGAAACAGTTGATAACATCGATTGTAATTTGTAATCTGTAAAGGAAATTATTTAATGTAGGGTTTCAAAATTTGTCGCGAAAGCTCAAGCGTCAAGCTAAATATTGAATTTTTGGAAATCAATATTTCCAGAGGAGGTCTATATATTGGAAATTAAATAAACTTGAAAATTATACCAATACACAAAGTTTGCTGAAAATATCTTTTATTAATGCTTTTTCATCCACTTTTGTCCACAACATAAATAATTCATTATATCTTTCCATATGCGAAGGCGGAACGATTTGTCCGTCGTCTGTCAATATATTTTAAAGAAAATTTGACCAAAAGGAATATTATGAAATGATCTGCATTATAAAGAGAGTATTCACAATTTATTGTACTCAAGAAAATTACATTGGTATAAAATTACTGTATAAAATCCGGTGGCATTGTCTTCTCTGCACTCTGCAGTCTTGAAAAGAGTTAATTTAGTACTTTTATTATGCGATAGATGGAAATACATATATTTTGAAGGATGTTGCATGGAGTATGAGTAAAATTGCCATATATAATGCTAGTTTATATTCTTTCAATTCAAAACGAAATTAAAATATTTTAATCAAACACATGGAAAGAATATTTGGAATTAGTTAAACTAAAAGTCATGGGAACTGATTAAATGAGTATTTATTAATTTAGTTATTTACACTTACATACAAAACTTAAACCCTACATGAAATAAAATAAAGTTAAAATTACGAAATCATCTTTAATATTTAAAAGTCCCAAAAAAAAAAAACTATAAATCTCTTAATTTATTAAAAACCATTAAAAAAAGAAACATCCTATATCCGCCGTTAATAACAATACATGATATTGAAGTGTGTTTACGTAACGTTAAGATTTACGCCAATTAACTAGTCTGAAAAGCCGCACTCTACTCCACCCTAACGATAAACCACACAACACCAGTTTTATTTGAAGGGTGTGGGATTTTTTTTTTTTTGCACTCAATATGTTTTTTCTCAATTTATTTATACCATTAAAAATTATCATTTATTATTTATGTTGTTGATGTTGTTGTTATTTTTTTGGTACAAAACTATTAAAACGATTGTCAGACAGACAAATGCAATGATTTTTTGATTGTTCAAAAAAAAAATTATAATCAATGTACGCATGTCTCCGTATCATTTTGTTAGGTTATGGGAAAATGAATCATCCCTAGTTGCAGTCCACAAGTAAATATTTTAACATTGAATCGGGCGTAACTAATTGACAATTGTTGGTAAAACTATGATAAAAATGACAATTATTACAGAGATTAAATTATTTATATCTGTATCTAATCGAAAAGTGTGTCCTTTCGTAAATGAAAATTCAGTATTGTAATAATATTTATTAAAAATTTTGTATATTAAATTATTTTGATGTCTTTATTTCATTTTTATATAGTGTCAGAGAAAACATCTTCACATCATTTAAATAATCATGGGTTAAATGATAATTTAAGAACATCAGGCACAAAATGTACTACAGGTATGTAAAAAAAATCTTATATACTAAATATATTTTTCATTTCGTAATATTATCAGCCTAGTAATTGTCCTGGTAATAAAGGAGGTTGTAGTACTCTAGCAGGTGTAGGAATTAAAACTGGTCCATTAAAATATCTAAAATTAAAATGTTATTAACAAACAAAAATTAATTAATTAATTAATATTTACGTTTGAGCTGGTATAGCAAAAATTTCATTCACAAGTGCAAAAAGCTATAAAAAATTAATTAATTATTATAGAGTAATAAATTTGTATATTAGACTTTTTATTATACCAATATTAAAATTTGTAGATTAATTAAAAATTTCATTATGGATTTATTATACACAAAAAACTTATTTGAAAAATGTTTGAATTGAACTGATCCATTTAACAAAAGTTCATTTATACTTATACCTTCAGAAAATTTTTAAGGAAGTTCATTTTTATAGTCTGGTATTTCTAGTTTTCTAATATATTTTAAATTAAAACTATTAATATATTTATTAGATTGGGAAATAGAATGTTAATTAAAAATAAGCGCCAATTAATTAACTATCTAAATTAATCATTTAAATAAATATGATTTTAATTTTATTGAATAAATTTACGAGTCTGAAATTTTATTTGAAAATCATTGAACTATATGATGAAGAATTTCTAAACTTTTGTCTGAATAATATTATTTTTAGAATTTTTTGTGACATTTTGTATTAATTAAAATTTATCCGGTTTAAATTTTTTTTAACTTTATTTTTGCAATATATTCGTAAAATATATTTTTGTTTAATCGCGAATGTTTATTAGAACTTTGACTTTTGTATGTTAATTGAGTTGAATTTTGTTTTTGAAAATAAAGCTCCATAATATTTTGTACATCGTCAGAAATTCAAACTAATATTAAATTTAAAAAAATTAAAAATGCATAATAAAATTGCTGACAAATAAATTACTTTTTTATTAAATTGTTAATATCGTTCATTACATTTAACTTAGAACTTCCAATCCTGTACATGATTTCCAATACCAAAATTCCACAGATTTATTCTATATAATTGGTAAAACTAATTTATTTAGTTGAATTAATTATAAATAGTAAAGTTAATAGTTAAAGTTAATCAATCGAGGAACTGGTGTATGTGAGAAAACAAAACAATTTTCGATATTATAATTTCATGGCTTGTAATAAATAATCATCTGGAATTCAAATATAAATTTAAACATTGAAACGGATTAGTGGTATGGTGTTTTGAGCATATGTCATATCTCTGAACTTATATAATGCACGTTGTATAAAATTGTATGTCATAGTACATTAAAGTTTTTAATGCAAGTACTGCATTGTATTTTAAAATAAATTTGCACTGGACCTATATACATAACCTGTTACATTACATATCCTAACTTTTTTTTAAGTGTGGTAGTAGCATTCCAAAATTGTTCTTTTCATATTTACCCTATTTTTTTTTTTTAAAAAAAATGCTTGAACTTGATAAGTTTATTACGATACTTTATTTATATATCAACCAAATTTAAATTATAATTTGAATAACATTTTATATACAATAATACTCACTGTCGACAATTATGTTATCAAAAAATATTTTATAATCTGGCGAATTTATTTTAAGAAAATTCTAATTTACCATCAAACTTCTATATGAAATAGTCCATCAGTTCATAAACATAGTGCTTAAATTATCCTAAAAGAGAACCAAGTGCTAAAGGACTGATATTAGATGGTGGTGGTGGAAACCCTGTTGTAATAGGTGGAAGATATTCTGGAGCTGGTGTTGATAATTCTACAGTTGTAAATTCCTTCCTTACGAAAGGTCTGAACAAAATTAAAATATAATAATTTGTAATTATATATAGACATTTTGAGATTTACGGAATAGGTTCCAAAACTGGAACTGATAAAGTTGAATGTATAATAAGACATGCCTTGAAAATTTTAAAATTAATATTAAATTTTTATCAAAAAAATTACGTAATTTTTACCAAAATAAATATTTTAATATCCATTGCGATAAAATTATAAATCTTCCCCAAGTACTTGAAACTGATGCCACTGACAATAATTTCCCTGATTGCAATTACACTGATCGATTAAATATATTTTCGCTAATATTTATATAATTTATGTAAAATTTGGTGCTGTAATAAATCCGGTATAAATCAAGTTTGAAAAATTTTATATGGTTTTATTTTTGTTTAAGAAAGTTTTCTTGACACTGACTCACCGACCTTACTCCCTGTCTAAACTTGAAAATGTTCTTGTAATTTTTGTATTTTATTTTAATTACATTGGTAAATAATTTAAGTTATATTATGAATTGGAATCTTGTAACTTGAATAAAAAAAATTTATAATACATATAGTAATATTTAATTTTCTAGTCTGGCCGAAAATTTATTTTTTCTTCCAGACTTCAAGGTTTTCTGTATATGTAAGGAAGTATACAGTATTATACTGCAATAATTCAAAACAATATAAAACTTGTAATTTTGAGTTCATGCTTTTTTCAAAAAACAAATTAATTTTCAAGTAAATAGCCTTGCACAAGGGCAAAGAAATTAAATAATTCAAACAATTTAAATAATTTTACAAAATACCAAATAATTTTAAAATTTAATAAAATTGATATGTTACCATACCATCATTTATTTATTTTTTAAAAATTGTTTTCTAAAATTGTATTTAAACTTAAAACAAAATAATTTTCAAATTAATTTAATTAATTTTACTGATTATTCCAATTATGATTCGTAACTGGCAATGATGGATTTTGAGAATTAGGTCCAACATCAGATGCTGAAAATGGTGGCAATATATCTAATGATGGTACAGGAATTGAGATTTGCTTATTTCCGAAAGATCTGTAATTTATTGTTTTTGAATTTAATTATAATTTAATAAAAGTTCTCAATAAATTGAAATTACCTTGGTGGTAAAGCCATAATCGAAATAATTAGAGCCGCCATCTAAAAAGTAAATATTTTCCTTAATTATCAACAGGTGAAAATGATTAAATTTCAAAACTTACTAAAATTAAATATAGGAATTTCATTTTAAGAATTTTAGTTATAAAAAAGACTAATACTGAATTTGCCAAACGATTAAACACGTTTCGATAAACTGTTGCACTACCTGATATTGAATTTCTTTTTATATGAAATAATTTCAACTTTTTTGGAATATATTTTTTATTTATAATGAAACCAAATATTCATAAATTTTTGGATTTCTTAAGATAAAATATTTCATAAAGTTCCTTGCACTTTGAATTTTTTCCAAAACAACAAAAAAAAAGTACGAATTTATTGATTTATATTTTTGACTCAATAAAAATATTAACACAACGATTAAAAATTTATTATTAAATGGCGATCCTTTTTTAATAAATCATAACATTTATTACCAACAGAAACTATACGTAAAAATAATTATGTATAAATAAAATAATTATATAAAAGGAAAATTAATGGTTTACGTTTTTAGTAAAACTTTATCGTGCGAAATATAATTTCAAAAATTTTCTTATGCTTAGTTAGACAAGTAAATATAATTTTCTGAAATTTTCTTATATAAACTCATTTATTTCATTAAAATATTTAATCGGTGTTGTATTTATTATTAACCCCTTTTTTATTATGTTGTTTTTGGCTATTTAGCATATTTTTTTAAATTTTTTTACATGATGTAATTGGGTGATATTGGTGATACCCTTAACTAAAATAATACCGTGAAACGTGGCTGATGTTTTTATTATTTTTACGGAAACGCCTATCCGGTCGAGAAAAAAAACTCACTGTTTAGTGCTACTTTACGAAGCTAACTGAAGACTTGACATACAAAAAATATATATTTGAATATGAATTTTAAATATTTTTTTTTTTAAATTATATATCAAAAACACTCTATTAAAAAAAGTACTTTTGATCCAGAAGTAAAAATTATGAAGGACACGTGAATTACATTAATTTAACATTTTAATGGTTTTTTAAATCCGTCATTTCAATGTACAAATCTAAAATTTTGTTAAAATAACTGAAACCTAGATGGTGCTTTTGCAAATAATGGAATGTATTAACCAGAATTGAGTACAGACATACACCCACATAAAAGCTTTTGTTATTGCAAATTTGACCGCCAGAGGGTATTAAAGGCCATATTTGTTAGTAAAAATTTAAGTTTTGTACAAAAACGGTGAACTACTGAAAGCTGAAAGGTGTTAAATTATGTAGTATAGATTATAGAATAATGTTAACCATGATTTAAAGTTGAATTCATAGAGATAGATAGTTAGAATATATTATTACTAGACGTCCTCTTTTTCGAGACGAGTCCTTTATTTAACATTGATGGTTTTTTTCTCACTCTTTTTTCGTTATTTTATCAATATCCTTTTTTTTTATACAATAATAAATATATTTTTCGATTATTAACTGTTCACAGTTCACCACAATTACTAAAAATTTGTGAATATTTTTCGCCACTCTAGGGTGAAACATAGTTTTTCTATTTATTTCAGCTCAGTGGACAAAGGAGCGAAATAAGTTAAATATTGAGTCCGTGGAGGGCATACTTTTAATCGTTTACAATTGAAAAAAAAATTAAATGTTTTGATTTTTTTAAAATGATTATAAATGGATTCAAAATTGTTGGAATCTTTTAAAAGTTCCCCAAAATATAGAAAATTTAAATAACCTGTTTTTTATTATTATTAATTTTACTTAATTTATGGCAGTTTAGCTTCAATTTGACTATTTTCTAATGTCCTAATCAATGTGTTTTCTAATCAATTTAAATTGGAAAAAGAAAGTATTTAATTGAAGTTAATGTAATAAATTTTATTTTTTATTACAACTCAAAAATAAATTGACTATTTTCCGATGATTTTTTTGAAAATGATTTACTAGACAGATCCAAATTCCAAAATGTCATATTTTCGTTATTGTAAAATATGGTAATACGCTTAGAAACACTGAAATATTTATTTAATTTTTTTATGTTTACGTAGATTCAATACTAGGGAAGCAAAACTAATCAAAACCAAATTTGAAAAACTTAAATCTTATTTTAATATACGCCAATTAGTTTATCTTTATGGATTTAATTTTCTATCATTATTTACGAGTATTTATGTATAATTTCATAGGCATAGTTTGTTTAATTATATATGGAATAAAAATTTATACTTATAAAATATACATACTCAGAGATGAGTAATTAGAGTTACTTACTAAAGCATTTGTATAAGTATTATTAGTTAGTTCTTTAATTAAAATTGAATTTGTTTCTGTTATACAATTTTCACTTCACTTTAATTATTGTTCGTTGTTCGTATAATTATGCACCAGCAAAAAATTACTAATGGAAAATAAAAGAGTTGGAAGTTAATGAATCTACAAGTCATTAATATAACTTAGATATTAGAAGAATTACGCATATTTCTCGTAAAATTGAGTTTCGATCCATATCTGTAATGTAGTCATAAAGTTTTATGGTCGAGTCAAAAAAAATTCACAGATTTTTTATCAATTAAAGATAAGACTTTAAATCCGCAAATCCCCAAACATTAGTTTATAAAGACCAAGTGCTATTTATCAAAATATTAAATATTAACGTTTTTTGTGTTTTGGATGATAAAGGAAGGATGGAACTAAATTTTTTTTAGTGCCCTCTTTAAGTTATTCCAACACAAAACCTTCTAAAAGAGCCAATCTTGAAAACACGAAAAAAGTTTCTATATATATATAGAAGATGAAGCCTATATTTCATATATGTATGTATATACATATATGAAATATATACACAGTATCATAAAAAATACAAAATTGGACTTCGGTATACGAGGAGGAAATATCTATCTCATTTATGAGGAGCGAAACTAGAATTTTTTTAAATTAATATTCCCTATAAAATTTAGAATATTTGAGGTAGGATCATTAGATTACATATATAGAATGGAATCAACAACAAATGACAGTAGAATGGTGAGGTAGCGCTTAGTTTATTGTAGATAATTTATATTATTTTATAAACTAAATATGTCTGTAAACCTAGGTGATATGAAACACATTCTACTATGATTAGTAACTTTTAATTTGGCGGCCATTAAATTTAAGAGAAAAACGGCATAAAACGGTGAATTGTTTATATGGGAAATTGTGCTGTACTATAAACTTCTTATCATAAAATTTTCAGTAAAGAATTTAAATATACCATCGTAGATTAATATAGCCAAAACTTAAATGTATGTTGTCAACAAGTGACCTAAATCGTGTTTGTTTTTCTTCCTATCTTGAATTTAATTAGAGTAAATTGTACATATTTAAAACAAGTAAAGGAACAATGTATACGAATTATCAATTTATTCATTCAATTAATAAAAATATCACCAAAACAAATCACCATCAAAATTTATCACTATAAGGATTATGTCATTTTAATGTTACTTCATCTAGCTTTTGTCTAATTTTTTCACCCCTTTTTATTCAATATTCAATACAACATGCCGTCATATAATAATCAAAATGTTTGCAAACAAAATTATTTAAAGATAATTTTTCTTTTTTCTTCATATAGTTGTATTGCGTATATCCTGAAGTATCCTTCCCTCAATTATTGAATACACCAAAAAAAAAAATCAACAGAAACACTCGACTCGATAATAGCATTAAATCCTTAATTCCTTCTTCAGTAATTTACACCCTGTTGTCATTATATAAGTCATACAATGAATAAAATATATACAAAATGAAGATGAGCATCATGTAAGCTTATGATTATCGTTTTATCCTTTCAGCATATTAAATCAAGAGGAAAACATTTTCTAGTTAAATTATTAACTGTAAAATGTCCTCTGGAAAGAAACACATAAAATAACGTGTGTTCACAGTCAAAAAAATTATGAAATTTATTAAAAGATTAACTGATAATGGCTTTCTTAATAAAATTTTCCCATGGGTCTATCAATTAATAAATATCGAATAAAAAATAGTATTATAATGTAAAATTTCCCTACCCTATGACAATATTACCAGCTAAAACCTTATTTGACCAGTCATCGTACACTATACGAAATAATTCTATATAGGCATAATTTTATTATGGAACAAAAATCATCATAATATTTTTGGGGTGAGTAATTGTGAATTTTAATTTCTTTATTGTTCAATGTAAGGGATGACACGCGAGCTCTATTACTTATTATTAAATAGGTTACTATATATATAAAGTTCATTAGATTGTTCATATTTACAGCAATCACCAAACCAATTGCCATAATGATTAATGATTGAAATTTTTCCATAAAAATTTTGATGAAGAAAAACTTTCTGGATTCTCATGTAATATTCATGGGATGTTGTCGAAATATTATAGATTATAGAAAGTCAAAAGTGCGTGTTCTAAACCAAAAACAAGGGTTGCTGAGATTTTTACGAAAATATATATAAACATGTAGATATAATAATATATGATGTTGATGAAGCCAATGACTTGAATAGAGTATATAAAAATATATTTTGTGAAAAATGAAAGTTAGTGGAAAATATGGGAAAGGCTTTTCCCAAAATATTTATACAAAAACAACATCGATTTATTGCGTATACTATGGTAAAGTCAAAAAGGATTCACCCCTAAGATGATTTGGGTGGATGATTATATTTAAACATATGATTTTCACGCGCGATAAATTTTTATTCGATACATTAAACTTTTCTCCTTTTTTTATATTTATTTTTGGTATTGTGTTTTGTTGTATAATGTCATAGTGAATCAAGAAAAAAAAAAATGAATATTTTGATTTTGGGCTATTAAAGGTTAAATTATATATCGTTAAAGTTTAAATAGTATTCATAATTATATATATTTCTTCAATTGAATTGAAATGCTGAGAGTGGAATGAAATTGAAATTTAAGAGCTAATTTGTTATACTAAGCAATTTCTGTAAAATTTATGTAATTTCGAATTTATTAATTTGCTATGTACTAACAAGCGAATTAAAGCAATTTAAAAAAGAAGAAATTTTAAGATTATTCCCTTACAAGATGTTTTGAAGTGAATAGAGAACAATAAAGAAGAATACTAAAAACAATGAGAAATAGTGACATCATTATTGAAGGATATATCATTCAGATGGCAACAATAGTAACTGCACATCTACATGTAAAGAAATCGAGAACATTATTTAAACAACTACCGAGAAATATATTAAGATTATTTGACATATAATGAACCAAAACTATTTCTCTCACTAGTTAAATACATACATTCTGACATGTGAAACCTTATTAATGTGATATACAATCCTACAGTGAATATTTCCCAGTCGCAAATCATAAACCTACTGGACCTACTGGATCCGAAAAAGCAACTCGATAGTATTACAAGAATTTTATTATAGATTTTGAACATGATATAAGAGTTTGAATGAATCAGATAGTGATGACACGTGCAAGCTCAATACTCCTATTTTTACTCCAAAGAATATTTATTCTGATTCCAATACGTTATATAATATTTATAATTTTAACATTTGCTCATTTCTAAACTCTTGAAAATTTAATTATAAAAAAGCGACAATTTGTTTTTTTATAATATACATTTACATCATCAATGATTTGATGTAAATCTAGAATCACGAAATTATAAATCTTATAATGAATTTACACCCCCTATAGGAAGAATCTCGATTATTAAATTTGAATTAGTATACTTTAAAAGTGAATAAGGGATGCTAGCAATGCTGGATATATATATATATATATATATATATATATAAAATACAAATTTGTATCAAATTTATTATATATATGTATATATATATATATATATATATATATATATATATACAGTGCCGGCGGAAGATATGTTGGCGCCCTGTGCAAAATAAATTTGCGCTTCTAAACTTTCATAATTTTTTTTTTAAATTCACAATTTTTAGCAGGAAAATTAAAACTTTATCCCTATTTAACACAAACTTCACAAATCAATCGTTAAATTATAGCACTTTGAAAAAATATAAAAAAATATCCGTTGAAAAAAAATTTAAAAAAATATCCGTTGAAAATTGTAGAATGCCTTGAGAAATGCACATTTAAAAAATCACATTAAACAATAACTGGAGGAAGGAGTTTTTCAAAACTTAAGTTAATTAAAACTTTCTTAAGAACAACGATGAATCAAGAAAGATTGAATTCCCTAGCTATAATCTCCATTGAGCAAGAGATTTTAAAGAATATTGAAGTAGGTGATGCCATTACAAAATTCGCGGATATAAAAGCACGGAAAAAACATTTTTAATTTAACATTTTAAGTCAGATTTTTAATTTTTTTTACATAATGAAATGCAAGTTTTATAAAGGTGAAAAAATATTTAAATAAAAACTTTTTCATTCATTACATTTTACTTAGTATGATATTCTTTTCATTCACTACATTTTATTTACTATGATTCTATTATTTTTTGCGCCCTTTCAAAATTTGCGCCCTGTGCAGATGCACAGACCGCACATATAATCCGCCGGCGCTGTATATATATATATATATATATATATATATATATATATATATGAATTTAACATTCGTCACGACAAGGCTGTTACTCTTTCTTGCCGGAAATGAAGTTATGTAGGAGGATTCTGAGATTAAAATTTCGCATAGAATTCTTAAAATATTATTGTATACTCTGATGGGTTTCATAGTTAGTTAATAAAGAATTTCTGAACATGTTTTTCATTAAATCATGATCAAATTTTATCTAAAAAAATTTGAAATATACAAGAGGTGTAATGAAAAAATTTCTACAACATGAATATCATTTTACGCGCCCGCCCCACAAATGTTTTTTTTTTCTTGGTGTGAAAAAAAAAATATGAATTATTAAAATGTTGTGGAAAGGGTGTTTGATAAAAATCTTTATTACTTTATTTTTCTGTTTAGTATACAATATTCAATTTAATATCACATTTTCTTTTTGTATATACCAAAAATACCAAGGACAAAAATATATATGGAATGGAAACAATAGACAATAATTATATTTACACCGATTGTACAGTGATACTATGAAAGTCAAAAAGTTATTTGATGTTAAGTTTTTTGTCCATGATCAATGCTCATATATATCGGCATATACCCAGGCCAGTCACTATTAAAATAGTTAAATAAAGTCCTTTATATTTTAAGTTATGGTTTTCAAATAAGAGGGAACTAATAAAAATATCTATGTATCCTTAAAAACACTCGAAATTGAAACTGCTAAAAGATCAACTCATGTCAATAGGGTGAGATAGAGATAGTATAATATAATAAGAGTTCAAACATGAATTTACAGCTCTGGTTTTAGTAAAGACCAGGAAAAACATATTTTTTATATCATATTAGAAACGATAAATGTTATACTCCGTGGGAAAGTAACCCCGTAAGTGTGTCGATAATTTAGGTATTTCGGGAAAAAGTCAATTCCCGGTTGATTATTTATTAGTATAGTGTTGTCGCGTGATTGCTCTTTTTTTCATGAATTGATATTGGCATAGTTTACAATTTAAATTCCTTTTTTTATTTTTTTATAGAGAATAATTGCGTTAATTGTTTGTTTACTGATGTGGTTTTGAATTATTGGGAGGACATTTATTATAGGCTATGAACATAAATATAAATATTTGAATAAAGAGTTTATTTATTGGGATAAAAATAGGTGTGAAAGGAAAATATTTTGAAAAACTATTGTTGTGGGTCTGATATCTTGATGACTTTTGTATATATAGTAATTTTATAATTATTTAAAATTATTAACTTTCTGAAATATATAATTTAACTAATTTGCTCAAAATATAACCAGAAAATTAAAAATTATTCAATATTAGCAGTTTAAATTTAATTTGCTTTAATTTAATTCAATGTTTTTAAAATTGTGTAGTAAAGCCGTTTAAAAATACTTAAAATGTGTCTTAGTTCATTAATTATGGTTGGTTGACAGGTATAGTTCAATGGATTTCATATTTAAATCTAAATGTAATGTTAATTGATATTTTGTTAGCAAAATTTCCAACCCTCCCCGTACGCGTAAGTTTGTAATTCTTTCAAATTTTCATTTTAGTTAAAAATTACCAAAACTTTATGATTCTGTGTAGTATTTCTATGTAGTCACTTTACTCAACATGTTTCTTGATTAATGCATTCTATTATCAAATAAACACCAGGATTTTTTTTATAAATTTAATGAAAATATTTAAAACCTAAAAACAGTATTTTAGAAAATCAAATTAATTATTAAATAATTTATGAATATTTATAAAACCAACTAAAATAAATATAAATAAAATTTTCTAATAACTTTTTATCCCTATACTAATAAAATTTGAAAACAATAATACAAAATTGCAAATTATAGTGATAATTCACAACAGCGGGTGGTCCTCTTTAATTCACAATATTAAATGAAGGGTAAGGAGCAATTCTAATATCCACGGGATATAATTTTTTTATTGTTGTTAATGTAATAAATTTTTAATTTTATTGGATAAATATTATACGAAATAACTGTGCTTCTAAATTTATTGACTGACTGAAGCAACTAAAATTTACCAATTCTGGAGGATGGTAATTTTGGGAGGTTTTTGTAGGTGTTAAAAATATACAAGTGGGTATAATGTTAAAATTACAACATTAACAATAAAAATCATATGATTTCATAAAATGTTATTGTTTCTTTAAAGTTATACCGTGACTTGAATGTTCATATCTGTATTTTGTATATAATATTACAATGTATAAATATGAAATAATACACGTGACCTTAAATGACGTATGAATGACGTAACACGCGATTCGCACGTGCCAACGAGTAAACGTTACCCGATTCATAAAACTATAAATATTTTTATAATTTTTATTTTGTTCTTTGCGTGATTTTTTTTTTCTGTTATTGTGACTTTTTCATTTTTTGCACAAATTTTATGTAATATTTTCTTAACATATACAACAACACTCTTATTAATTTATACCAACTAGAGAGTGTCCACATACATGGTAATGGTATGGTAAATATTCCGGGGAGGTGGATCGCTTGGTTAGTTTGTTTGGATAGAAAGACGAAGGGCAACTAATATTGAAATAAGAAAATCATTGATTGTTTAATGAAAATGAAATGGCTGGAAAAGCATATTCTTGTTAAGCAAATTCAATATTAAGATTTTTTGTTATTTTACTTTAAATAAGAATATGTGATTATTCTATATCTACAACGTTCGGCTGGAGAAATTTGTTTTATATTTATAAGACAAGTTTTAATTATTATTCTTATGGTAAAATATTATTATTTATAGTTAATCTTAATTTTTTATTAAAAAGATTTAATCGAAACATTACGTGTTTTTGTAGTTTCTGCAAAGATTTAAATTGTATTTGTGAGAATAATTGTATAATAGAGTTTATGTAATCATATGCCGATTGAAAAATATTAATAAAATTAACAAATTTTTTATTTATTGTTAATTGGCGTATAAAATGTATTAGCCCGTGTAGACTGAAACAAAACTAGTTACAAATTGTTCGATCGAAATCTCCATCCAAAACTCTGACCAAAAATGAATAATCAAATGTCAAAAAATCAATTAAGCTAAAATATGTTTTTCTTCACATTTTCGTCGTCGGAGACTCCTAATCTGCAAAAAAATGCTTAGTTTACTAGCTGGGGCTTATGGACACCAAAATCTTTTAGAACTGCTTGTACGATTTTAATAATTGTTCCTGGCATATTAAACATATTGCTGCATCGAAAGATAAATTCTAATATTTAAACCATGTTTGTCTATTACCGCGATGAAATGATTTTACCGATTATATAAAAAGCGATGAAACGTATACCAGTATGAGGTGAGTGCCATAAGTTTACCGATTATATAAAAAACGATGAAACGTACCAGAACGAGGTAAGTTCCGATCTAATGTAAACCTAAATTCGGTCTTTTTTACAATTGATGTAATGTAATTATGAATTCACACTGCATATTCAAATAACCAAAAACTCCAACACAATTCCAACTTGTTACATTTTCTGAAAACATATTTTTCTAAAAATCATTTAAGCCAACTTTCCTATTTTATTACGGCCTAATTTCCTTTCAGATATTTAATTAAATGAAAAGTTATTATATTTGAAATATTTCATTAAATGAAAATTTCCATCGAAATACAAAAGAAATATTGTAATTATATATATCTCAGGCATTTGTAAATAAGTAAATAACTAAATTTTTGGCTAAATTCGTTTTTTACGAAAAATGAATTAAATTAATTGTAATCTATCAATTGGAAAAGATTTTGGTCCATAGAACTTACTTATTTAGAAAATAATTTTGCAATTAACTAAATAAGTAAACCAAAATGCAAAATGATATTTGACGACAACTCAATAACTCCAGTTAACAACATAAAATATTTTTTATTGAATGACAAAAGATTAATAAGTTATCTTATTAACTTTTTAACAACTTGTAATCTGCTCTCTTAAATGCATGTAATTATTCATAAACAAAATATGTTCAGTTATTCAGTTTTTAACTGCGATAAAAAATTTCGTGAACGGTAGTTAAATACTTATACACAAAAATAACTACCAGCAGTTAGTTCGTTATTGTAAATATGAAAATATATTCTGAAAGCTCATGAAAAGTCAAATTCTTTTTTTGCTTACAAAGTAATATGTAAACTTACCTCGTTTTTGCAAATTTATTTTTATTTTAGAAATATAAGAATACAAAATTGTCAATAAATGTATATGTATGCAGTTAATTACTTTATCCCATTTACAATTAATTTGCCGAAAAAATATCTTTTAATTTTTTTTCAATTTAAAGGTGTTATAGATATAAAAGGTTATTTTTTTTTATAACGAAAGACAATATTTACTATTTTTTTTCTTTCTGAAACATTAACAATTAAGAGAACTAAGAAAAAAACACAAAATTAGGTTTTTCTCGGTTGTTCAAAAATTCAGTTATTTACTTACTCAGAAATGCCTGAGAAATGATTTCTGAAACAATTAAATTTTTTATTTTCTATTTAAATTTTAATTTAAAATTCATTATCTCTCAATTTTGTTTAAATTACAATTTATATACTTATAAAAAACATTACAAATTATTACTATAAATATAAAATAAACTCATTTACAATCACGCTAAGAAATTTAATTTTACAGAAAAAAAACGTTATTGTTCGTTGCGCATAGTAAACTTAAATTATTATTATTATTTAAATAGAAAATGGAGCACAAATCCCAGTAAAATGTATTATAACTACATATATTTTATATCACAGTACATGTTCAAAATTATATATCTTTAGTAAAAAAAAAACATAAAATCATACACACGTCAAAATATCTTTAACATTATCATTTATATTTATAAATATGCTTCAAGTTATTTAGATAAATATATATATATATAGCAAAAATATATATAAAAACTCAGATATATCATACATTTTAGTATTCTATCAGAACAAATATTATATATAAGTATATAGTTGTTAAAAGTTATTATCGCTTCAATACGTTTTAAATATTTTTTTTTTTGTACAAAACTTATAAAATAAAAAGACGAAGGATCTTCATTACCCTTCCTTAGTATAGATTTATCTAAATGATATACATCGATATAATATTTATATAATATAGAATAAGTTAAAATAAAGGAATGAGAACTTTTAATCTCGTCCTTAGTCCCCGTATTCTAATTTCCCCTTATCCAACTTTTTTTTTATATCCAACTTCATTTGTTTTTCGTTTGTGCTCCCTTTTTTCTTGTTGTTATTGTTGTTTTACCTTATACACAACAGAAATTATTAAATATATTTTTATTATATAAATACGTATAAATAAAATTTTGTATTGGAGTAGGTGTATTAAACGATCCCGACGACGAAACGGTAATATCCTTGTGTTTGGTGGAAGGAAAAAGGAAGTGGATAATACATCCGTCCTTGTTGCTTCTTGTCATCCCCATCATCATCATCATAATCATTCCTAGCCGAATAACAAAAAAAAAACACTTCTTTCTATATATCTGGCTCAAAATATATATTATATAGAAATTGTTGTTATCAGGCTGCGTGGAAGCTCAGTCATTCATTAAATATTGAAATTTTTTTTTAACAATACACACTTTAAGAAACCAATACATTCAAATATTATAAAATATTTTACCACACCTTTAACTAAAAAAAATCTATACATATAAATTTCCTTTAACAAAAATTCTATACAATATATAATACATATATGCACACATACACTCATATTAATCCTTGAATCATATTTTCTAACAACGATTTTTGTAAATATATTAGCCACACCCTTCGATTTATTTGATTGGTTGAGGAACACAAAAACCATTATTTAGGTGGTTATATTAAGGATTAAAATATCCTTTTTTTTGTATATTAATAGACGTACGTATATGCAAGAATAAATCCCTAAAATAAAATTCTAAAGGTATAGTGAAAAATCATACTGGAAATGTTTTAACCTTTTGTTGTTATTATTGTCGTCGGAGAAGAAATAAGGAAAAATATTATACGTATTGGGTATACAAGGATATATAAAAAATATAAAAGAGGGTTAAAATCCCGTCGGTGTATAAGTAATAAAAACATATATGAATGGGTGTTTTACCATCGTCGGGCCTATACCAAAATTCAAAAATATTTTTTTTTTTATGTAGTCAATCTAAAATATACAGGATATATTCATATCCTTTTTTAAGGTTTTATTCAATAGTTAAATAGTCGTACAACAAAACGGTCGTATTATTTATTTTATTGTTAGTTCGCGTAATATTTCGTAATTTTACAAGAATTATATTGTTAAGAAAAGACACTTCTTATAGGGACGAAACTGATTATTTCTCTATATCAAAGTATAAAGGCTTGTCACATCATATTTGAACAAGTGTATAAGAAATATATTATCAACAAAAAAAAAAAACAGTTCAACAAATATACATAAATTTATATTATATATATATAAATATAATACATATACATATATACAAAAAAATCATCCGGAAGTAGAGGTGTCCGGTAACGGTAACCGGTTCCGATAGTCACTTTTTCCCGTTCCTTTTCCTGTTCCTTTTATAATAATTTTGTTGTTGTTATTATTTGTCAAGTTTTTTTTTTTTTGTATTTATACGCGCATTTTACGAGTTTTGCCTGTTGTTATATCATTACACGTATACACACATAAACATAAACATTTATATAAACACAGCAGAAACACCTAATTCTGATTGGAATTACAAAAAAAAAAAAAGTATACGAATATCAAGTGAGCTTTTCCTGAACTTATTTTCAAAGGGAAATATAGTAGGAAAAGGACGATTTCGTAAGGACTCCATTTTTCTTCCGGATAATAATAATAATTTTTCTTTCATCATTTTTTGATTATTGATTTGGTTTTTATGTAGAAATACGTCGTCTGTCTGGGACAGTTTTCTAAAAAAGGAGAAATAATTTTTTTTGTTATTGAATGTTTTTGTTGTAATTTATTCACCGTCGCAAATATAAATGCTAATATGAACAAACAAAATTAAATAGTGAAAATTTGTTGCGTTTATAACATTTTAATTAAAAAAAAATAAAAGTGTTGACCTTTAACCTGAATTCAATTTAATTACATTATATTCAAAGATTGTGATTATTTGCAATAGTGAATTATTTGCAATAGTGAATTATAAGAGTAATTTTTTTGGTTAATACGTAGTGGTTTAAAATTTACATACAAATATGATTATTAATATTCATAGTGGATAATTTTTGAACAACTTTAAAAGTGTGAAAATTGTCGTAAATTTTTTTTCTATTTTCTATAGAGAAAAAAAAACATTTAAAAACATTCACTCAAATTGTGAGTGAATTGTGTCATGATGCTCGATATTAAGAGCTCATCAGATTATTTATCACGATCGGCTGGAAGTTTTAGTAATTTTTCAATGTTATTTGCAGGTATATATTTTTCAGTTAATTATAAATATTATAATATTCTTATATGTATTTAATTAAAATTTAATATTATATTACAAAAACTTAAATGAATTGTTGGTCAATTCCCATAAAAACAGATCACCAGAATTATAAGTCAAGGAATAACTAATCCTTTAAAATTAATTTCCGATAACTTTTTGTGTGCTTCTTGTCTATTGTATTTGTATAATTGGGGACGACTTTACATATATTATATTCTCTTGTACTAGATTTTCTAATGAATAATTTTTCTAGTAATTTATCGGATACCATAAAAATATATTAAGATTAAAAATCTAATTTATTAACTTAGTCATATAAAGAATTTATTAAAATTGATAAATTAATTTGAAATACAAAGTGACCCATAAATGTCGATGGCCCTCTGAGCCTCTGACTTTATAAATACTTAAATATTTAAAAAAAAAAAAAAAATACAACCTTATTATGTTATACAACCTTATTATGAAAATTATATCACGACGAAATTTTGTTTTAATATTTTTTCAAAAAAAAAAAAGCAAAAAGTTATGAATCTTTCAAACTGGACTAGCTCATGGACTAGCAGTACAATTAAAATCACCTTTATGATTTGCATATAAAAATTATGTTTAATTGCCTAATTTCTAGATAGGTATGAATATTATATATAATAATAGTATTTTAAAATTTAGAGTTTGTATTGGGATAAATTCAAATAATTTTAGACATTTTACAATATTACGAGTACAGTTTAAAAAATTAAATTACATAAAATTTATTAGACGATTCTCTTTTAAATGATTCTTTTTTTTCAGATTCATCCTATAAAAGCTCATGGGGCTCCCATCCTTCACCACAGTCTCAAGGTAAGTAATAATCTAGAAAATAATCATTATTTTTAAATTAAAGAATTTCTTTATTTATTTATATATTATCATTTTTGTCAAATTAAGACAACATTATTTTATACAATTAAATACTTAAAAACAATTATAAAAAATATTATTATTTAAAGAAGCAACAACTTTAGTTGAATTGTCAAATATATTATAAAATTATTTAACAAATTACAAGCACCATAATTGATGAACAGTCTTATTGTATAACTTTTAAAGCTCTATTCCTAAGGTGGCTACATAGTTTCAATCAGTTCAGTTTAGTTTCGATCCGATTCGACTGGTTAAGTAGACTGAATATACATAGCTATAGATTGCAATCGATTAAATTACATATTATTTTGTGTGTGTGTGTATGTGTGTGTGTTTTTTTTAACTGTCAAATTTTCTTTAGTTTGGATTTACAAAATTCCAATCATTCCAAACTCTTCCGATTCGATTCGTTCCGATTTGACCTATGTGTTCACCCAATCAATATCCCATACAAAATATATGAAGACGTCAAATTTGAACTTTACTGAACGTATCGAAACTATGTAGCCCACACTTAACAATTGCCTCTGCGAATAGACTGACCCATCATAAAGCGTATAAGCGTATAATATTTATTAAAAAAATGAGAAATATCTATTAAAAGGTTCATTATGGCTTCAATGATTAATGTGTAATTACTTTTAGAAACGGTTATACCTCAGATTTCTCCCATTTTGTTACATAAATAAAAGAACTTTTTTATTTATATTATTTTATTTTTTATGCTTTTGTATTTATCCTAATGTTTGTTATATTTTTAAACGGAAATTAATAAATGCACTTTGATGATTTCGTTGGATAAATCGGAGTTCAATATATAAATCCAGCGATGTTAATATCAAAACATAATTATTATTAAAAATGTACAAAGATTTTTAAAGTTGATTCTTGATTGGCTTTGTATTTGGTATTTTTAAGTGATTTTAAATTTTCCCGGATAAAATTCGTATCAATCTATACTATACGAACACCTTGCGGAAATCCATTAAAAATATCTTGAAAATAAGAAACATATACTAATTTCATAACTAAGTTATATAAGTTAGTTTAGCTTAGACTTAGACAGACGAAGCGCTATCGAACATTTAAGCATGAATTTTTATTGAAAGGATTTTATAAACTTTTCGTGCGATTAACTATTTAATTTTGTATCGAAATGATTTTTCAAATATGTGAAATTTTCGTGTAATATTTATAATATTTCATTTTTTATATTAAATTCATATTTTTCTCTATTTAAAGCATCATTTTTGAGAATACATTTTTAAAGAACTCGCTGTAGTGATTTTGTTAAAATATCGATTTTGATTTTGTTAAAATTACACAAATTCAAAATTATAGTTATATGTAATTGTTTTCATTAGCATTTCTCAATTTCTGGTATACTAAAATAAAAATAATTTTAACTTTATTCAGCTTGAAATGAGTACCAGTAATTCAATTTTACAATAAATATATAATTGAAAAAATCTGGGAAAATGGTAATAGTTGAAACCATTTGCTGACAACACTATTGAAAGCTATTAGCTTGTTGCAATTATGGTTCTGATAAAATTAAAAAAATGGGATCAGGGGTTTAAATAATTTTAATATCTTTTAAGCCAAATTTTAAGTAATAGAATAGTTATTTAATTTTATCTGCTGCATAATTTTAATTATATTTCATATTTATAATTTTAATTTAACATTGGAGTAATCTAATATAATATTGAGTTATAACATGTCGTCCATTTCTCTGTCGTCTATATTAAATACATTTACGTAGCACATACGATATTAATAAAAAACAGAAACTTTAATTAGAACTACTTATTAAATAAACATTAAAGCTCTAATATAGCTCTAATTTTTAAATAATTCGGTAAATATATTTTTAAGTATTCCATATCGTTGCGAACTTCTATTGGATTATTTTTTTAACTCTTATATGATCAAATCTTTCCTGATATCAATACTTTCGGAAAGTAAAAATTTAATTCGGAAACTCTATCAAAATTTCCAATTTAAATTACTTAGCATTAGCCACCAATATCATTCAATATAAATATGATTACTATATGTATTATTTTCAAATTTAAATCTCTTTATAATTACTGAACGGATGGGTACACAATTGTCGTTAAATGCATGTCCTTCAAAATAATTCAAAACCTATAAAATATAAAAAACTAAAATTCCACAACAAAAAATGAGTTTTAAATTAACAATTTAAAATGAAAAAAAAAAAACAATTAACTTAACAATCAATAAAATTTTATTGTTTGAAAAATGAAATTTTATTTTTTATTTTTTCTTTTCAATCATATTAATATTAAAATAAAATGTTTGTAAAAAAAACGAATTGCCTACAATTTAATTTTAAAACAATTGCATTAAAAAAGAACTCATAAAAAAACTGGAACGCAATCGAAAAATTAAATGAAATGCAATTTGTTTTTATGTTATTCAAACCATTTGGTAGCCATTTTTTACGCAAAGTTTTTTTTTTATTTGGTCATAATATTTTATGGGTCATAATATTTTATGTCTGAACATTATACAAAAATTGTTTACTCTATATTTTTGTTTAAATTTTTATATATATTTACAGTCTTATGGAATTTTAATGTTTGACGACTGTAGGGATGTTTTTATCCCATAGTTTGAATTTAATTTAATTGAAAGAGCTATAGGCATTTTGACACTAATTGGTAACATCTCATAAATAGTATTAACGATAAACTATAACTATATCACTAAGACTACAGTAATAAAAACTGTCCCTTGTCTTATACATCATGGTTGTGATTTGGTATGCTTCATTTCTCCTATTCCAGTTATATATTTTGAAATATTTCAGTTATCTGTTCAAGTCACTTTTCATCTCTGCGTTTGTTAACTTACTAACGTTTTAGAACCTTGAACCTCATAAAGGTTTATTATTCAAACCCTCTCTAGGGATAAAGTTGAATAGGATATGATGTCTAATACCGTCGTTATACACAAAACAGCTGAATTTTTGATTGTTGCTGCTTGACGTTCTGTATTTTTGCTCCACGTAGCTGCTAAATGAAAATGCTCCGTAGAGAAGCAAGGAATGCGATTGATTAGGACTAAGTTTTACCAAAGCTTTACGGATTTTAAATTCCAGTGTAGTTTCAAGATTAACTTTGAGTCTACGAATATCTCCAAATATTTAGCCTTCAGCACTGGTTGAAATTGTACATCATAGAATGCCGCGTATACCTAGGTTGACGATTTTCCGCTTTATGGTAAATAGCATTAGCATCATTTCAGTTTTTGGTTGGTTTTACCCACAGATTCTGTTATCTAATTTCGATATTTTTGGTAGGCACCTCGGTAGGTCATAATTTCGCATATTTTTGCTAGATACCTCTTCTGTAGCACTGCACTATATTACCACGTACCAACATCAGTAAAATACTAGAAAAATTATTCATTATACTCCCAAATGAGTTATATTCAACTTGCGAAAAGTGAATCCATCCACAAATTCTATAAACTAATCATAAGAATTTCCGTAGTCCCAACTAATACTATAGTAACAAGACTTTTTAGTATACAACTTAAATCATTATGATTAGTACGAGTACGTCTGAATGAGTATGAGTGGTAGCAAAACGGTGCATATGCGCTAATTGGGGTCGCCGGGGTGGTTGCTGGGACTCGCCACTCGCCCAGCAGCGAGTACGTGTGGCCTTATTTATCATAATCGTTTTGAAATAAATTCATACAGATACTTTCTGGGTGGATCCGCCAAAAATGTTATTTTGTCTAAAGATAATCTAAGTACGGGTTCAAGAATTCTATGAATAACTCAATTAAATTTTATAGTTAATTTAGGGACTGCTACGATATAAATTAATGTGTCCAACGAAACTATCACTAAAGAATTTTCAAACAAGGATGAATTATGACAATTTCATGAAATATGTATATATACATATATATATATATATATATATATATGTTTTGATAATTAAAGTTATAGGTAGATGCAAAGTATTCGCATGGATGAAATAGTTCACTCGTAACAAAATTATTAAATTTTGTAAACATTTTTCTTTGTTCTTTCTATTTCTTTGTTTTTATAAATTTCGTTTCAATAAATTCAAAAGACAAAATTATAAGAAGAAATAAAAAAGAGTTAATTTTCGAAATTTTGTCAATTTTTCTGTAAAAAAAATTTATTTTGTGGAATTACAAGCAAAATATTCGAAACATATCATTACACTTGAATGAATATCACACAATCAGAAAATAATTTAAAAAAACAGAAAATACGTAAAATAAAAAAGGATTCAATCAAAACGCTTCATCACCCTCAATTTCGTCCTTTTATATTTGAAATCTCTTTTGCAGGTTGAAATCTCTTTTTGAAATTTATAAGATTTTCCTTGTCTGTAATGTTGAATTAGTTGTGATGTGGTTTCATAAAATATTGTTTGATATGAAAAACAAACAAATTTAATCAAACAAATGTTTTGATAAGCCAATTTAGATAAATCTATATTTTTTTTATTTTATCAATTTAATTGGATTTTTTCTCATATTTTCTGTTCTTTACACATGGCATAATATATAAAAATAAAACAATTTTTAAATGAGTTAATCGGTTGGAAATCATCCTCGTCAATTGTCTTTATGTATAAAACACAAAAAATTATCTCATCCGTTCTCGAAAGATAATTTTTATACCAAAACAAAAAAAACTAAATGCCATCAACAACACAAAAGGCACAAAGATAAATCCTAAATTCTTAATATATATAATAGAAGAAATCAGCGCACCAATGAACAAATGATCGCCTTAAGCGTTTTTATCATATTTTCATATAATATTTAAAAGTTTATCAAAAAAAAAAAAATTTCTTCATTATTATACAAAAAACTTTAATAACACAAAAGTTCAAAAACATGCGAAAGTGCCATTCGTACTAAAAAGAGCAATTCTCTCTTGATTTTGTTTTTGAGGGTGTCAAAAGGTTTTTTTTATAAAAATCAAAATTTTCATTTATAGCTTCAAGCTAAATCACAGTAAATTTCTCACTATATTGTATAAAGAGATAATATATAGGGATGTTTTGATACCCGCGGGGTTGTTTTTATATCACAGTTATATAAAATTTAGAAATGTTATTGCAAAGTTTAAACAAATTTGATATATATTTTTTTTGTACTAAAAATATAACTTTAAAAAAAAACATCAACAACACTAAAAATATTTTTACACCCCAAAATATTTTTTTTTGTGTGATCGTAGAAGAAAGCTAAAAAGATAAAAAAAAATTTAGGGTTGCTAATTTTGATTATTGTTGTTGTTGGCACATCTTTGCGCTTGAGTTGCGTCACAAAGAATAACACATAACAAATATTTTAAACGCCAAGGGGTGTAATTTGTAGCGCCAACTTTTGTCATTTTATAATTCGCATGAATAACGTAAAACGTAGAGAGAAAACAATTGTTTTAAAAATAACATTTCATTTTTGTTTTTACAATTTTATGGACTTTGAATATTGGTCCTTTGTGTTGAGTATATATATGTATATAAAATATAAATTTTATTTTAAACTTTTCTAAATATATTAGTTTTTAGAGAATTTTGAACAATGGTTTAATTAATAAACATTTAAATATTTTAAATGTTTTGAATTTCATTTCATTTTATAGAAATGTTATTTTTAAAATAACTAACATTAAATTAAATTCTGCGACTCATAAAAAACTGATAGTTCAGGGTAAGCTTAAAACTCAGATTATATTAAAACAGTGCTTTGTAAAAAAATTCAGTAATGATGATTTTTTATCTTAAGAAATGTATTTTATATAATTCGGAATGAAGCCTGGGCTACATTGTTTCAGTTCGATTTGTTTCGCGATCGGTTCAGTTTCGATTCGTTTCGCAAAGTTCAAATTTGACGTCTCGATATACTTTATATGGGGAATCAATTGAGTGGACACATAGGTCGAATCGGAACGAATCGAATCGAAAGAGTTTGGAACGATTAGAATTTTGCGAATCCAAACTGAAGGAAATGTCAAGAGAAATGAAATTTGACTGTTTCAAAAATAGCAAAAAATATATGTGGTTTAATCGATTGCGATCGGTAACTATGTGTTCAGTCTACTTAATCGTCGAATCGAATCGAAACTGAACTGAACTGATAGAAACAATGTAGCCCAGGCTTTCGCTTTATTCATATAGCACCACTGATCGATTTTGTCACCTGATAACATAATTAGTATATTTACTACTGGGCACTGATATTTAAATTTTTTATTACAACAAAATAACTAGTCGTACAAAATAAGAAAGACTTTTCCTGGGATAGATTTTTTTACACTTATTTGCTCACAGATCAAAACCGCAGACCTAATATATACTAATTAATAATTTTTACAAACAACAGTCGAAGTAGATTAATATGTGGGGTCAGTAAAAAAGCTAATTAATACTCCTGATTCTTGGTTTGTTCGTCTGATTATGTGGCGAGCACCCATCATCGTGCTATAAAACTCCAATTAGCTCTTAGCTCTTAAATCACCACGCACGTGGTTTGAATGTTAGGTTATTTCGCATATATATTTTGAAGCAGAGTCAACAGAAAGAATCAAATCTGACCCTTGCCACCGCTGGGTATTTGCAGGTGAAGTGTTTTATTATCTTTTTACGCTGTTAACTACTGTTACCTAATGATTGGTTGAAAAGAAGTCTGGCGCATGTTTCTCTTAACTTTAAATATATTCCAAATTGGGATTCTTGTACATGTACTCATATAATTTTACTCTGTTTGGTACGGATATATTCCTTCCTGAGAGACACCACACTACTGAGTCATAAGTGAGAATAGATTGTGCTATGGTAGTGTACATCCATAAGGCCATCACTATATCGTCCGCATTCGTGACCACTAACATTCCTGCGTTACTAAAATTCTTCTTTCAGGCGTTCTCAAATTCCCTATTTTAATGGCTTCATCATTTCATTATCAATACATCACCCAGCCATGAAATCTTTCTGAGGTGGGATAAGCTAATGTCTAGGTCTACACTCTACAACATTCTCCTATCCAGGGAGTATTACGTCGATTGAAGTAGTGACTAACCTTTTTCGTTGTCATTGTCTTAAACTAAGGGTTTTATATAGACAAAAAAAAAAATTGTGCCACTTTCAAAATCTCTAGAATTCGAGTTGATGCTTTACAGTGTACACGGATATACACGTATATAGAATATGCGGGATAATATTTAATACTTGATCATAGATCTGTCTCTAACTTTACTTTAAATAAGTGTAAAATCAACAATAGAATTTACAATAATCTAAATTTAAAATGGAGAAAATAGACATTAACTTGTTAATATCACAGTATAAAAATTTAAGAGGTGCTCGAATTTAGACAGTCCAAATTGTTATACAATAAGTACATCCAATAGTTATACTATTGAATAATATGAAATGAAACAAGTTATAATTTCCAATTATGAATAAGAGTACATACATATATTTAAAATAAAATTAGATAAACATCTAATTATTACTTAAACTTTTCTAAAACAAAAAAAAAGTTTCTAAAATAACTTTATCTTATTGTAGGTTACAGTTCAAATGCCTTGAGCAGCGTTGGTGTTGGTGTTACAAAATCATCATTGGATCCTCATTCACATCTTAGGCAACCAGGTTAGTTGAAATTTTTAACAATTTAAAGATTATTAAACTACTCTAATATTGTCCTTTCTCATATAAAACTGTTGGTCACTCAATATATAAAACAAAATTGTTGCTTTTCCTTGCAATTAAATGACTTTGTTTGTATGTGAAAAATATTTACTTAGGTCAAAACATATGCCATAAAATAAAATTGTGATTTTGCATTTGTTCTGTACCAACAAATCAGATGAAAAAAGGATCAATAAAATAAAAAGTAAATATTTGAAATATCTTAAAATATCCCATAACAGACACACAACATTTATACAAAAATGAAAAATATTTACAGAAATAATATATTATGTCCGAGAAAATAATTTTTAGTTGTTACATAACAAAAATAAAAAAATCCTTAACATTTACACTTTTCTTTACTTGATTTTATCAGTCAATAATGTAAATTCAATGTAGGCAACTAATCAAACAGAAAAAAGGATAACAACTACAATACAATTGCAGTGACGTGGAAATGGATAATCTAACGAGAAAAAAAAAACACATTTGTGAAAATTACCTGCTACTTTAATATTGTCACACTTCATTTAAAAAAGGGTTCTTCTTTGTGATGTATATATGGTTGTGTATATATATATGCCTCTGGGTTGAACATGTAAGATTGGTTAGGAAAACATAAAAAAAAAATCAAATCCAGAAATTTATTTTTATTTACATTTTTATCTGTAAAATTTGAAGAACGATGACTGGTTTCTGACAATAGATTTCAAGGATTATATATGTAAACATAATACCAATTTTAATTCATTTTCTATTTGAATGGTAATTTGGTTTACTTCTTTTATGCTTGTTTAAAATGTATAAAAAAATGTATTATAAAATGTATAAAAATTTTTTTATCAGCGATAAAATCCTTTTAAAAAAATTATGATTGTAAATTAAATTTATAGAAAGAAATTTTGAATATATATAAAAAAAAGAGGACCCTGAAAAACGTACTTTGTCTGTTAAAAATAGATCAAGCCTTAATTTATAAAAAAAGTTTGGTCAATTATAATGACAGAGTGGAAGCTCAGGCAGAATGATCTTATGTCATCAAGATTCGTTATAAATTCCTGGCGATACTTTTCCAAACTTTAACATATAATCCAATATTGACTAATGGAATTTTTAAGAAATTGTGTTTAAACGTACGGACATATCTTATGCGATTTTAGTATTGTCTAGCTTCGTAATTTAAATCAGGAAATTGATATAAAAAACGATGTATCCCAGTATACCTTGTGTGGCCACAAGCCACACAATGAGCTTAATTTAATCTAATCTTGGTAGTAAATTGAGATATGCACAATCACATTTCATGAAAATAATTCTAAAATATTACTATCGAAATTACACTATACTTTCCGATATTTTTTTTATATATAATTTAATATCCGATCTTACAATTCAAATACAAAAGTAACAATTTTTCAATTTTTCAATATAAATTGTTGTCGTACGTAAATGTATATTTTCCTGTAAATGCAACAACCCTTCTTAATCTCTTTTCTCTTCATCACAATAATATCCTTGATATTTCAGTTTCATACGCCTAACATTATTCAAGTACATTTAAATATACCATTCGTCAGCTTGCCATCGAGTCAGATGGATATTATATTATAATGTACTTCAAGTGGAATATTTTTGTTTGTCAAGTGTCATTCAAAATATTTATATATATACAAACCTTAGTAGATGTATACCTCATGAGTTCATTATTAAATATTGTTCATTCGGGAGGCTCAATACTTAAAATATATAACATTTAAAGGACCACTGGAAGGTTACATTTCTGGAATTTATATTGTTTATAAAAATGTTTTTTCCTCTATTCAAAAATACTTACTTTTCTCATAATACCACTTAGGATAAATTTCTATTATTGTATACGGTTCGTATTATATAAATAAGGACGAAATAATTTCTAGATTTTGTACTGCAAAATTACAGCTTTAAATTTTGTATATAAATATTTTATTTATTTATTTTTATTTTAAATTTTATTTGTTAATAATGTTATATGTTTTTGTTGTTTTGGGGGTATAACATTTTAGTGGCACGCGCACCAGGCCCTAATTGAGTATTCAAATCTTAATGAGTTTGCTTTTAAAATTTTCAAAAACAAATAGAAAAAAAAGTTGGTAAAGGGAAAGATTTTAATTTGAAGTTGAAATATTGAATTATTAAATTTGCGACATTCTTTTTATTATTTCAATATTTAAGAATATCAATTGTCAAAATACCAAAAAAATAGCATTAAATTTTTTATGAAGTACGTTTGAGAAATATGGGACCTAAAAAAAACGTATATATAAATGTATTTATTATTGTATTAAATTCAAGGTGTAAACCATGAAATATATACTAAAAATGTCCGATACACTTTCACACGGCCACCAAGGATAATGGTTCTTTTTAGGGATATTTTTTTTTTTAGTTTACGCTTTATATTTTTCTCATTCGTATTATCGTATTGTGTAGTACAATATAAAAAAAAATTGTCCACAATTTAGCAAAGTTCTATTTTATAAGAGAGCATTTTAATTGTGCGAAAATTCATGACACTATATCGTCCTGGTCGTGCAGAATATAACAATACAATGAATATTTAGTGTAAAATATAAAAAGGAAGTAAGCGTAAAGAACGAATAATAGTAAGGATAATAGAAAAAGGAATTATATTTTAATTATTCATCCAAATCCAAAATTGCCCTCCTTTAAATTTAATTCATAGTGAATTAGTGATAAAAGATATATAAAAAAACAATTTCAGACATTATAAAATATTATCATAACTCATAACATTTCAAAGTCAAAGCCGTGTACAATCTATTTTCTTTTTACATAAAGTGTCCTTAATAGATTCAAATGTATGCACATATATTCTTAGCATTAATTAGTTTATATATTATTTTAAAATGTTTACATATATTTTCAGATCCATATCAAATGTTCGGTGCAACGAGCAGTCGTCTGGCAAGCTCAGGTAAGTCACTAGCACAATTTAATTTTCGGAACGCACGTGTCATTTTTGTTAAGTTAAGTTAATTTTCAAAAATCTTAGATAACAAAAACTCGAGTGTGTATAATTTGAATATTATGTTAATTTTTGTTGTCAATCTGATTTTTAATATTTTTTCAGTTCTCATGATTTTATGTTGTATTTGAATTGACTTTTTCGTATTTTTAGCATATTTTATATGACAATGAACCACCTGGAAGCAGGTGAAGATATTTTAAATAAGATAATTAAATCATATATAGTATGTGTACTGGGATCAGAGAAGTTTAAAAAAAATAATTATAAAATAAAAGAGGGTATTCCACGTCCCACATATAGTTAACCTTTTAACAAGTCAGTTAAGCGGTTTGATTTGGTTTTTCTTGATTGTTTTTTATCAAAGAAAAGCGTGTAATAAAAATATACAATATTATTGCAGTAAGGCTGGCACACACCCTTTTTCAATTTACCC
The DNA here is from genome assembly GCA_963920725.1 of Rhamphomyia laevipes. NCBI lineage: Eukaryota > Metazoa > Arthropoda > Insecta > Diptera > Empididae > Rhamphomyia > Rhamphomyia laevipes. The sequence continues at coordinate 28,270,772 of OY987255.1, forward strand.
AACAATCACACCTTTATTGTTGGAAATATTACATTTTTTTTTTTTGGAAGGGTGAACTATTTCTATTGCGCCGCTTGAATACCGATTAATTATATTACCTTGTTTAATATTATTTTTTAGTGTCGTGGTTAAGGATGACTTCACACGTACATAAGAGAGACTAGACAATTTACTACAGAATTGTTCATTCTCACCCTCAATAAAAACAATAAAGTTTCATTTAAGTGGTAAAAATTATTTGTAAAAATTTAAATCAAAATGTCTCAGTCTGAGTTACATAAAATTTTACAAATTTGTATAGATTTATTAATGTTTCGTGCTATTAATTTATGTTGACTCAAATAAAAAAAAATACGGGGGAGTTGTAAAAGTTAAATCAGGATATGTAATTTAAAAACGTACGTTTTCTGTATAGTTAAGATTGAATTTTAGAAACATATAGGATATAGCTATATTAAAAATTTGATGGATATTACTTTAGTTTGTGTTGTCTTTAGTGTAAACTTGTATAAGTAAGTACTAAAACTTCATAAATTCGTATTAGACTGTGAAAAAAACTATTCGGTTAAGCTCTAAAAGCCATTTAGAAGGAAATTCAATATTTTAATACATATATTGAAAAAAGGTTCTTATACTTACAAAATTTTTGGAACAATTTATAATATAAACTTTCAATTTTAATAGATAACAATTATATTAGTAATCTAGGCCGATAGGCTAAATAAAATTCAATGCATAAATCTTTAATTCAACAGCAAAATTGATTTAATATCAAGTTTTTATATATTACATATATGTTCTTAATATCAAATTATTTAAAAAATCAAATATCAAAAATTGTAAACTCCCATTTCAATTTACAAAAAATCCAACAAATCAACCGAAAAACACAAAATTAACGATTACAAAGTTCAACTATAAATCTTACCAAAAGACAAAAATATTATGTACAAATGATCTGAAGGCAACATGAAAATATTTTACCATTAAAAATTACATTTATTCAGTTTTATAGATTTTAATTTTATATATTTTATAATATACGATATTTCAATTAACGCCATCTATTTTTGCCAATGGGTGTGTGTATTCAATACAACAGTTTTCTATATTTTTATATTTGTTGGGCGATGTTGATCTGGTATAATATCCGGTACTATCTAAAAAGGTTTCCTTTAGGTTCCTTCTTGTAAATTCGTTTTAATTTTTAATTTATTTTTTTTAAATTTATGAAACTTTAACACGAAATGGAATATTTTTTTTGGTATTATATCATTCTCTACTCACTGTTTCGGCCTTCGGCCCAAAAAAAATTATATAATCAAAACCTCTAAAATCATAGTAGGTTTACCCAAACTGAATTCCTTGTCAAAAATATTTCTATACCATTTAAAAATAAATCTAAGTGAATATAATTTTAATTTTATTTTTGATATCGTTGGCTTTTGTTGTTAAAATATTATATTAAAATATATAAAAATAAAAGAATTTCGTAAGTAAAAATTCTTATTTATGAACAACAAAAAAATTAGCATAAAACATGAATTTATATATATAAAAAATATATCCAAGAAAAACTTTTTATATAAAATACATTTTAAAGTGTTTTATTCTTAATATTTTTTTTTTCACTATAATATTATATAATTTACAGGATGGTTTAAAAGTTAGTTGCTATATTGTTTTATTTTTCAATGGATTCAGTTCTTAAGCTAATAATTAGATCTTATCTGTTTAGTTTCTATGCTGCTTTTTGTAAACAATATTCTGCATCACAGAGAAAAAAAACTAATATATTGATGTAGCACGTTTTCGAATATAAATTTTCGTAACTTCCGCTATACTCTCTACCATAGTCTCTCTTTGAATATTAGAATTTAAAGTCTTTACTCTGTCAGATAATTTGGAAATTTGGACTGACATAGATTGTTAAAAAATTTGTCAATAAATACGCGAAGCGCTAGCTCTACTTCTAACATTATAAAACAATTGATTCATTTTTTGCCTCTATTTGCATTCCAAATTAAAAACACTATTGTTCTTTGGTTAGTTGGTCCGTAAATCCATAAATTTACACACTGAAGCCACTTCTTATTACGTTGTATACTCACTTATATCTATAGCTCAACTTATTGTCCATTACTGCATATAGAATATGCGAACAAATATGTCAAGGCTCACCCTGTATAAGTGCAAAAAGCTTTTGTACTTAAAATAAAAAAGCATTGTTAAAATTTCTGGGCGGGTTAAAAAATATCGCACATATATACATTACATACATACATTTATATATATAAAATAATAATTGCTGTAGTTGATTAATTATGGCTTCCTTTTGACAAGAAATCGCTTTGTTAAACGACCTTCCCACAATTAGTACTTTATGTTATTTTTTCTTAATTTATGGAAAATCAAAAGAATTAAAAAAGTAAAAAGTTTTTCTTCATAATTTTCCTTTTTTTTTTATAATATATTATTTAATTTTCGTGATGTAAAAATAAAATTTATAACGTCCCGGTCATATGTGATGCAGAAGGGAATGCGGTAATAGTTAATCCTTAAACAAATATTTCTTAGTAGAATTTTCCCACCAACAAAAAAAAACAACATCAAAGAGAAATTAGTGAATTAATTGTTTCCGAATGGTTTTTTTATTATTATTATTAAATTAACATTTTCAAAAGAAAACTCGACGTGTGAGGAAAACGCAACTTTTAGGCTAAATTTTTTTTTGTTGATATGAAAAATTGTGTTAATAAAAAAAATTTCTTAAATGGATTCTTTTGGAAATTTTTTTTTATTATACATATACAAAAAGGAAAAACCTTAGCGTTTTTTTATGGCGATCTTAAGTTAATAATTAGAAAATTACGCTTCTTTTAGACGGCTTTATAGAGAAATATAATAAAAATATTATAATAAGGAAATTCTTTTCTGGTCGGAACACTTTTAATGTTGTTTGTTAATTTTTTTTTTTTTTTTTGTAAAAATTCTATATAGTTTTCACCTCACGACAGGATATGTGAAATTGGATAAAGTGGATAAGGTTTCATTTCACAGCTTTTAAATTATTTTCCCACTTTGAGGGCTTGTTTAATGTTAGGTTTTTTTTTTGTTACGCCTTTTTTTGTAGAGGTACTAATTATCCATATTATGATTTTTCGGTTGGAAATAATTAGTAATTAAAAATATTTATTTGGTATTACGTCTTAATAATTAGGTAACGAAAAATGTATAATTTAAAATATTTTTTCGATATTATTAAGTTTTTAATTATAGTTATTTAGTTGTCAAGTAAAATTCTCGTATTATATTACTTAATAATGTTTTTAGAATTATAAAAAACGATTCTTCGATGTTATAAGATCGATATAATTGACTCTATAGCGAATAACTAAAACAAGAGTAAAGGAAAAGGATTTATTAAAGTAGATAAAGTAGATTTTCGGTGTCTTAAGTAAATTGCTTCTATTGAGATTTAGTATAGTTTTTTGTTTAAATACAAATCTTAAAAGAATTTTTTAATACTTTTAGGATTTGTATCGAGTATTCTCAAGATTCTTATTTAACAGTCGTCCCTCGAAATTGACATTTTATATTTATTAGATATTTAAGAACTTTACTTTGCCTTAATTTATTTTATTACATCATTTTCTATTGATTTTGCTCTGAATACTTAAACATAGCCCATTTATTTTGTAGCACCCCATTAAAGTTATCCAAAAAACTATCACAAAGGAGAAATTAACACATTGGAATATTGAACACTGTTACACATTAAAAATTGTTTATTTCTTTTACGCCAGTAAACCTAAAAAAATCTGAAAATCTTAAAATGTTTGCAAACATGGGTAGGTCGACTTAAATACAGGATACGTTTTCTAAGAAAGGATCACAAAATTTGATTTTTTGCTAAATCACACAAAATTTGATTTTATGTTAAAACCATCTCTAGGTATGACCCAAGCATGCATTTCCGTATCATCTACACAAATCTACACAGTTCGATTGTGATGATGGGTACCCTAGAATTTGTGGTGCGAGGACAAAACTGCTAAAAATATAGTGATAATAGGATAAATAATATCCTAGATTTATTCAAAATCTTATCGTTACTACAGGTTACCCCAAATATCCTGCAAATTACAGGGGTTGTAGTGATTCATGACTCTTGTGTGTAACAAATTCTGACATAGTATAGTTTATGCTAATATACGTCTATTACACTTCTTCGAGATGAAATCAAATTATCAAATAAATATGCATATAATTGTCATATTGAAATTAGATAAGTAATTAATATTTTTGAAAAACCATAATATTTTTAAATCATTTCTACTTTCGATTTCGACCCAGTAAAATAATAATAATACTGATATATATTTTCCCAGCATTATAGATTTTAAGAACTGAAATAATTTGACAAGGAAATTTAACTTTAGATAATATTACTTCAAAGAATTTTGTATTTTCAATAAATAATACTAATAACTTTTTGAAATAAAAATGAATATATTTTCTGTGATTGATATTTCCAAGGATATTTCTTGAATTAAATGGTTGATTGTGAACAATAAATAAAATCTGATTTATAAGTTATTTTCTGGTTGATTAGATTTCCTTATACGAATAATAATTATATTTTTTTTAGAAGAAAAAAAACTCCCTCTTATCATAAATCCAATGATCGATCGATTCAGACTAACATGAAAACAAATTTTTTGGTAGTTTGGGATATTGGTGATGCCTTCTCCAATTTTAGATTTTATTATCCATGTAATTAGACTTTTGTGCTTGTCATATAACAATTATAATCCATTTCTATTGTTAAATAATCATTTTTTTTATATATTTATTAATAATAACATAATAAAATCCTTACTGCTTCCTTTTTTATTGATGTAGAAATGACATGGCAATATTTAACTATATTGTCAATTAAATCTTCCTTCTTAGCCGACCAAATTAGGAAAACCAAAATTATTTCTAAAATTTTGAATGAAAATATTTGATGGTTCAATTTCGTGGTCATAAAATGTAAAATAATATAGTAAAAACTTCCGATTTGGAATTATGACAACAAAACTAGAACAAAAATGTAAATTTGTATTGCTTTCACCACCGGCCCAAAATGTCTTCATAAATCTCTCTACGGTTTTGCGGACAAAATTTCACAATGGAAAAAAGAAACAATATTTTTTTATGTTTATATTTTTATTTTTCTATATTTTGTTTTTAATTTTACTGGATTAGGAAAATTTTGTATTTAATATTTTGTTAAAATAAATAATATTAGATTTTTATTTTTGGGGGTGGTGCGAGTTCGGCACAGAGGCATATAGACCCTAAATGAGGACGTAATAAAAAAAAAAAAAAAAGAATTATTATAGTATTGCATGCAAGTTTACAATTAACAATATTTTAATATATAAATAATTTTTTTTTTGTGTTTTTGCAATTCTTTTCTTAATGGTTTCTTTCCCTTTAATTTTGTAAGAATATGTTTTTTTTTTTTTTTTTGAATTACAGCGATAAAAAATGGACATTAGTCACAGCCAATTTTTAACGAAACGATTTCCTTTAATGATAACCTAACAACAAAATTATTTTTTGTATGGGGTACTTTTTAATATATAATTAAAATTTGAAATTATTAGTTGCAATACTCCATTTAATTGTTTAGTTTCAGTTGATCATTAGAATTAATAATTATTGTTTTTTTTGTACAGTCATCTTAATTTTAAACTAAGCTAAAAGTATTTCAAATTAGTATTAATTGTGAGCATTAATTTTAACATTTACAGTTGAGTCGATTAAATTGTAATAAACATTAAATTAGTGTATAGTTTTCAAAAATTAAAATTAAAGCACAATTTTCATTATTTCATAAATAATGTGCTAATTAAAATACAGTATTCTTCGTCACATAAGTACATAATAAAAATGACAACTAAAAAAAAATAAATTATTTTTTGTCTTCAGGTTCTGGACAAATTCAATTATGGCAATTTTTATTAGAACTGTTGAGTGATTCAACTAATGCCGGCTGTATAACATGGGAAGGTACTAATGGTGAATTTAAATTAAGTGATCCAGATGAAGTGGCCAGGCGATGGGGTGAAAGGAAATCAAAACCAAATATGAATTATGATAAACTTAGCCGAGCGTTAAGGTAAGTTTATAAATAGAGAATACAAAAAAATATATATATATAAATTTAGCTCATTTAAATTTTTATCATTTCTCTCTAATTTATTTGTAACAATTTTTTTTACATTGCAATTAATTTATGGATTCGGATCGTAAAGATTTTACTAACAATAATCATAATTCAATTTAGAAAGAATCAGTTTTTATTACTGTAATTTATGTTTTTATGAGCTTAACAGCATCAAAAATTGTCTATTAAACAAAAGGATTTTTTCATTGTTTTTGGTATATGTGCAACAATAATATATCAATAAAAAGATATTGTAGAAGAATAATGAAATATTTTGTAAATGGGGTGTTTATTATGCACATTGAATCATTATTTTATATCTGCGTATGTACGATTCAACCCTAATGAAGTGAATCTTATTAAAACGCCTACAAATGATTTCTAACGATCCGATAATAGGATTTTATGAGTGTAATGATTAACTTACCAAAAAAAAATAAAAGGATAAAGTATTTTGTTGTCTTCCTGGCTTAGTATTTATAGTTTTGTACATTTTTTGATTTAGAATTTGTAAATATTTAATTAAAATTGTAGTAATTTATGGAAAGATTTTTTTTTTTTGTTAAATAAAAAAATTTGGTGATTGTAAATAAGTTTATATAAATTAGCAGAGTGATATTTTTTGTAACTATAACAAACCCATATCTGCAATATATCATGAATTACAATTTTGGACCTTTCCTAATAACATTTATTCAAATAACTAACACTATATAATAAAGAAATCCTTACGGCAAAAATATAATGAAAAAAATTGTTTTGCAAATTTAATTTCCGAATTATAAATAGTTTTTTTTTTTTACGTACCAATTTACAAAATTATATTGAATTTTAATAAAACATATGCAAAGTTTCCTCTTCCATTTATATTTATTTTTAAATTATTTTATGGGCGTTTATTTCAAACATGGAAAACACAAATAATAAACAATTTTGTGTCAGGTATGGTCACCCGACGGGGGCACAATTTCAATAAAATTAAAATATTTTTATTGTCCCTGTAGTTTTTTTTCAGAAATTGTAATAATAAAACTGATCAGCAATAAGCTAGTAATCCATAGAGGGTTCGCGATGACTCTATTGTATGTATATCCAGGAAACACCGCAATTTCCATAGTTTGAATCGGAAGTAATCGTAATCTATCTACAAATAGATGGTACAAATAATTAGTCAAAAAGCTCGTTCTTACCACGGCGAATCTATTTCGGAGATACCAAGATTCAGATATAGAGCAAAATATATGTCTTATGCTCTGTGACTGACAGGGCCTTAGTAATAGCAGGTATATAACGTAATTATTCATTATCAAAGCCAACGTAGGAAAATTAGTTATCTAAAATTGGGTGCAATCATGAAAAATTTTAGCAATCACTATCCTTTTTATATTACTTTTATATATATTATCCCTAAATACATACCTACATTTAATAAATCTGCACATAATATTGGATGTACAAGGATGTTGTCATATGTCATATTTTCCTGGTAATATAATAATATCACAAAAAAAACATTGAAATCGATTATGAGCAATAATTTGGATGTGTTTTTTTTCCTAAAAAAATGCAATCAACAAAAATAAATTCCCAAATAGAGCTCATAATTCTGTCACAGTCACAGAACTCCTGTAAATATTTAATACAAATTTAGCAAAGGACGAAATGAAAGGGAAAATAAAATTCAACTGAGAAAAGCAAACTGAAAATATTAAATTGAAATAAAAATAAATTATTATATAATTTAATTTTCGATTGCAATCTAATGGATAATATTTTTTTTTATCAATCAATTTTCATTTAAACAAAAAATATAGTAAATAAATGTATAATTGGAAATTGGAAAATATATATGTATTTTTTTTTTGTTCATTTCTGACATATTGGAAAATTATTTTAAAAAAAATATTTGTTTAACATTGAATAAAAAAATAATTAATTTTTTTATTGATTTCAAAATTAGGATAAGCTAAAAACTTTTTTACTTGGACAAAAAGGAAATTATTATATATATATTATATATGTAAAAATTATAGTTTTCATAAAATTATAATATATTTTTTAATTACAATATTTACAAAATTATAAAGGAGATCTATGTGGCCTTTACCATATATATTTCGAAAATTATGTCAATTTAACAAATAAATACATATTAAATTTTCGAAAGAAATTTAATGGTTGCAAATATAGTTAACCGAAAACTACCACTAACAATTATAATTAATCAATTTTAATTTATAAACGTTTTAAAACATTAGAGTTTATTAATTATCAGCAGCTACAGCTTACAGATTCAATTATTTAGTTTCAAATTTTAAAAATTTGATGTTAAGATGTCAAAATAATTGACACTTTGCGGTGAAACAAAACTAATTTTGGACAAATTTATATATTTAAAGTTTATGACTATGTATAAGTATAAATTATTTAATGTCATATTTAATGTAGAAGCTAATAATTAGTTTCAAGAAAATTATAAATTATATTAAATTTTTTATATATTGCTAATTCAGATCGTTTTCAAGTACATATTGCCAAATTATAGACAAAGTCAATTTCTTTCTGGATATTTATTTATAATCATTATCTATTATCTCGTTGCTTGGACTTAGACTTATTCGTTTTTTTCTCAAATTTAACTATATTTTGTTACAGAATTAGGCGAATTAATTCAACATAAACTTTTACATTTTGACTTGCTTGCTTCAGGTGCCTATGAGATAAAATATCAAAAAAATTATCAGCTCCAAAAACGAAAGTTATACGAGCATTTAGACAAGATTCTTATTAGTATTACATTTTAAATAATCCTTCTAAACTAAACTAGTCATCAATAGTATAATTTATGTTAGCGAATTTGAAAATATCCAAAAATTTAAAATTATGTAATATAAATAAAGCATAAACTTCACAGTACAAGTTCCAAGCTATGCAGAAACCTTTGCACAAAAATATTATATTATTTTTTGTTACAATTCATATTTTTAATAACAATATCATCTATTTAAATTTATTTTTTCGAAAACATATACGGTATACACAAATAATAAAAAAAAAAAACAACCAATTCTGTAAATAATATCCTTCAAGATGCTTTAATGTCATTTTCATTCAGGAGCACTCAAATTGCCATTTAGCGTCATCACATCATCACTACCATTAACAGCACTTTTGGTATCTAATATATAGAATTGAATGAGAATAACGAGAGGAATATTCACAACAACAACAAAACCTTAAAATGATCACAATTGTATTACGATGAGCATTACAAGGACTAAGAATGACTAAGAATTGATAAACAAACCGACGAATTGTAAGAGTTCGTTCCACACAAGTGACATTTAATGGGCCTTTAGTGTTTTGAAAATCATCATTTTTTTTTCTTTTAATTTTTTGTATTTGTCAAGGCACAACAAAAGTATTGAGTTTTTTGTGCTAGTGTTTGGTAGAAAAAGGATAATGTATCGTTGCCACTTAAGGCGATAAAATATTTTTGTTGAAAGGGTTGGTAATAAATGTTTATCTAAATATGAAGGATTATGATAATGGATATCATTATATTGCAATTTTGGTTAGTAAAATATATGTTGGTCGTAGATTGCGGGGAAAATTATTGAATTAAAATGTATAATTTTCAGTAAAACGATTTTTGGCCGAATTATTGGAGAATTATTAAAATTTTGAATAGAGCTATAAAAAAAATATGTAGCCAAGTAAGATAACTTTTGCTACTTACCATTATTTATTTACCTTGATTTATTAAATTTTGCATCAAAAATTAATGTAAAAGAATTACTTAAGAAACCATCAAGTTTCTATACAGAATGACTTATTTTTCGGTTAAAAAACATTCCTGTCCTAAATTCTTAATTTATATTTTAAAATAAAAATAATTGTATACCATACAGTAACCATACAGAAAAAAAAAAACAAATCGAAAATAAAGTAAATATGTGAATAAAATCTTAATAGAAATATCATCCCCTAATTTCAATCATCATCCCTTAATGAAAATCTTTGACCTTTTATGGAACAAATTAATGTATAAATGATATAAATATAAAATTTACTGTGCAACAACAATAAGATCGCCAAGGAGTAATAAAAACTAAGGGTAATTTTTAGTAGAAATATTTTGGTGGTCGTTTAATTTTTTTAAGTTAATAGCTTGTCTGTCAGTCTGTCCGCCACCCGTAAATTTTATCAATTTGTTATTTAAAAAGTAAAGTGTCCGCAGTTAAATTGTTTTTGTAACCATGTATTAGAAAGTTTGAACGTAATTATATGAAGGTGACATTTATTTATTAGAAATAGAACTCTTTCTATAATTTGCGATGCCATTTATGTGTGTTTGTGTGAATGAGATTTTTGTTAGAAGTGTAAAAAGAATGTAACGAAGCTAGAGGCCGTTCAAAACTGAATCTTATTTAATATATGGTAAATGCTAAACAAAAATTAAAGATGCACACTAGTAGATAGTAGACAGCCCTATTTGAAATTTTCTCCACTATTTATTACTGCAAGTTGATTAGGAATATCCTAGTTTTGATTATTTATATTTCATGGTATAATTGTGGGTCAATGCATATGAAACTACTGCATAATACAGTTATTTTACAGTCTTTATTTTGTTATGCTACAAAATTAGCTATAATCAAGTTACGCATTCATAGAAATATAAAAAAAATATGATTTTTATATTGTACATAAAAACGAGTAGGAGGATAAAATTTTTCCTTTATATTATTATGCCTTTTAATTTCATTTTATGTCAATTTAATATGAATAAAAAAAGAAAAGAAAATTGTGACAGTTTTATTTATAAATTTTCTTCTGTTTTAACGTTTTAAGGATATTTATATGTTTTGGGCATATATTTTCTTAGTTACATTCATTGCAAATAACAAGAGTGTAAAATTGGAAATTTTTGTTTTTTTTCTAAACACGCAAAAGATTTTAATCAAAAATGATATTTTCTGAAAGGGTGTTAATTTGTATTTTTCACATTTAATGTAACTAAAAAAATATATTCGTTAAAATTATGCAACATTTAACGATAAAATTTGTCAAGATTAAAAAAAAAAATTATTATTACAACAAATAAAGAAATTTTATTAAAAGATTTTTTTTTTTCACAGGTATTATTATGATAAGAACATAATGACTAAAGTTCATGGCAAGCGATACGCTTATAAATTTGATTTTCAAGGATTAGCAGCTGCCACTCAACCAGCTGCTAGTGATCCCACATATAAATACCAGAGTGATTTATTTATGACACCATATCATCATAGTGCAAAATTAAGTTCATTTATGAGTCCTCACCATGGAATGACATCATCATCGGGTAAGCAATAAAAAAAATTCTAAATGACCTTTACCTTTATTAAATATCGGAAAAATCTTTTATAAGTAAAAGATTTCTTATTTATTCATTAATGTTTATGGCAAGCTACTACAAATTACGAAGCTATATTTTTGATTAAATTTTGACGAAAATAGAAAAAAATGTATAAAAATTGTGAAATTTCAATCAAATGCAATTAGATTTATTAGATTCCTCGTAAAATTTAAAGTTTAGCTGGGAGTATAGTTATAAATTGGCTGTCGAAAAATATAAATTGCATAAAATTTTAAGTTAGTGTAGTTAGTTGTTTTCTTAAAATTTTACAATTTTATAATATTTTAAATTTTGGCAAAATATTACCTGATTAAAATTTAATAAAAAAGTAGAATAAAACCAAAAGTTTCAAAATTCCAAGAACCATTTTCTTTTTTCATTTTATAGAATGCCGCACCCTTGTTTATAGCTTTTTCCCTTCAGACTTTTCATTCCATTATTAATGGAAATTTTCTATGTATAAATATAATATTTATATCTATATGTATAGAAAAGTTTCAATTACTCCATTATGTTTTTCAATATATACATTGTCATTGTATTTGTGTATGTTATCTCTCATTTTCTAACATAATCATTGTTGTATTTGGTTTTATATTATTGAACATATTTTGAACAATAATATTTCTACTATATAAATATTTTATTAAAGTAAGGGGGCAATTTTCATTTACTCCCCTCAATTTTTCTCTATTATTTTCAAAATCTAAAGTAAAATCAAATACATAAAAAATAAAGTTTTCTTTCCAGGCTCCCTTTCCGCCCCATTTTATTCCTTCAATAATTTATTAGTGGAAAAGTATTGTAAAAAAATTAAAAAATATTTGTGGTCGTCGTTGTTGTGGGGACCGGTGTTGTTACTTCCGTTCTGGTTACGAATTCGTCGGTCGCGCAGGAAGTTTTCGGGAAATTTTCCACTTTCATATTATTTCCCATTTAATAACAAATTTTTTCCTGTTATATATAATATAAATAATAAATATTGTATTTAAATAAAATATAACTATATATAAATAAATTTTATTTAAGTACTAAATAAATTTGTTTGTAAATTTGAAATTATATTTTTTTTTAAATTTTTTTTCTAATTTTAGCTTCAATATTTCCATCGGCAGCTTCATGGGGTAATTGGGGTAGCCCAGCACCAAATTTATATCAACCACATTCAATGAGTCATGTTACACCATCACATGTTGCACCACATTTAAGTTCATATTCACATTATGCATGACCATCACCGTCTGGAGGTGGATTTTAAAATACCGCCTCCAACAACATTGAAGAAAATTGGATAGAAATTTAATATCCTTAAATGGATTTTATTAAATTGATTTCTTCATAACAGAAACTATAATAATAAAAAGAAAATTTAAACCACCAAAAAAATTTTATTTAAATATTTTAAACCCATAAACATAAAATAACAAAAAAAAAACAGGAAAATTTTACTAGTCCAAAAAAACATTGTAAATCAAAGTTATAAAATTTTAAATAAATTAAATATAAAAAATAATTTATATATTAAATAAAATTAATTTAATGAATTTTTTTTTTTTTTATTGTGATGTGCAATGTAAAAATAAAAATTAATTTAATAAAAATAAATATACCATAATTTAATCAATATTTGAAAGAAATGTTGAAATTTTTAAATAACACATCTTTGACAGGGTGATTTATATAAAGTACACTACATAGAGATATAATTATCTTAATCACCCTTGCATTTTATAGCACATAATTAATTAATATTGAAAATGTGCTTTTAATATTGTACGTTAAAATTAATAAAAAATTAATTAAAAAAAAGAAATAATATAAATAAATAAAAAATATAGTATATTTAAAAAATAAATTAAAATATTTCAGTGTATTTTTAGCAATATTTTAGATTATAGAAAAATTTTTGATTGAAAATCATAAATTTCAATTAAATTATGTAGAGATGAACAGAACATATTAAAAATTGTAATAAATATGAAAGTTTTCAATATTTTTGAATTTATCAGATGCCAATAGATCCAACTTTTAAATTAAATAAAAAAATTTAATAATTTTATTTTAATAAAGTAATATTAATCTAAATTTATGTAATTTATGTAATTTCGAGAATTTTTAATATTTTAAACAAAATTAAATTAAAAATAATGTAGAATTTCGATTATTTAGAAATGGCGCCCGAATATTATAAATATTTAAAAATCATAAACAAAATCACCTCGAAATCAATAGATCAACTATATATAATTTAGTAATGAACGTAATTCTTATAAATATTAATGCCAACAACATTAGTATGAAAATAAAATTTCGATGAATATCTTATCGTTAGCTTCGTTCTATCGATAGACGCCCGATAGATTTCTTCCAGGGGAGTTCAAAATGAAAATTTCGAATTGATGTTTGTCAGAATATACCCATGTTTCTACAAAAGTATTCTGTTGGCATCAACAAATTACTAAATTCCAGCCTCCTCTTCTCGAGTTCGAAACCCTTAAGAGTGATTATAAAATATTGTCCTGGAATTACATTTATTATATGACGAGCACAGTCGTTATGCAGGTAATGTTATCCAGTCTATTTTCTGCCGTAGTTGATCGCAAACCAGAAATATGTCAGTGTAAAAGTAAGTCCCAAAAAACAGATGGCAAAATACCGATGAATGCTGTTTTAAATCGTTCTATGAAGATTTTTTTTTTATTTTTAGCTATTTATCAACCAATAGTATTAAAAAGTGGTTCGTTGGTCTTTTGCAAAGTGGTTCGTTGGTCTTAAATATTTTATTATTTCTTTTTCTAGGGAGTGGCACCTTTTTAAACTTATTACAAGTTAGTTTTGATTATAGTTCAAAACCTTGCATCCCCTTACCTAACCTTGCCCTATTTATGAGCACCTTAGGTTAAATCGACATTCGTGTTACCTCTAAATAACATGTGACTTCAGACGTGTACTATAACACAATATTTATATCCGAATTATGACGAGTGACTATTTGTAACAAAAACAATTTGATTTAATTACACAAATTCTTCATTTACCATTACGAAATATTAAAAAAAAATAAAAAAATGAGTTATTAGCTTCTGATACGTTCAATTTTTATAATTATAAATAAATTAAGTAAAAGAAAATATTTGTAAATATTGATTTGATTCGTGTATTTTTTAACTTAATTAAAAGTAAAATTTTAATTGTAAAAAATAAAATGTTTTTATTTTATAAGGTAAAATTGTGTGATTTTATCAAAAGTATAAATAAAACAATTGTACAAAAATTTTATATATTTAATTTTTTTTAAATATAATTTGATATAATATTTATTTATAAATTATTAGATTTTAAAAGTATTTTTATTTTAATAATGTTCTCATTAAAAAAATTATAAATGTAAACTGTTGATATAATTTTCTCATTATATTAAATTACTTCCAATCTTTATAGTTTCATCAATTATACTTCATATTTATATACTAATTTCAGGTAACATTAATTACAACTTAAAAATTTTTGGAATTCAAATGATTTCTCAAAAAAAAAGTTTTTTTTAATTTCCATTTATTTTTTTTAATTCTTTTATCCAAAAGTTTTACGTTTTAGGTTTATCTAGTACAAATAAGGCTAAAAAACCTGGAAAACAGAATTAATTAAAACGCTGTATGGATTCACTGTTTGTCTGTTATCGCACATTCTTTTGTTAACGGCTTCTCTATAAGGGCTAGAAACTCCAAACCAACTCTATTCGAAATCTAAATGTGTTTATAAGCAAATTTCGTACTTTATAAAGTTCTAACTTTCAGAATAAATGATTTCATTAAAAATATTTAAAAAAGAAGTACAAAAGTATCCGGAATAGACATTGAACCATCAATTTAATATCGAATTTTTTATTTGATTATGATCCACCTTTTAATAACTCAATTAGGAAACCTTCGTAACGTAAATTTCTCATTTTTTGAATCAGGTAAACTATTAATTTTAAAAATGCAAAACTTTATTTTTTATATTATAATCTTTATAATTTCATCTTTAATCAATTTAATGCCATACATCCCCAATTTATTTAATTTAATTGGTCAACATATTTTATATGAAAATATATTTGGATTTCGAAATTGTCAATCAGTTTTTTCATTTAACAAAATATTTTATTTCCTTTTATTTGTCCATAAAAATAATTTTTTTTAAACATAAAACCATAAATAAATAATTTTAAGAAAATTAAATATTCAAGTAAACGTAACGTCAGGTTATGTATGAAGTATGTATGAGTTTATCAATTGCATAACTACACAAAAACCTTTATGAAAAGTTGGTAGCAAAAATAAAAACCGAAATTTATATAAAAATTTGAAAAATAATATTTTAATGGAAGACTGTGATAGTTCTAAAAAAATAATTACGCATTACAGCAAAACAAAATTTGAAAAAGGAAACATCAAAATAAAAATAAAAAAGTTTTAACATTAATCAAAAAAAAAAGATAAAATAAAAATAAAAATTATATTCAGTGTGGTTTATCAAAAAAATAAAAAAAAAAATACAAAAAATAAATAAATATTTGAAATATATAAAGAAAATAAAAAATATAAAATATTTTTAAAAATCAGTATATTAAACTGTAAGAATTTTAGGTATTAAATATTTATTATTATAAAATATATAAATAAATATAAATATATAATAAATAAATATCGAATTGTATGTAAATGTCGAGTAAAAACCTGTTTGAATAAAAAAATAATTAAAATTAAATTACATTTCATGACAAATTATAAAATCATTAATATTATTGTATACTAAATCAAGAAGAACTAAAAATAATAATAAAAAAATCAATAAAAATTAAAAACTAAATAAATCCGTAGGTGTGAATCTATAAAAATTCATTTACTACAAAAAAAAAATGTCGATATTTTATTTAATTTATTTAATGATTTGTTTTTTTTTATATATTTTATTATTATATTTTAAGAATTTACTATTAACCCGACAAAAATAATTAAAAAATGTTTAAAGAGGTGTGAATAATATAAAAAAAATACATCGAAAACATTTTTTTTGACACATATCGAACGCTACATTATTATCATAACGTGTCGACCTATTCCACTTATACATATATACTGAATAATATTATTTTAGCCGATTTCAGTTTATCCGCGTTTCAAGAGGGACAATGACATGACCAAATGTTCCATTGTGTTGTCCTCTTCCATACATCTACGACATAAGAAACATGTCCTAATCTCACTTCATGCTTCCTAATAATAGGATATCCCGTGCCAATTCCCGTATATAAACAGGCCATTACTGTGTTCATTTTCAGAATTATCTTTGATTTACTATGACTAGGAATACACCAGAACGTTTTTATATACACACCATTCTGCTCACCGTTCTGTTCATTCCATTTCAAAGTTAATTATGGAGCTTTGAGACTTAGAGGGATTGTACATATATTTTTTATAACAATATTTTGTTCAGCTTACAACTTCTTCCTAGTAACTTCTTCTTTAATGAATTAATCACGATCGTTACTTACTTGCCTTGAATAAAAAATACGCAATTAATCACGACCAATATTGCAGAAGCTGTTCTAATGATCCCATTTTATCTTATATTTGAATATTTATTAAAATGTGATTCAATTCAAATATTACCATTGGACTATTGCTACGAATTTTTCGCATATATGTACAGTTAAATTTATTGCAAAACTTTTACAAATTGATTAATTATATATTGTTAACGGCTTGCCTGGCATTGGATATTCAAGTTGAACCTTTTGATTTTTTTTTTGCTGTCGTATGTATGTGGAAATCTTGAAAAGCACTAAGAAATTCTTGGTAGTGTGGTATGCTCAACAAATAAAAACATTTTAATGTTAAAAATAAAACTAGTCAAAATACTTGCCATTTATTTGTTTCTATTGTCTTAAAGCTAAATGTTTCAAATCAATAGGTCACCCATTGGTGTTCCATTGTTACATCTAATATGTTGTAGTTACTAATTTGTCTAACATTCCCTGCAACCAAATCAGAAAATATATTGGTATTCTAAACCTTCTCAGTTGAACTACTTTAACATTAACGTGATTTTGTTGTCTAGTTTGGTGTTTAACAGCATTTTTTTGTATCTCACTACTACTTTTTGAATCACTAAATCCTTATGTCAGTCATTATGTCTGTTACGCAGTATACCTTGTTTTGAAATATTTGAATTTTTATTAATGTGAGTCTTTTTAGCAGACCCCCCTAGTTATCTGACATAATGTTGGAGTTTTAGATGTGTCATGTTAGTTTTGGATGTATCGAAGAAGTTTACGATGTACTATTTGTCCATTATTGTACAAAGAAAGTATGTACATCTTTGTAAAAGTAAAGCAACTCAGTAAGTATTGTAAGTAATTTGAACGATATAAAAAATCTATTTTAAATTAATATTACAAAATTTATATTGTTCTTCTATTCTTTTATGATAAAAAAATTATTATAAGTGATATTTTATTTTCAAGTGTTGATAGAATCATCAGTAAAATAAACTAAAACTTACTTGAAAACCACATTAAAACCTTCATTAATAAATTATTTCTCATATTTCATTCTGTCAATAATTCAGAATTAATATTTGGACAATAATAATTAAGCCGAAAAGGACCGGTTATGATAGAAATTTGAAATTAATCAAAGTAACATTTAATTAACCGATAAAACAGTTACTAAATCTTGAATAATTTAGAAGAAATAAACTGTTATAACTATTTTAATTGATAGGAATTTTAATAGGATACATAATAATATGAATTTTTAGAACCAGTTTTTTCTTGGTTTTTTTTTTTTTTTGCGTATAAAATTATTTTAATTTATTAAAGTTTCTTTAAAAGTCTATCTATAAATAAATAGCCTAAAATTTGAATTTTTGTCATAAAAATTAAAAACTATATAAAGTGATTTTTTAAACGTTTTGTATAAATATATTTTTATAAAAAAAAATTATTTACATGGCAGTATATCTTCTAAATTATATTAATAACTAAAAACAATTTTAAAAATGAATTACTATATATTACTATTTAGACTAAATGTTTAAATATTAAACCATTTAAATTCGTATCCTTTAAGTCCAGCCTCTTTTTCTGTTTCTTCTCGTGGTACATCTTGTGGATTAGCTTGTTCGAGTTTTACATGAGGACGAAAACCAAATTCATTAGCATTATAATCTACGGTTCGTTTATAACCATCCCGTCCAACAAAATAGTATCCACCATCTTTCACACCGACATCATCACCTTGCTCATGATGTCCATGATATCCGACTGTGTAATTGAATTTGTAGAGTATTCCATGGCTTGTTATTCTTTGTTTTCCATTTCCTTGACCAGCAGAGCCAGAGGATGGTTTTATATTTTTCTCAGTTTGAATTGGTCTACTAGAGATATTTGCTGGTTTACTAACGACCGGAACTTGGATATCAACAGCTTTATTCTTGGTAGCCATATGTTTATTATCTAGTTGAGTTTTAGTTCCAGGTTTACCGGATACTTGTTTCTTACTATCAGCACCAAATGTTACTTCAGCTTTAATTCCTGGACTAATCGTTCCTCTAATGACACTAACTGGCTGAACCTGATTAGACGGCCTAATTGTGTCCCTATTAATACCGCTTGATGGCACATTTCCTTTAACTCTAACATCTAAACCAACTGCTTCATCAGATTTTGAGATACTCATAGTCTTATTAAAAGCTGTCGTTAGAACTTTTTTAGTAATAGAAGTGGGCTTAGTTATCGATCCAGTTGACTGCTGAAAAATATATTTATCATTTTAATTATAACCAATTTTACATTTTTCTTTGTATAATGCTTACCGCAGATTTTTGTTCACCATTTGTGTTTCGAAGTTGACTTTTTTGCGTGTCTTTAGTTGAATCTACATATGGCCGAATAAAACTAGCAGGAAGTAAAGGAGGTTTTGTCGCAAGTACTTCTTTTTGGGTGATAACACAGTTCGAACAAGATTGAGTATCAGATGGAATCATTTGCTTAAATTTAAGTTCAATGGCAGGTTTCTTCAGTGGAATTATCTTTGTTGTAGTTTCTATAGTTTCGACCTTTGGTTCTGAACCTGTTTCTCCAACTGGAAATACATTCATTTGTTATTACAATTAATAAAATTTATAGCCTAACACATAATAAAGATTTCAACTTACGATTTCCAACTTTTATATTTCTCATAAAAAGAATTTTGTAATTGCCATTTTCATCTGTTCCATATCCAGTTAAATGGTAGACTCCATCAGCAGTTAAAAATCCATATTCACCCATAATTTGTCCTTTTTCATCTAAATATATTTATTCGAATGATAAAAAAAGAAATATGAATTTTGTAATTTTTTTCAACCTTTTTCTTCATGTCTGTGTTGCTGTCCTTCCAGTTTGAAACCAAAATTATATGGAATAATAGGGCCATCATAGTATTTAGATGCAGTGTGAGAACAACTTAAACAACAACTGATAATCGTCTAAAAATTGTAAAATAATATTCAGCTTAGAAAATGAAAATATTTCTGTTTTCCAGTTTTCAAACAGTTTTAGATTTTATTTTTAAATAACAAATTAAATATTACTTGTAGTTGTATATCCAATAAAACAGTGATCTGTAACAATCACTATTCGGATAGGGACTCACTATTTTATTTTAATTCGGAATTTTGATAGCGACTTACTGATTACTGACTGACCATCAATTAATACGCAGAAACTAGATAATAAAACTACTTAAATGACAAATTTCATTGAAGTTCTTAGAAACATGTTGCAGCCAAATTTTAGAAGAACTACATATAAAAATGTTGCAGCAATATGTTAAAGAAATAAAATGAATGTATTTTATGTTCAGGACAAAACAACCTCAACTATGTACAAAATTTCATTAAAATATGTACCTCATCATACAATTATTTTGTTAGCACAAATATATTTTATCAGGAGGACTTTCTGAACCGTAGGGCAATGAATTCATATCAACTTTCCAAAACGATTTTTTTTATTTTTTTAAAGGGGTCAATCTTGTTTCTGTGTAATTTTCCGTAAAACGGTGATAGATAAATTTTGATTTTTCTGTAAACTCCCTGATACGCCGTCCACCAACATCGGGCCGCGAATATTTATCAAATTTTCTAATTTCCTCCTTATGTTTGATATAGGATTCACTCAGGTGAGCTCTAAATCCACAATTAAATTATCCATTACTTTGTTGCATTATAACCCACTTTCATTATAATAAAACATAAACCCTTAATGTTGGAAACTTCAAATTATGGAATAATATTTATATATATCTAAAACTATAAATTAACTTATAAAACTAATAAATATTTTTATCACGAATCTGATATCAGCCTGATTATATTAACACGTCCGCCTATCTAATTAAAAATCTTTCTGACATATTTCAAAACAGAAGTCATTACATATTCTTTCTTATCAAAATTTCTAAATTAAAAAAAAAACATAATATATTAAAGAATAAATATTTACTTAATCAACCAAATATATCAGATTATTTAAATTTAACTACAAACCAATAATTTAATTATGAAATTTATTTTTTTCACCAACAACAACTACTGAAAACATTAAAATACTTGAAAACCTTGGCATGATCTGCTGAAAATTGTACAAATGTTCATTAAGATATTTTGTATGTTGCCATCTAAAACAAATAATACTTTTTTTTGTTAACTAGAAGATCAGCGAATAAAATAAATTTATGTTAATATCAAAATATATGTAAAAAAAAAAAAGAATTTTATATGATTTTGCCTACTTATGCATTTATGGGCATTCCTCTAATGGTTTAGGCTATACAAAATCATATTTTGCTAATTTTTTTTATGAATTAATGAATTAATTTTATACATAAATGCTGATTTTAAAGAAAAAAAATTATTTATGATAATTATTAACAGTTTTATTGTGGAAGTAATCAGTAGACACTGGATGCAGAGAACATAGAAATTTCAAACAAATTAAAATTTTGTGAATTTAAAAATCCCATAAACAAATTTAATAATAGAATAAACAGGATATTGCGGTTATTAAGTTATTGATTTAAAATTAATTAATTTATTTTTTATTTAAATTTTTTTTTTTTTTTTTGAATTTATTTTGATAGTGAAAGTGGGTTAAAATGTTAAAAATTATATTTTTTTAGGCGTTTTTTGATAACAAGATTATATTTATAATAAAATCTTGATTATCAGGAAAAATAAGCATTTTAAATATTTTTAGGAAGCAATAAGTCATATTAAGTTAAAATTAATTAAGATAAACAAGGGGTTAATATTTTAATTAATTTATTAGTTAGTAAGTAATTAATTCATCGGATAATAAAATCTTGATTACATCAAACATCAAAGTAGGAATTTGCAAAAAAAATGGCGGAAGCAATATTACAAAAATGTTAGAATTTTTAAAATTCATAGAAAACTTGTTAGCGGCACATTATTATAAAAATCATATTAATTACATTTGTAAGGAATATTTATATGACAATTTATTGGATTCTCGGAAATATGATTTCAGGAAAAATAATTCTGTTTCAAAAATGATAAATATAGCTCTAAGTTTACGATAAAAAATTGCGGCAATATTTGGACCATATAAACGAAAAAAAATGTAAATGTAAAAAAAGAATTGTTTTTCGTTTTACAATTTCTTATTTTCGTTTTGGTAACCGGGAGTCATTATCATTTCTATTGTAATACTAAATAATAATAGCTACATTTCAAACTAAACGCGCAATGCTTTAAACCCAATATTAACGAAGAAAACCAGTATATCATAGTGAAACCTTGACCAAATTCTTACACTACTCACAACGGAAATAATGCAAATTGCATCTGCAATAGAAAACTTCCGGTTGCATTACATCCCACAGTATTATATCAAGTATTTCTAGTATGGATTAAAATAAACAATTATTATCTTTTTTTAATTACAGTATTACTAATGAATAATACAAAATACAAAATACAGTAATACAAAAACTTTGCTTCCAGAAAAATTAGTAATTTATTGGCACATTATCAATGATTGGCATCATTATCAAAAAAAACTTCACATAAATAATAAATAAATTTATATTTATTTATTAATATATAATAAAATTAGTTTTATTTCAATAACTTGTCATCATTTTTTATAGTTCCAATAATAATAAATATTATTAAATATATAAAAGTAGTTCTTTGAATGTTAACCAAATTCTAGGTGGTCCAATTATGTGTTTTGTTAAACAAATTAAGTGATAATCATCTTTGTTATACAAAAAGTTTAATGACTTAAAAGAATACTATACTTAAAAGATTTGAATAAACGAATATTTTGAATTAATTAAACTAATTTAATTTTTATTCATATTATGTTTATACATGGCACACGACACCTTTTTAAATGGCGCGAAAACTAGATATTCAGATCAATTTGAATTGGAAATTAATTTGATGACTTAATTCTAACACTGAATATTCATTTATAAACGTCCTACAACAACAAAAAATGTGTGATTTAAAATTGAATGACTATTTATTGATGATATACAAATTATTTAAAAATGTATATATTGAAAATATATATTTAGAAAAGTTATGTTAAATAGTTAAATATAAACTTTCCTAGGAAATATGAAATCTATTAAACATATTTTTAAATTGATTATACATAATTGCTTCTTCCCTTTCCACCCACTAATTAATTACGTACATATATATTATGAAGAAAATAATTATAATTAATGCTTTTTTATAAATTTAAAACGTGTTGTCAATAATAAATATTTTTAATTTAAAATATTTAAAAATTAAATTCTCATATTTTTTTATTTTAATTCAATAATATTAAATAAAATAAAGTTTTAAATTGTTTCATAAAAGAGACAACATAATTTGATAATTAACCAACCAAAAATTTGTTTATATTAATGTTTTACTTATCAATAAAATTATTAAAATAATAATTTTCATAAATTAAAAATTAAAATTAGTTAAGAAACTAGTTTTTTTTTTTGGAAATAAAAAGTAGTTTTTCATCCGGTGGACATATTTGATAATTTATTATGTAGTTTATTATTTTTATAATATATTTAAGAATATTAAATTAATTTAATGATAAAACTCATAAAATAAAAATATTAAATTTCAAATTTTAAAATAGAAATATTGTTAGTATTCTTATTATTGTAATATTTCACGTAGAACTTAAGACCTTTGGCTTTTTTTGGAAAATATTAATAAATTTATGATTTAAATATGTAAAAAATTTGTAAGCCAATGTTAAATTGATGAAATAGTTTTTGAAATATTTTCAATCGTGATAAATTTTTGAAGGTAGGTCATTGTCATATCATTCATTATAAATGTAAAATATTAATTCGATATGTTAATTACTTCAGAATTATGTTGTAATAGATTAATAAATCAATAAATGTTCTTTATATAGAAATTTTAATAAATATATTAGTATTAGTCAAATTATTTCAACTATTCGCTAGTAAAAATTTGATTTCGACGACATTGCCCAAGAACAAGAAGGCTAAGAAGAACTCTTATGAAGCAGCTCGCTCATCGATGGATTTAACTGTACATCACAGAAACCATCTACACGTAATCGAATTAGCAACAAGAACATTAATAGCACCGACATTTTTTAATAATACAATTTAGCCTTTTGGTAGTAACAACACAAATTCATGGATTCCATAATATTTTTAACTAATGTAAAAGTTAAATTAAATTATTTGATGTTTTTATATTTTTAACTAGCTAGATAAATTACTATATTTAATACTATAATCAAGGAATTATTTTTGTTTAATTTTTTAATATGACCTTTTGAAAGAGATAAGATTGGTAATGCTGATAATTTTTGGTTAATACTGAAAATAAAACATTTTTTTCACATTCAATTTAGATAAATTAGTATGTACCAAAAAATAATCACAAGTAATGATTAAATTAATTAGTAGTTTTGTTGAGTGACATTATTAGTCTATAATTATCATCAAATTAATATCTTTTGAAAGTATTTTTTTTTAATTATTTGTATATATTAATTTTGCTAAAACCCTGTAACATAAGGCCAATCGGAAAGACTCATAACTCTTCGTAATATTATAGTTAATTAATTTTATTAAATATTGACTTTCATTGATAATAATAGATATTTTAGGCCTCTAGGTTAATAATAAGAGGCAAAATTCTTAGTATAAATAAAATAATTAATTGCTTAGTTCGTTAAAAAAAAATGTGATTTAAACATTGACTGACATGGTTTTGAACTAAGAAATCTTATTATATTTAAGCCAACTAGCGAAATACATATCTAAAAAAATAATTAATTATAGCATGAGAAATTATAATTCAGAATCCGAACATAACTCGTTATTAATATTTAATAAGCTACCTCGATTTTCGTTAATTGATTGGTTTGTAAGTAAGAAGATCTAAAAATTTTACATACTAAATTATGTTGTACCCTTTCGATGGCTCAATTTTTTGTTTCTGCAGCACATTCACACGTCATCCCAATTACTTAAAGCATGATATCAGATCCGGTTTCATAGCACTAGTATTTAAAAGGTTTAAAATAGTAATATTAAGATACTAATTTGAAAGTTCAGTAAAACGAAGAAATGATATTTAACCCAAAATTTGTAACCACGATTCTATAAGGTCTATGGTCTAACAAGGAAGAAATATTTTTTTTTTATACGAATTTTATTAATGCAGAATACATGTTTAAACATTATACATATTTTGTCACATTTCAAAAAAGGTCACAAATTCGCCCAATAATTCAACAAAAATTATTTATTAAAAACATATAAAAATTTGTTAAATTTTGAAAATTGTAACAGTTTTTTTTTAATTATATCTAATAAATTCTTACCAAAATTAAAAAAAATTTCATTTCCAAAATATTTCCTTTTTATATTAATATTTTTTTTTTATTATTATTTTTATCTTAATTTCTAAGCCACAATTAACAATAAATTTCAAAATTTTACTATCACTTTTTTATTCTGTTAATATTTCGTTACTGTGTTAATTCTTAGTAAAATTTAATTATAAATATATTAAATTATTAATAAAACACTAATTTTCAATTGAAAATTTTCAACATTAATTTTCCTCAGATTAAAAATACGTAAGCGATTAAATGTTAACGAGAATAGTTATGATACAAGAATGAAATCTTTAATTGATCGAATGTTGTCTATATAAATAAATAAACAAGGAACTTTGCAAAAATTTTATTTTGTTTTCATAAAGATAAATAAAAGCTGTATTAATCTTCTTCACAACATTTAATACAAAAAAAAAATTTCTAACAACATTAAGCATAATCGTTTAAAAAAAATGTATGCTTCGTTGTTATTATTGAAAATATTTATATATTTACGAAATAACTGGTGGGTTAGGTTATTTCTCTGGTCAACTAAATACATAAAAAGATATTTCAAATTCTATGTGGGAATATTGACTGACAGCAATAAAATATTCAACATAAAATATATAATTACAAATTATAAACAGATTATTAAATATTTTTGTGATGAATTTAAACGCATATGATTTGGGCCCTTTCATTCAAAAAGAAATTAAAAAAAAAATTAAAAATATTAATAATATAATAATATGTATAATTATAAGTTTATTTAAAAAAAAAAAAAAGTGTGCAACACAACACTCATCATAATCATATACTATAATTAAAAAAAAAATTCATGACCATTAATAATATGGGCTTGTATTGAGATTCAAAAATTTTAACCAAAATATAAATTTTACCTATAAACTTGATATAAATAGGTCAAATGTTTGGAACTTGATTTCGTAATAGATAATTTTATTGATAGTTTAGAAATATTTAATTATTAATCATATTAACAATAATTATTTTTTATCAATTTCTCGATATCATATTCAATCCAACGACAAGTGTTGATTTCAAAACCATTGGTGGTCTTTTTAAAACAGTTTATAAATATTCGCTTAAAAAAATTAATTATATAATTAAATAAATTATATAAAAATTATGACAATCAAATCACTGGGTGACTGACAAGAAGTGATATAGCAAAATAATTTATTATTCGATATCGCCATGAATTAAAATAAATTCTATTAATGTAATTTAGAATGTTAATTAACATTAATAAATTGAAAAAAAAAATATCTTCTCCTCTAATCTAATGTAATATATTTTAATCAATCTATAATCGATAAATTTAAATAAATAACTTAATGTGTAATCAATGTAGTAATAATAATTAATTTATTAATTACAAGTTTCTAAATTAGATATGCTTACAAAAAAAAAAAAAATTATGTGTAAATTTATTCATAATTATCAACCAATAATTATAATTTTTTATGTGTAAAAAAGCTTTTAACAAATGTGCAGAATGCATTTGACTATTTTATTTACCAGAGATGAAAACCGGTTATTGAAACGTTTCAAAAACCACTGAATCTATCATATTTTGGTGAACCAAAACCGAACCACATTTAAATTGTATTAGGCTAACAAAATCATTTCTAACCACATTTCGAATAAAAAATTGCTAACTGGAACCATAAGCAAATATGTTGTGATTGATTTACGGTTGAGTTCATGGTGTAGTTTTTATTATAACGAAAAGTATAAATCAAAATGTCGAAACGAAAATGTTTGAGAGCAATTTAAAATTTAATTTTCCTTTACTCTTAAAAGTTTCTGTAATAACTTCAGTTAATTTTATTACATAATTTTGCATATTTAATATTTATATTTAATTTAATATAATGTGTATATTCACATAGAATTTTAATGTAGCCAGACTTCTCTAATACTTATATTAACACCTACTTCCAATTCCAGCTTTTGTAGTTGCCTGCCTAGCCATACTAAAACAAAAATTTTGTTGAACCTAAATCGAACCAAAAACCATAACTAAAATAAGTTCTTGAACAAATACTGAACCAAAACCAAATATATGAAATTTTTAAACCAAAACTTAAACCTAAATGAAATTTATCAGCTAACCCAAAACCGAATCATTCCAAAAATTCTTTTAGTTTCCATCTCTATATTTTACAGTTATAAAGTTTTAAAAGTTTTTAAGCTTAAATAATCCAAAATGAAATTATGATAAAAGCTTTTATCTCATATTCAATTCATTAAATCAACTTCTGCGTTTAACAAATTTGTAAACTAAAAATATTTCGTTTATTTCATTTGCATACTTTAAGGCAATAATTGAAATGTTTATAGGTAAAAATTTAGTATGTAAATATATTTATAGGAAAATATGCAACAAAAGTTTATGATTTTTTATTTGAAAATTACTAGACTACACTAGATAATAAAAATCTATTTTTAAATACAGGGTGATTCGCAAATTCCTAATACACGATATACTATATGGTATCTATTTCCTAGATTAAGGATATTGTGTACAAATTATTTGCGGATTAATCTGAAGAGATATGGGAAATTAAGACACTAAAAGTTTCGGGAAAATAAGACAAGGAATATTGTAATATTTAAAACTGCTATTATTACTTTACTTTTCAAAATATACTGCTTTAGCATTAAAATTCGCTTTTCATACGAATGAAGCAATTTTTGATACCTCAGAGAAATGCTCGATCTTCAAAGAATTCATTACCATGTCTTAAATGACCAAATTTGGATTTGCCAAGACAATAGTTACATAGAGGTTTTGGATGGTGCCTCATCACCAAAAATTTTGTATTCATCCGATTATCACCTTGTCAAAAATTTTAATAAATTATGGTCGGAAATGCTCTTGTGGTTGAAAATGCTCCAAAATGCTCAACTTTCACTTTAAACAAATATTAAACAATTTCAAGCTTTAAGAATATAAATATTTTGAGCATCTGTAAAGTTTACTAGTACCCGATTCCCGAGACATTCAGTGTTGCCATCGTTAAGACAAACTAGATTAATCTATAAAAGAACTTAAGATTTCCTGACGAAAAATAAGCTCTTGTTGTTGTAAATAATTAAAATATTTACCATCGGATTGTGTTCTTAGGTCGTCGACTGGCATTAACTCATGTTTAAACTTAAAATATCTCAAAAAGAACAAAAATAATTAGATTATCGATTGACCCGTCACTAACATTTATGTCATTATTAGGTTTTAACCTTATAAAGTTATATTTATCACTTCAGAATAAACAATTGGCCAGTAAAAATTTTAAATAGGGAAATACGATAAATTTACATCATAATAGCAAGAACATATTTTAACCCTTCAAAAATAGCTGGATCTCAGAAATAGCTGCATCTTGACTAGTTTGTGACTTTCTATTATATTTTTATTACCAGAGATTGGAATAATCAAATTAGAAATAAGTAAAACTATGTATTAACTCATGCAGTAAAGACAATCCATTGGAATAGTGTACATGAGAAAGATTATAAAGATTATAGAACTTTTTGTAATAAAGTTTCTAATACAGCATCATTAGTTTATTACCATTGTTTGAACCTGATGAAATTTTTAATAAATTTAAGAATATTGTTTTTTTTTTTTTCTTAAATAAAAAAAACTCATTTATTTATGCTTTTTTTTATCTTATTTACTAAATCTGTACAAAATATTTACAGTAATCAACCAGATCATGACTAAATTGTTTTGATATTTTTTTGTATTTTGAAAACAAATGGAAAACTTATGCTACTGGAATATGGGCACCTTGTGGTTGGAAACCATTTTCATCAGCAACATATGAAACAGAGTATGTAACACCATCATCACCAACGTATGAGTATGATCCTTGAACAGCAATACCTTCATTATCAGTTCCAACATTTTTCAAATGACCTTCTTCGTCATGTTTTTGACCATCGCTATTTTCATATCTATAAAACAGTTCCAATAAAAGAATGATAAATACAAATTAGTTTTTTTTTTCAAATCCATTGAATTTATAAATGTAAAATTAAGTGTGTTTTTATATTCACCCCCATTTGAAGCCATCGGGAAGTACGTCACTGTCGGAACGTACATTTACAATATCACCAGCAGCGTAGGTAACAGCAATAAGAGCAGCTAATACAATAACGAATTTCATTTTTAATTTTTTTTTTTTTTTATTATTGTTAGGTATTCAAACACAAGGAGAACTGAATGTATAATGTTTTAATAAAATCAGAACATCGAAATTTATAGTAAAAATTTGTTTAATATTATGAAAGCATATTTTTTATCTATATCAATATTAAAAATTTGAAATTTTTAAAAAATTGGGGAAGGAGCAATAAGGCATTTGATTGCATTTTATTATAAATAAATAAAATAAAAAAACTTGACTTTTATGTTAATTTTGTTACCATACCAGATTAATTTGAAAAAATCAAAAATCACAAAAAAAAACAACAATTAAAATTGAGAAAACTTTTGATTTTTTACTTTGGCTGTCATTATGCAAATTATATTTGCAAAAAATTAAATCAATTTCATTGAATGAAATTGATTAAAAATGAATGAATTTTTTTCATTTTAAATTACAATTTTATCTAGAAATAGTTTAAGTATTAAATATGTTCTTAAATTACAGACTATAAAAAAGAATTGTAATTTAAAAAAAAATATTTAAAATTATTCAGATATACATTAAATATGAAACATATTTTTTTACTGTTTCAACTAAACAAGATTTTTTGTTTGTACCAGTTTATCCCAAATATTTTATGGTTTATTATATAATCAAAAAAATTAACATAAAATATATTATCTTGTTTCGTGAAACTAAGAGGACCTATAATAATAATTAATGCGCCGCTCATAATAAATTCAAATGTTTCCCAAAAATTAAAAAAAAAATATAAAAAAATTTAACATAAATATTTATAAATACATAAATACATAAATTTTTTTGTTGATTTCATAATCAATGTTAATTTTTTTTTTAATATTAGTTCTTAGCTTAATAAAACATTCTAAAAAATTTGAATTTAATTTTTTTTGTTTTTACTCTTAATTGAAATTTGAAGAAAATAAAATTGATTGTAAAACTCTAAAGTAAATAAATGCAATTTATCAAAATTGCATTTATTTGTTTAGAGTTTTACAAAAAAAAAAATTCAAATTTTGTTAATTCTAACGAAAATATTTTTTTGAGCCCTAAGTTACCAAAATATAAAAATCAATTAAATTAATAAAGAAGCAATAAAATTTTTATTATAGTTGTCAGCATTAAAATTCGGAGATTTTATTACAAATTACAACCATAAAGGTATACATATTTAACTGTCTATTTTTAATTACCGATATTCATTATCAATTTAGATAGGAAGAATTTGTGGTTTTTTGTTTAATTTTCTTTAATTTCATAAAATAAAAATCCGATGTGGCCAACACTAAACTATCCGAACTTCCATTATTTACACAACGCTCGTATAATTTATTAATTTATAACTCGAATGCTTGATATAAGGTCAAATTATACATATATTTGTGCTATTGCTATAACTTTTGAACCATGTAAAGAAATGTGAACTTGTTTTTTGGTAAGATTAAGATTATTTATTGCAAGGTTAACAAAAACAAATACTGCAAATGGGCGCGATTGACTTCTATGCAAAGCCTTGTTCTGTTGATGATTTTTGTGTAACTGCCACAATTGTTTTTAAGATTCTATCCTTCAGAAAGAGCTTAAGAAAGAAGTCTTCTAGGGATAAATCAGGTTATAGTGGCGGTAGAACCACAAGATTAGGTTATAGTGGCGGAGGAGCGTCGCATAGACGACAGTGGGACCATAGTGGTATGGATATTGATAGTTAGTTATAAATAATTAACTCTGGGTGTGTGTTGAGGGATTATATAGTAAGTCGAAGGTTTTCGTAATTGCAGCAAACTTGACGAGTTAGTCCAAGACTAAACGCAAGCCTAAGCTGTATTGCATTGCGAGCGCGGTAGGGAGAAAAGTGCTCCCCACATAGTTTTAGTTATTGAGCACGTTGATATCTGCATCCAAAGCTTTTTTGACGGCCCTAGACTCTTGTTCTCCAATATATACTTTAGTGTTTGTAATGGCAATGGATCATGTTCGAAGGGCTCTTGCTCGAGTTTTTCTCCTCTTCTGGCATGTTCATCGCTTCTTCGTTGCCGTTAATCTTTTCTGCTTGGAATATGCTGCACATGTTTGGAAGTTTATAGCTCAAATCAATGCATAAGTTATGGTATTGACTGCGGCACCCACTCCCGCTTCAATATTAGATCCGTTCGTGTAGAATGTAGATGTATGTTTAATAAGCCAACTGGGTTGGCGATAATGGTTTTCCAGTATTCTGTTGTCTGAATATTTATTGCGTATCTACGATTTAGTTACAGTAGGGATTCCATATAATCAGTATTTACCGTGTAAGGTGGAATGCCAAATTATCTCTTACTGAGCTGTGACACTCTTTTAATAAGAGTGTTCTTTTAGACTCCGAGTTTTTCCCAAAGAGTTTTCCCAAAGAGTTTTTCCCAAATAGGTGGTAGAGAGAATAATGTGTTTAGAGCGTCGGATCAGGTAGTTCTAAGCGCATCTGTAATTTCTAGTCTCGCTAGTCATTGTGTCTGAACAAGTTTGGATCTGAGTACCTTTTTATCAATGGCCGGCCACCATACTACCACAGCGTATACTATTACTGACCGCACTATTGCAGTGTACATCCATCGAGTTATTTCGGGCTCACCTGTTAACAAACAGTCTTCTGCACGCATAGAGAATAGTTCCTCTACATTAGCCTTCCAGATGAATTTCTGATCTAGGATTAGACATAGATATTTTGCCTGTTATAGTGAGAGATGTGTCCCCCATTTTGAGAGTACAAATGCCAGGTATTTTGTACATTCGTGTGAATAGTACTAATTCTGCTTTTTGAGGTTAATCTCTGTAACCGCTAGCTTTTGCTCATTTGCTAATCTTTTCAAGAGCCTTTTCGATAACTTCGATAATATTGTTCAGGTATTTTCCTGATGATATGATGATAACACCACTATATCATCAGCATACTTTGACACTACAGTTTTGCAGTGCTTTGAGAATTTCTTTTAAGCGAATTTCCATATAGAATACAAAAAAAATTACTGGCACTCTTTTTTTCTAGTATCTTCTAGATCTAGAGGTAACCTGAAGTTTGTGTGGGAGTTGATTATAAAATGAATTATAGTTATGGTTTGAAACAAATTCTTTCGGTTAGTAAGTGCTGAATCTAATTGAATCAGCGGTGTTGAAAATAAATAAAATCACGATGTTTCAATTCTTTCTTGAAGTCTTCATTTATTAAAAATTATTAATGTTTTTTTGTGTCGTCATCTGAACAAAAATTAATTTAATAGGAATTGACTCTTGACCCAGCTTGTCAGCGGGGGCAGATATAATCTAAAATTTTGAGTTTGGTGAGATTTAATAACTTCCTGCGATACTATCATGTTCACAAACATACATAGCATATAAATATGTCCAATATTTAAAAAAATGTTCAAAAATCTTTCAAGCCATCTTGAAATATGAAAAACTGTCAAAAAAGTGGTAGATCAAATTTAGGCTTAAAATAATAATATTCTTCTTTTAGAATTCGGAAAGTAAAATGTAAAAGTTTATTCTTCTTAGAAAACTTTGACGTAAATAAAATATTTTTCAATATAAATTAAAAAAAAAATCTGTTATTAAATACAATTTCATTGTATATTTTAGATGTTGAAAATTATTTTCGTTGTTTAACTATTTTAATTAATAAGTAAATTCTGCAGCATATTTAATTTAATAAACAAATTAAAATAATTAAATATTATGCGATTTACAGAGAAAATCCAATGGAATTAATTATTTTATTTATTAATTTTTAAAGTTATATAATTAATAATTCTTATTCCTTTAAAGGCTCTTCAGAAGTTACTAAGTAAGAGGTTCCAATATTATTTACAATTCAAAACTTTAGAGAAGTCAAATTATTAGTAATTTAAGTAAAGTTTTTGGTTACTAACTGAATCATTTCTACAGGTAATAAAAATTGAAAATGTGTAAAAATCTTTATAACTAGCAAAAATGGAACCCAACATTTTTAACCTTGTCATCATTAACTACTTATTTACTGGGTCTCGATTAAATTAATCACTAATTTCTTCATTATAAATAGAAACTTATCTGCAAGTATAAATTTATTGCTCCTGTTTTATTGGTTCAAAATTTTGAAACGGTCCAACATTACATAAATATTATGCTAAAAAAGTCAATTGGATTGGGATTGTAGTACCACTAAAAAAGACCTTGAAATCCGGATTTTTTTTAAAGTATAGTTATAATTTCAATTCTGACTTCTTCTAAACAAGCAACGCAAATAAAAAACAAGTCTCGGAGCGGGGTGGCAAAATTAAATTTAAATTAATGTTGTTTACATTTAATTTATAGTTCATCAATATTTGAAAGTAGAAAACAAATAATAAAACGGATCTAAGAACTTTTTTTTTTATTAATTAATATGTTTAAATAATAGAAACGATTATGCAATAAATTTGAAGAACCAGTTCTAAATATTTCAAATGCGAACCTTTGAATCTAAGATCTTTACCAATCTATTTGGTTCAAAATCAATTAATTAATTGAATAAATTCGATAATATTATTCATAAGTTGATGTTATTTTAGATAATATTATAAATAGAATTTGAATGGGAAATCCTGATGACACAATATCATGATATTTATAGCCTAATTAGCTTTCAAAAAATAAGAAGAAAAAAACCATAACAAATAAAATGCCAAAAAATTTTATTTTTTTATAATATAAATTTTTTTAATATTACTTTTCATTTTTTTTTTTTTTTTTGTTAAACTTAAATTCTATATTTTTTTCTGTACAACTATTCACAGTTTATTATTCATTAAATCCAATATTTCGGATCATTATGAATAATAATTTTTTGATTTTTTTGGTGGTTTTCGTTAGATAATTTGAGAAAAAATATTCGAAATTTAAGCTACTGGAAGATGGGCACCTTGTGGTTGGAAACCATTTTCATCAGCAACATAGGAAACTGAGTATGTAACACCATCATCACCAACGTATGAGTATGATCCATGAACAGCAATACCTTCATTTTCAGATCCAATGTTTTTCAATTGACCTTCTTCATCATGTTTCTTACCATCACTAGTTTCAACACTATATAAATATAAATATGAAAATTAAATTATATTATTTATCACAAAAATTTACTATTAATATATTAATAAAATTATTTTTATTTACTTGAATGAGTATTTTTCAGCTCCGACATCGCTATCGAAACGAAGAGTTTCAGCATGAGCTGAGTCTGATGGTGGAGCAGCTAAGGCAACAGCGAAGAGAGCAACGAAAACAATAGCGTATTTCATATTGAATTTTTTTTAGTTTGTTATACTTTTCAGATATGTAAACACAAGAAGAACTGAAAATGTTATGATATTAATAATATCAGAACGCCGAAATTTATAGTAAATTTTTTTCGGTGAATTTTATTGCGAATATTAGCAATAAATTAGAAAAAGATAGAAAGTAAAGTTGAAAGAAAAGACCTGAAATAAACCAAACAACAAAAAAATGTTGCAAAGATTTAGTAAAAAAAACTGGACATTTATGTTAATTTGTCACCAAACCTCGTATTGATAGTAGAAAAAAAGTTTGGATAAATATAAAAAAAAAATTAAGTCAAACTTAAAATTTTTTTATATATTTGTATTTTTTTTTTATATATATTATTTTTAAATATAATTTGAGTTACAATTTTAAAGTCGATTATTAAAAAATTTTAATTTTAATATGATTTGCCATTTTTAACAAACCCTTAAGAATAATTATGAAATATAGATAATAATCTTAGCATAAAACTAGATTTTAGTTTAAATTTACGAAGAAATATTTTTACTATTCATATTTAAAAATATAGTATTTTTGTTATGTAATTAGAAAAATATTTTTTTTTGTAGAATATTATTGCAACGCCAATAAACTTGATTCGTTATAATTAGTAAGAGTTAAATTCTTAACAGATCATGTCAAACTAGACTTTCACTAATATTAATATAATCATTTTTCTGGTTAGGATTTGAAATTCTGATAGAATTTCATAAATTTTGCAAATTTTAATGAGAAAATAATTTTAGTAGGCTCATTTTTACAAGTATAAATTTTTTTCAATGTAAAAATAAAATTAATTTTAGTGTACCACAGTTTGCACTTGAAAAAATGAATTTGAAATTTCTAGAAATTATTTATTAATTCAGATATAAATTTATATGAGGTATACAATTTAAAAACACATTCACTAACAAAAAATATCAAGATTTTTATATCGACACGTGTATCATAGAAAACGAAAGAGAAAAAATATCGATTAATAAGAATTATGTATAAATTTGTAATTTTTATGCTTTTATGTACCAATCGGTAATACTTTGTAAGCAATTTTCAATGGTAATTAATTAACCTGCAAGTACACCACAGATATTTAGAATTATTGGATTTTATATTACAAATGTTGCAATAGATAGCAAGGCCAAGATTTTACAAAAGCATATAAATCTTCATTCCCAAATAATGTTTATATATATATCCCGGTCTTTACTAGCTTTGTAAATGCGACTTCATATCGGATTTATTTATCGATGTACTCACATTAAAAAACTACTTTAGACCGGAAATTACCCAGAGCTATGTCACGGCATCGAGCAGGTGAAACATATATTAATGTAAAGCTGTATAGAAAGGTAGGTATTTTCTGAATAGTTTCGTACTTAGAATTTAGTCATTTTCTTGATATGATTATTTAAAGTATTTTACATTATTTGAAAATTCAAATTTCTTTAAAAATGTCAGTTTCGCTATTTTTTCCAAATTTTGATTTTTAAATATTTTTTTATTTTAAATTAAATAACATTAGGACAATAAAAATACGTAACCAATGTTCACAAACCAAATACAAAAAAATCTATTGCTAAAAATTTCATTAAAAAGTTCAATAATTCTTTAGTTTTAAGTTCAGTATAACAAAATTATTTCTAGATCAACATAAAAAGTAAAGTAAAAAATTATTAAAAAAAAAAAGAAGTATTTTGCTTGAAAAACTTAAGCTATTCGGGGCAATAGACGAACGTCGTGGATTAATTAATTCGATCAGCTGCATATATTCCATTTCAATCTGCTTTACATACAAGGCACAAATAATATATAAACTATCCGAAATATTTCTCCTATTATAAATTTAAAATTGGAATATGTAATATCAAATTTATAACATTTGTCATTATTTCGCTTGGCAACAATAATGTATCGTATTCGTATATAATTAACCTATTGCAATTTGTTTGTATACCTTCTATAATTATAATATAAAAATTAATGCCATTTCATTATTCAGATTAAAGTTAATCTTCATATATTTAATTAAATTACCTAAAAAATCTATTAAGTATAAAAATTATGATGTACAGTAGTAGTTCACTATTTTGGGGAAGAAATATATACAAATCTTGATTTACTACTTTCGTAAATGATTAATTTTCTAATAAATTTTGAACAATAAATAAAAATTGAATTAAGTAAACTGAATAAAAATTACTCAATTTAAATATACAATATTATATCGACATTAATAGTTTCTCAATCCATCAGACACAACAGTATTCAATAAATCAATATTTTGCTCTATCTTTTAAAAACTAAATGGAAATTATAAAATTTTAAATATGTATAATATTTCCCTAAAAATAGATTCCAAAGTAAATATTCAAAAAAATACATCCGACCTTGTTCATACCAAATACCACACCTCTCTTAATTAATCAAGACAAAAAAAAAGATGCATATTTACATATAATTTACACCTGATTAAATATATTCACCCACTCTTTGAAATATTTCAATATATTTTCAAAATTTATAATTTATATCATTTTCATCATCCCAAAAAATTAGTGGATTGACATTGGTAAAATATAGAAAGGAAATTACTTAATACCAAAATGTAAAAATTAAATAACTAAAAACACAAATTTTTTTTTTTTTTTTTGAATTAAATTCATTTTTTTTTATTATCATCTTAAAAACTATTTTTCTGTACAACTATTCACAGTAAATTTTTTTTGTTGATTTTTTTTTTATCTTTTCTGATCATAATTATATGTTCACAAAAAAAGTTCCGACAAAATACATATTTATTTTATTTGGTGGTATAATTCGGGATAAATCAGGTTCAAAAATAATTTAAGCTACTGGAATATGGGCACCTTGTGGTTGGAAACCATTTTCATCAGCAACATAGTTGACAGAGTATGTAACACCATCATCACCAACGTATGAGTATGATCCGTGAACAGAGATGGCTTCATTTTCAGATCCAATGTTTTTTACTTCACCAGCTTCTTCGTGTTTTTTGCCGTCACTGGTTTCAACACTATAAATAAATTATTATTAATAATTATGTTAACCATTAATTATTATTTTTTTAAAAGTTAATTACTTGAATGTGTATTTTTCAGCTCCGACATCGCTATCGAAACGAAGAGTTTCAGCATGAGCTGAGTCTGATGGTGGAGCAGCTAAGGCAACAGCGAAGAGTGCAACGAAAACAATAGCGTATTTCATATTGAAAGTTTAAAGTTTTGTTTTTTTTTAGATTTACGATGTGTAATCACAGTGGAAACTGAAAGTGTAGTGATGATTGGAATCAGAACCTCGTAATTTATAAGAAAAAATATTTCCAAAACTGTATATTACCAAAAATAACTTTTACTGTTTATTAGAAAAAGATAGGCATAGTTTTAAAAAAAAATATGTATAATATATGTAAAATAAAAGAGTTAAACATTAGTTTTTGTATAAATTAACTGTTGATATATCATATCAAAAAAAAAAGTTTTTTTTTCTTTTTTTAATTTTGCAAAATATATTTTTGAATTAAAAATATCCGAAGATGGCGGTTTTTTTTATGTCTATTTTTTTTCTTCTATTTTATGATGTTCAAAACCAGTAAATATGGGTTATAATATCTGACCAACTTTTGAAAATTTTATGAATTACCTTTTTTTTTTGATTTGCATAAATTATTTATTTATGATTTAAATATATTGATACATAAAAACGTAGAAGATAGAAAAAAAAACCTATCAAGGCTTATCATTTATTTTCGAAATAATATTTAAATAAAATTATATATTTAATAAAAGAAAGAGATAGAAATATTTGATTAGTAGAGTTTATTATATAATATTAATAGTTTTATAAATAAAATATTATATTTCAAATAAATTGACTAATTAAAAAAAATAATTAACTACATCGTAATGAATTTTTAATTATAAATGTTTAATAGTTCAAAATGCCAGGCTAAATTTTACTATGAAATCTTTAAGTCCTAAATTTTACAATCATATTTTTAATTATTTTAAAATTTGTAATTATTTTGGTTTAATTTATTTGACCTATGAATAAAGTTTAAAACCTTAATTTCTTCGTCCTCGTCCTCAGATCAAGTTCAGTATATAATCTTACTATTTGAAGCAAACATTGATTTCTTAGCATTAAGCTGGGTGATAACTGAAACGAACCAAGTTTTTATATCTAAGAGCATTAATTCTGTTGTACTTATTCTTCAGAAGGTTACATACATTGCTATAGTAAATAACTAATTTCTTAATTGTTTTAAGATTATAAGATTAAGAGTTTATTTCTTGTCATTATTTTATTCAAATTTGTCTTACTATCGTTAGAAATAATTATGTGCTAACGTAGAGTATAACAAGGCTGTTTGTGGTAATGTCAATCTCATGTTTCTACTTTTGCAAATCTATTCCAACTTTTTGCAAATCAAATTCACCCTTTTATAGAAACTAATAAAATGGTTTTATGAAGGTTATAAATAATCTATACGTCAATTAACATTGAATAAATATAGATTAACAAAAGTAAATTAAGAAATTAAAAATTTTTATTTGGTTTGTAATATATAAGACAATTAGTAATTATAATTTATACGCGTAAAATTAAATTTTTTGAATGTTTTTTTGCAAAATGATGGAATTGATTTGCAAAAGGTTGAAATTTATTTGCAAGGAATTGGAATTAATTTGCAAAAGGTTAGATTGGACTTGGAAAAGGTTGAATTTGGAGTGCAAAACCAAATATAATTTTAATTACATAATTGAATTATTTTTCTTAATAACAAAATCTAAAATTAAATCATTTTTATTCTTCAGAAAATGAATATTTTTCCTTAAGAAATTTTTAGTCCTCATCATAAATATTTTTATAGTTCTGTATGGACTTAAGTCTTTTACGTAAGGATTTGAAGTCATTTATATTACTATTTCCCCCTATTAATTTTGTATGAATTCATTGTAAAGAACCTTTAATTGGAACTTGGAACTATATATATAATGATATATTTGTTGTC
The DNA here is from genome assembly GCA_963920725.1 of Rhamphomyia laevipes. Lineage (NCBI taxonomy): Eukaryota > Metazoa > Arthropoda > Insecta > Diptera > Empididae > Rhamphomyia > Rhamphomyia laevipes. The sequence goes on from OY987255.1 coordinate 28,310,891, forward strand.
AGCAAATGGTCTCAAAAGTTAGCATTTTTCATAGTCTTAAATATTTATTTCTTTTTTGAAGGAAAATTTGAAAAAGTTTAATTTTTCTGCATTTTACTTTCATAAACTAGAAAGATCCTCCTTATAAACTCTTAAATTTAATATATGTGACCAAAATAAAACCACCTTTAAGCAATAATTTATTAATAATTATAATTTATTATTGTACAAAATCAATTACAATATCTAAATTCATAATTAGCATCAATTTGAAATGAATTATATAAAAAGTATTTAGTTTCCATGTCAGAAATATAATAAAAAATTTAAAATTAGATCATGCATTTTATTTTAATAATATTCAACGGCACAGAGGCGCTCCATACTGAACCGGCTCTAAGATCATAATTTAATTTAAAAATATTCATAAATTATATCAAGGTAAAATTTCATCTAAATAATATTTAAAACCAAAATGAAATAAAAACTGGTCATTCATTATCTATCCAAAAGTCAAATTTTTAAAAGGGGCAATTGATGGGGTTAATCAGATTGTGTTTTTTTTTTTTTTTGAAAATCATAATTAGTACAAATTTTGGATAAACATATTTAAGTTATTAATATTAATACATATTATAAGTTAATAAAAATTTTGATAATATTTTAAATTTTATTATACAATTTATATGTATTTATTATTATTAATTAAAACAAATTTAAAATATAAACGAATTTAAAAATTTCCATAATAAAGGTTAACTATAAATAAATATATATTAATTAAGTAATAGCATTAGTAAATGCCAAATAATATTTAACTAATTACGTGAAATATGTTTTTTTTTTTTTTTTGCAAATTTAATTTAAACTATAAAACGACATTTTCTATCAACCAAAAATAAGCTATTTTTAATAATGAAATTTAAAATTATATATTAAAAGAAAATTGAAACATTATTGAGACACTATTATATAACTGGTTAGACTAACTTCTACAAAAATTAAAAGAAACAGGTAAGTAACAATCTAAAATATTCCCCTTCGTAACAGGTTAAAATTTTATTCAAAAAATCATATATTTTTGATTTTTATTAACATAATATAAAAAAAACTGAAAATCAACTTCAAGGAAATAAAATTCAGAATTTTGTTCAAGTTATATAGTTTTATTGCACCTTAAAATTTTAATTTCACTTTTTTATGTTTTAATACGATAACCATTTTCATCTGCGATATATGAAACTAATTCTTTGTTGCCTTGGCCATCATCATAAGTATATGATCCTTCTACTGACAATGATTGACCACCCTCTCGATCTGGTTTCAATTCACCTTTTTCAACTCTTGCAATACCATCACTTGTTTCGAATCTTTATTAATTTTATTTTTTTTAAAAAAAAGCATAAAAATAAATTATTTAATAATATTGAATATAAAAATAAATTCAATAATATTAGAAATATTAATATTATTTGCTTACTGAAAATTATAACCATTTTCATCGCCTTCACTTTCATAAAAAACAATTTCTTTATCTTGTGGATATCCAAATGTTGATATTATGCTGGATATCACAAATATCACAAAAATTAATAAATATTTCATTATTACGTATTTTTCGAAATATATTAAAATTACAAGAAATATTTAAATAAACAAAAATATAAATTTAAGATCGTATCTTCGGCAATATAAGAACAGAACTGACTTCAAATTTGCAAATTTCTTGTTTTTATTTTAATATTTTCAGAAAGTATTTTTCAATTACATACTACGCATATTTTCCATTATAATTTTTAATGCTAACCGCGGGATAAACAAAAAAATAAACTTGTTAAAGTAAAATATTTGCGAAAAAAATATCAAAAAAGTTGGTGGTAAGACATTAATTCTTAATTTTACAAGTTTAATTGAATCTGGTTGTTAACAATCTGAATTAAATCATCATTACTTTAATATTAATGTATATAAATTGATAAACATATTCAGGAATTAACTTTCAAGAAAATTGTATAAATATCTAAAAATTTTGGTTCTATAAAATTATGAGGGTCATTTGCAATATTTTAATTCCTCTTTGTGTTATATTTCTTCTAGTTCATTAGTTGTTCTTTGAGTTATGTTATGTTGTTATGTATAGTAAAATTAAATTTTACACTATTTCATAAAAAAAAATCGGTATTTGATATAATAATAGTATGATATTTGGTGAAATCAGTCTGTATAAAATATTGCTAAAATTTAATTCAATAAATTTAATATTCATCTTTATTGTAAATAAATATTATATCATCACAAGAAAAAGCTGACCGCAAAAATAAAATAAATTTTATTTACTACTTTTAAAGTACTACTTCAATTAATAAGTTTATCCAACATCAATCTAAACTCTAAACAATATAAAGATCTAAAACTAAAATGTTCCGGAAAGTAATATTGGAGCATCATAAAAAACGTATTGGCATTATTCATGATATTAATGTCAATAAAATTTAATATGTAATTAATAATAATAGTTTTAAGTATACACAATAATGTTAACAAACATGTGAAATAGAATATTTTTCAATAAATTAAGTCGCAGATAAATTAGAATTAATTAGTAACGATTGAAGAAGTTAACCTTAGGAAACAGGCTTTTTTTAAATTAACGATATAACATTTTTTTGCAAATCGACTCGTTTTCTAAAACATTTTTAAATCATATATGAATTTTAAGTTTTATTCATCAGCTAGGATTGCTAAAATATTTGTAATTCGACAAAATTCAAAAATTTTGATATTACTTTTAGGAAAAACCTCAGCCTATATCGTTACAAGATTATACCGAATTTATTTTTGACAATAATATAGACAATAATAATTTATAAAATTCCGAACTCCACACTATCTTGAAATAGATGATGTTGTATATTAATAGAAAAACGAGGTATAAATAGTATTCTGACGAAAAAAAAATCATTTTATCAATCTGAACCTCGAAAAAATATATTGTCACCGAACTAAACTTTTTGGAATTTGTGATTTTTCTAAAACGGATAGAAAAAACAAATCAAATATATATTGTCAACGAACTAAACTTTTTGGAATTTGTGATTTTTCTAAAACGGATAGAAAAAACAAATCTCGAAAAAATGTTTTAATTTTCCACTACACCGCAAAGTTTAATATTATATATAGTTAGACCAAAAGATTCAAGTACTTCTTCCACACGCGTGGATATTAATCACTGAGAATAAAAATTAATTTAAATATCTCTCAAAATTACGACGCTATGATCTATGTCTATGATGATAAAATTGTGGTCCATTTTTGGAGGTGGAATAATTAATTTTTCAAACACGTAAATTTGTTGTAAAAAGCTTTAATACAAATTCGCCGTCAAAAGTTTTATTACAAAAAAATAGAAGATAATTGTCACGTTAACTTAAATTAGTAAAAAAACCTGCTAACATATGGGAGCAGATAAAAAGTAGTTATATACAACAGGGATTTATTTTTAACAGTAATTTTTAATTGTAATTAGATATAATTGTAACAAACAGTACTTTGTAATTGTAACAAAACTGCTTTGTTAAAAATTTCATATTTTTTAAGACTCCAATTTCATAGGAACACCCTAGAAAGATATGAATTGAAACCGTATTGATAATAAATTGATTCTGGAATAATAGAATCGATTAAAATATTCATTCAGAATCAATAAATAATGATTTATTTTGTATATAGTATCGACCATTTCCGGTTTGAAGAAGCTTTTGTATTTATGTTTATTGCTTTTCTATAAATTAAAATTATCCAGCGAAAATTGTAAAAATTACAATTGTACATTTTTAAAAACATTATCTCATATACATGTAACTAATTCTAAATTAAAAAAATAACATTATAAATTAGTCTTTTATGTAATATATTGGACTTAAATATTATAAAAAATGAGAATTCAGTTATAAATTAATTATATAATTTTTTCTAGTTTTATCGTAATCTTGAATTTTGAATTTTTGCCAGTTGTTGGTTTGAATAGCTTCTACAATAAAACAACAATCTATATTGTATCCATATTCAATAAGAAGTATAATAAACTTACTAAAAAAAACTTCGAAATTTGTCTTAATTTTAACTGCAAACATAATATGAACATTTCATACAAATTAAAAATAATTCAAATAAATTGAATTATTTGAATTATTTTTGAATTAAGAAAAGTAATTCATTGAATTACTTGAATTATTTTTGAATTATTCTTGCTTATTCAAAAATAATTCTTATTTAATTCATATAATTCGAATTATTTTAAGTAATGCATTATTTTTAATGCATTATTTTAATTAATTAATTCAAAAATAATTATGAATTTGAATTACGTAAAAATGAATACATTATTTTGAATTATTAATTATTAAAAATAATGCATTACAAAAATAATTCATTATTTAACAACTCTGCTTTAAATATAATTCTAAAGGACATGTTTTTGTTAAATAGGCGAATATTATTTCATAATTTATATTACTCATACATTAATTATATACTAATTTTATCATTATTACTTTATTATTAAAATTAATTAAATATGTTAATAAACAATTTAAAAACAAAATAAATAATTTATAAATTAAAATAAATTATAACATATTTATTAATAATTGCTAATTCTAAGCATATATTTATTTAATTATTTTTAAAAATTTATTTTATAGCTTATTTTATAGCTTTTCCCATAAAATATTATTTTCATAAATTATAATATTTAAACAAATAACATTATAAAAACTAAATTAAAATTTATTTCTTAAAAAACTAGATACTTTTAAAAATGAATAACATATTTCATTTCTAATAAATTATTTTTAATAATTTTATTACATTAACTAAAAACATAATTTATTAATTCTTTTAAAATCGAAAAAATAATATAATTATTTTTTATTTAATAAACCCTGATACACGACGGAACATAGTGATTTCAAAATGCAGGAGTGCCAAATAGATGATTAAACGAAGCAGGTTTTAAATGTTATTCATATCAGGTAACAATGTAGAATATGGAACATATGAAAAATAATTGCCATTTTTATCATGGACCTACTGAAACTACCGACTACAAAATTTATAGACGCCAACTACAATTTTTAGAATACCAACATGTGTGCCAAATTGCGTACAAATCAGATAAAAATAATTATGTAATCCTTTAGTAAGAACATATGAAATATTAATATGAAATTTTAGCATATGTTCACTGAAGCTACCAACTGTTTATATCTTTATCTACACTGAAACCAACATGTGTCGGACATATATTATATTATATGTGACATATTTGTGTCTTATGTATATTTTTTTTAAAATAAACGAGAAATTCTTGTATGGAACCGCACTGAAAGTAACGTTCCCATTTTTCCGGACATCCACTTGTGTGCCGAATTTCATTAAAATGTGATGAGCGGTTTGAGGAGATAGTGCTGCGTACAGAAGTATTTGCGTACTCATACACGGAATTATTTTTATTTCCATCTTTAGATTCTCCGACCAAGAAAAATTTAAGCGACATCATTTTGTTTAGATTCAATTCCAAAGTCCGATATAATACTCCTATTTATACTAACTACTCGTAAAATAATATTTCAAACCATTACCCAAAAAAATTGTATTGTACTAAAATATTTAGGCAAATTATCATCATCATATTTGAAACCATTATCATCAGCACTATAGTTACAATTCTAATGGTTTGACTATCTAGTTCACCAAGATATAAAACTGATTTTTTTTATTGAAATTTCTTCATATTCTGTTATTGTTGACCATCACTAGATTCAAAACTAAAAATATAATTTAATAAGTATAATAATTATAGAACTGTATTCGCACGTATCCACACGCATTGGTACAACTTTTCAATTGTAACAGGTCCAACTATAACTATAACTATAGTGCAAAGTAAACAAATAGTACTTCATTATTTTAGTGTCTTCAAATAAGGATAATTAAATTACCATATGACATTTAGGTCTTTATATATAAAGTTTCCTAAAAACAAATAAAATTTACATAAGTATATTCTGGTTGTATTAATTCAGACCTATTTAGAATTTAGCCCACTCAAAATTTTGAAAGCTAAAGAAAGCTATGATATGAGACATATTTGTAATTAAATGAGTCACGTCACGTCTGATAAACTTTTTAAATTCGAAATTTGTTTTATTATAAAATATTTTAGTTGTAGTGTACAAGGTGCTTCAATCCATATTTACAATATTCAATATTTATTTATTTTATAAGATTTTAGATCCTTGCAGCGTAAGTCCAAAAATGTTATATGGATATTTTTGGGTGGCATTTCCTTTATATTATTTGGGTTGTATAAGTGCAATTTTTTTATATAGTTTTATGTCTAATTCGATGGAGCCATAAAGCCACATCGTTATATAAAAATTTTGGACATAAAGTCATATAATTACAAATAAAGGGTACATGACGAGAAGAAGTTATTTATTAGTTTTTGCCAAAAAAATATAAAACAGAAAAAAGCTTAATCGCCCTTTATAGAAGCCGGAAATTTATTTAACAAGTATATAGTTAAATAACTATGAGTATTGCAATAGATTAAAAATGTGTTACGTTTGTACTCAAATGCACACCAGCATCTATTAAAAACTCTTGTACAATTTTAATGAAACCAAAGAACTTGTATTCCAATTTCCTGTTAATGCGTAAAAAAAGTTTGAACCTGGAGTGGGTGAATGCTAAGATATTCGATCTATGTTGAATTCTAAGCTATTTTAGTGTAACGATTTTTTTTAGTGATCTGCATACATCATACAGCAATTCATACAATATCATACAATTGATATTTGGTCCATTAATGTTTTAAAACATATAATACACGGGTGGATCCACGTCTACATTTCTGATTTATATTTTATATATTCTAGCTAGAGTTTATAGTCATTATTATCGGATTTTAATTAAATTTGACACACAGATTGTTGATTGGTTGGTTTGAATGGTTTCCATCCATGTATTCACGTATTTAGACCGCAAGGACCCGTTATACACTACCGCCGACGTTTGCCACACAGATTAGTTTTCTAATCTATTTTATATCACTGATATTGGAGACTGTAGTTTCATTGGGTCATTATTAAAATTTCCAATTACTGTATATCAAATACATTCATCGAATCTACTGTTTGTTACAAAAGTAATAATAAATATAAATCACAGTTGGACATAAGTCCAAGCTATGCAGCTATTTTTAATTTACTGGAAAAATTCGATAAAGTTTTTTTGTTTTTTATTCTAGTTCCCAACTTCTGCTCGTTTAAAAATTATGCTGTTATGATATTATATAGCATGGCTTTACATCAGAGCACCTCCAGATTATACATCAAATTTATTAAATATTATTATGACATTTTTGGGCTTTAATGAAATGAAATTAATCATTTAACAGAAATGAATTACTTTGTAAGTGAAAAGTTTAATATAAGTTATTTATATGTATGTACTCGTATATCCAAATATTGTTTGAATTTTTATGTTTACACTTGTGCAATAAGTGTAAATATATGTTGTGCAATAATAACCGTGCAGCACCATCAACAATACGAGAAATCTCGTAAGATCTATTGTGCAATTGATGTCCCTGTAACACAATTATTTATTGTATTAACAAATTAAAACTTTCAATTATGCGTTTATGCAATATGAAATCTAAATAATTATGGAATCTCCAATTCTTTGATCTAAAACTTCAAGGACAACTAAACAAAATCAAAATTTTCATTTGTCATAATTTCGTTATACTATCTAAATTATAGAAAATATATTAGTTAATAAATTTTAATCGATCTAGGAAAATATGTAAATATTTTGAATGCGGAAAATATGCATAATTTATATATTTTTACAAGTTTTTGAACTTATTTTAACTGAAAATTTTAAACCTTAATATATGAAAATATTATTTAATAAATTCAAGGAAATAACTACAATTTAATACAAAATTCTATCTGACATTAATATAAAACTTGTCATACTAGTAACATTTACTGGGAATAATATTACCATTTTAGTAATTATTTTGCGATTTAAAATTATGCAAATAACTTATAATAACTTATAATAATATATATTGTTTTGTAATTTCTATTGTTGTTTAAATATTTCTTAGGTAAACATAAATATGTATGTAATTAATTTAAAAATTTCCGGACAAATGTTTTGTATAAATATATAACCAAATTTTGTAATTTATATCAGTTCTACTGTTTCAGTTCATTTGATTATTACTTTTAAAATAATTTATTAAAAAATTAAAAATTCATAATGAAATTCGCAATTGTATTTGTTACAGTCCTCGCTGTCGCTATTGCTGTACCTGTTGACAATTCAAGGGATGCTACAATCGTAAAAAGCGAATTTGATAATATTGGAATTGATGGATACAATTTTGCGTAAAGACTTGAAAATTTGATATTAACAAAAAAAAAAGGATTATAAATTTAATTATAAAATATTTTATACGGTTTTTAGCTTTGAAACCAGTGACGGTACATCACGTCAAGAACAAGCTGAAGTTAAAAATGCTGGTTCTGAAAATGAAGCTCTTTCTGTACGTGGACAAGTTTCATGGATAGGTGAAGATGGTCAAACATATACATTAAATTATATTGCTGATGAAAATGGTTTCCAACCTGAAGGAGCACATTTACCAAGAGCTTAAATTAGAATATAATTTTTATTTATATAAAATGTACTTAGGTAAAACTAGAATAAAATAAATTAAACATAAAATTAGTTGTAAAATTCATGAATTTTCTTCTTTTCAAAAAAGTAAAAGTTATTCTAAAAAGTTATATTTACATATCATTTATTATATCAACAACAAAAAAATTACTATATTTAGTAATTTATGCGATCGCATTTTGTCTGGAATGAAACGACAACTTTATAATAATAAATCTGATATCAAAATCATTTTTGATGACACGCGCGATCAAGATCTGAAATTTATAGAAGAGAGGTATAAAAGCTTTTTTATTTCGTTCAAACAAAACTAGTCAGATTTGGGTTGTTTAATAGTTCAGAACTCTAATTATTGCCAAATACCAAAAATAAAAAACAATAAAATAAAATTATATATTTAGTTCAATATGAAATTCGTTATTGTTTTAGCTACCATTATTACTATCATATTAGCAGCACCAGTTGATGACTCAAAAAATGCACAAATCTTAAAATATGATAGTGATAATATTGGAGTTGATGGATACAATTTTTCGTAAGTAATTACTTTAAGATATTTAGAAAAGATTTTATTCAAAAGCTTATAAAAGATGAATATTTTCATTTTATAGTTTTGAAACAAGTGATGGTATTACTAGGCGAGAAAAAGCTGAACTAAAAAATGCAGGTACTGCAAATGAAGCAATTTCAGTAACTGGTTCAGTAACATGGGTTGCCGATGATGGCAATACATATACTTTAAATTATCTTGCTGATGAAAATGGTTTTCAACCAGAAGGTGCTCATTTACCAGTAATTTAAACAACAACTCATTTCTAGTCTCATATTGTATAAATAAAAATAAATAATTAAAAACAAAAAAAATTATAAGAAATTTTAAACAAAACCAAAAAAAAAAAAAAATGGATTAAGATATTTTTATTTTATTGACATTTGTGTGATTATCGATTTAATTTGAATTAGGTAGATATAAAATTTAAGATTATATTATTCAAATCAAAAATACTAAATTATCAAATTTTGTACATCCAAATAGTGAAATTATTTGAATAAATACAAAAATGTTAAGCGACGAACTTGAAAAACTTAATTCTTCTATATATTATTCATAACAAATTCATTACTTCAAGAATATTTAAAATAAAACATTATATCATAAAATTATATTTGTTAATGTAGAATGCCTTGTATTTGCAATAATTATTAATTATTATATTATTTAAAGACCGATAATGAAAAATAATAAAATTTAACCTACACAAAAATTGATTTTTAGCATCTCTGTCTCAAAAACTAAACAATAAAATAACCAAATTGAACATTCAGTTCAAAAAAATTTTGAATAAAATATATATAAAATAAAAAAAAAAATTATCCCTGGCCTCAATTTATTTTTTGTTAATTTCTTCGAAATTTCTACCAAAATTTTGTTTTTAATTTTAAAATTTTAACAAATGCAATAAAAGTATACGAATGCATTATACAATTAATTCGAAATTTTACATTTTTCTACACAACATTTTGTTATTGTCAATAAATATTATTCAAAAAAATAAAAAAAAAAATTAACACATGAAGATGAGTTTCGGTTTTGTATTACATAATTTTAAGGTGGGATTCATTTTAACATTATCAGCAAAAAAAAAAAATTTGTAATTAAACTGATACATACATTGGAAATATTGTATTGCAAATTTAAATATTTAGCACTTACAAATTAAAATTTTTATAATTGTAAATATGTGATATAATGTAAATTGTTTAAAATTTGAATTATTACTTAATGTAGATCCAGTAGAACCAGATGATATCGTAACATTTTAAAGATTATTTGAAAAATTTATTAATTATCCAAAAATTCGCTAGAGAACTGTAATAAATAAAGGCACTAACGATATGTCAAAATATTTTACAGGGTTTTTACAGCTTATACTTATTCCAAATCATTGAGTTCTTCCTACTTATGTGTATTACAAAACTAACCTAATATAATCTAAGAAATCTAAAATTAATTTCAACATGGAAACATTCAAATTTTGTTAATCAACAAAATTCAATTTTAGAAGTTCGGATTATTATTTTTTTTATTATTATAATTTAAGTTTGTAATTTTTCGCTAAATTTTCATAATTAGTTTATTATTCGAAATAATTTTTTTTTTTTAAAAAAAAAACAAACAAAATAATTTAAATTATAATACAAACTAGCTACAATAAATTATCGTAAAGCGATTTCTGTCCAAAATATATAAAAGAATTATTTTATTTTATATTATTTGTTGTTTCAGGTAAAAATTCAAAATTCTTTATAAGTCACCATATAAAATTTCAATTAAAAACCGGTATATTTTTGGTTCATATTCAAATTTATTCATATATGTACAAACATAAATACAATATTATTATTTTTAGAAAAATTTCAAATTTCTATAATAAAATTAATTAAATTTATTTACATTAATATATAATAAATTTATATTTATCTAATTCAAAAAAAAAAAAAAAAAACCTGAATTAATAATAATATCTTTTTGAATTTTAGAAACCAAAACACTAAATATAAATTCTAAAATAATATTAGTTTATCTTTTATCTATACTTTACCTTAAAACTTTCAGTTTCTTAAAAAGAATTTTTAATTAACACATTTGAATTTATGTTAAATTTAATATTGAAATCGAAAGCATAATAATCTAGCTAGAAGATGTACAAGGTCAATTTATATATACTAGCTTTAACACTGTTTAATTGGCTAATTGAATATTGTTTATTTTATTTTATGATATTTTTATATAGTATCATTAAAATATCATCGATCTGGTAAAGCGTGTCTCTGTAATTAAGTATTTTTCAAATAATGTATTTTTTTAAAATATCATTATGGTAATAATACAAATATTTCTCTAACCATTAAACAAACAAATATATAAAACTTTTGATTAAAAAATACGGAATTCACGTAAACGAAAAGTAAAAAAAAAAAATAGAAATTCGACCACCTATAAAATCATCTTTGTCATATTAACAAGTATTATTATTTATTTATTATTATTTTTTTGCATTTTAAATGATGGTGTTAGACGAGATGTTATGCAATTTTCACTATTAATAATTTAATAATAAATTTAAAGAAAAATTTTTACGACTTTTTTATATTGAACCAGCTGGAAAATTAATTGTTAATATTTTTATAATATTTATTTTAAATAAAACTGTTTATTATCACAATCATTTCTTTATCATTTCTGTAAAAATGAAATTTATAATTAGTGAATTATTTCATAAGTGATAATACGCTAATTTGGAAAAAATTAATATTATACAATATAAGCATATTAAGTTACAAATTTCAAGTTTATTAACTCAAAAATGAAGCACTATTAGTGAATATTAGTGAAATAATATTAAAAGATTTTATTGGCGAAAAATCTTTCTTAATATTACTACTTCATTGACAGGGCACATTTACTACAAATATTAAGGCTCTCCAAATCGCAGCGTCGCAAATTTAAAAATCGCGCGAAATCGCGCGAATATCGCAAAGTAGGCCAAACCGAAGCGGCGAAAATTCGCTCTTAAACTTCAAAATAAATATGTCATAACTTCAAAGAAAATCCAAAAAACATTTGTTTACATCGAAATTTGTTCTAGTTTTTTACAAAAATATTAATTAATAAAAGTTTAAAAAAATTGTTAATATTGTATTTAGTCGTATTATCGTATATAGTCGTAAATATATGGCACTTATATTATTTGCATTACTAGAAGATGAAGAAATCATTATTTTGAATAGGAGTCTCTTAAATTTTCCCTCTTTTGCGTAAATTATCACATAAAAAAAAACACAATACAATTACAAAATAACACATTTTTTTAATACAATAATTACATAAAATATTTCATATTTACTTACTATTTTCAATCAGTTCTCTCCCAATATCGTCCCATATTTTATTTTTTTACGAATATTTTTATACTCTTTATTGGATAGATCATATAAAATTGGATATTTTTTTATTTGTTCAATCAATTTTTCCATTTTATCCAATTTATCCATTTTTATTTGAAAGAAAATCCAAAAAATATTTTTTTACATCGACAAAAAAAAAAAATTTCTGAGTGTATTTATTGCGGAAAAAAATCGTATGAATATCTGCGGCAAAAAAGAAGCTGCAAAACCGCGGAGATTTCTCTACAAAATTTTTAAAAATGATTTACTTCTTTCACAATTTATTAACCCGCAGTTATTAAAATCTGACAACCCTAATAATCAATCAGCACTTCTTTATGTTTGATTATTTAATAATTATATTATTATATTATATTCTCTTATGTTGTGATAATTTCATATAACACCACATAACCAAAAACCATTATAACTACGTATACCTGCGGTTTACACTAGACTTTTTCTTGGACAGAACATATGTTCTGTCTACGAAATGTCAAGTCAGCACTTCAGCAACCAGACAGAACATATGTCTCGAGCGAAACATCACGATTTTTCTCCAGACAACTTTTCAGATTTTTTTGTAGATTTTTTTTGACATTTGTTAATTTGCAAATGGCGATATTTGAAAAAAATGTAAGATTTGCTCCTGAAATTTAAAATTTTATTACTTTGCGGTAATTATTTGAGCAACAAAAATTAGTTTATAAATAAAAGAAATATATTATTGAGGTGTGAACAACTATATTATTCAAAATATTTTTATTTTAATATTTTTATAGCTAATTGCTTTCTTGTTGACGACATGATTTCAAATGAAATGTTAGACAGAAATGTCTGACATCAAATAGCCAGCGTGTTTTTTTTACTTGTCAAAAAAATCTAATATTTCTATCAGACATTTATGGCTAGTGTAATCACAGCGATCATGGTAAAAAGATTTTATAAGGTAATATATTGCGCATGTATGTTTTATCTCTTTCACACATTATGATGTAAGCTGGCGACAACTTTAATTTTATACTAATAATAATTTCTGTGGTTTTGTAAGGAAGTATATGAAATATCGTATTATTTAATTATAGATTTGTTGTAAAATCTGAAAAAAAAAACTTTTAAATATTTTAAGAATAAAAAAACATAAATTTACAGATTAGTTTAATTGATCGTTTTATTTAATTTTCTCTTATTACTAAAAATTTTTGTTTGTAATTGTGAATTTAAAATTCTTATTTTAAAAAACATTTTACATCTAAAAAAAAAGTTTTTTTATATCTGCAGATCAATATTTTCCGATGCTTCCATTAAGTTTTTAATAAAATTTTGACCAACTTTTAATTTACTTTCATTATTATACTTATTATTCGTGCCCACCTTAAACAACAAAAGAAATCCCCTTTCTGGTAAATCAATTTCTTCTAAACCTTCTAAATCTTTAAAGTTCTTTTATCACAATTGTGGTGGCATTAGAGGTAAAATTAAGGACTTATTTGTAGACATTAACTCAACCTTATTTGATATTATTGTTATAACAGAAACCTGGTTAAATGATTCATTTATCAACTCTGAATTTTCAAATGGCGAATGGACAGTGTACAGAAACGACCGTGACTATGAGTCTACAGGTCTTTCTAGAGGTGGTGGTGTCTTAATCGCTGTGTGAAACACTATCCAAAATGAAGCCATGGAAACCGTCTCCTCAAAATTCTTTGAACACATATTTATTAAACTTCAAGTTAATAATAAATTTTACTTTGTAGGAGCAGTATACATACCGCCTGTGTCAGCCGAAACTGTTTATAATGCTTTTTTTACTTCTTTTTTATCTGTTCATTCTTCTCTCCATGAAGACGACAATATCATAGTATTTGGAGATTTCAATCGTCCGAATTTATCATTTACTATCGATGAATCAGATGGTCAGTTGCTTCCCATTAAATTTATGGACGATATAGATCTCGATCTAATTGAAACATTTTATGGCAACGATTTACATCAAGTTGTATCTCTTCCTAACAGTAATGGGAATTGGCTTGATTTAGTATTTACTAATACTTATGACAATGTGGTAGTTGCACCTGTTTGTGATGATGAGAACTTATTTTCTAACACAATTCATCACACTGCAATCACTGTCGATTTCCCTACCACTGATAATACTTATTCTAAATCGTACAATAATTCAATTGTATTTGACTATAAAAATGCTGATTTCACAAGCATTAATGAACATCTTTCTAATATTAACTGGACAAATATTTTATCTAGCAATGACCTTAATAGTGTGATTTCCGTATTTTATGAACACATTTTTGAGTTAATCCATCAGTTTGTTCCTAGAATTATAAAGAAAGACAAATTATCAGAACCCTGGTTCAATAAGAAATTGAGAACTCTGAGAAATCACAGAAATAAGTTATACAAAAAACAAAAAAAATGTACTAATCATTCTGAAGAATTAAAACAGGAGTACAACAATGTAGCCAATAATTTCTCCAAATTATCACATGAAGCGTACGATCATTACGTTAACGAGGTGGGTCTAAACATTGTTAAGAATCCCAAAAAAAATTTCAACTTTGTTAATATGAAACGAAAAACCTTAGGATATCCTTTAAATATGTATAAGAACAATTCCATCTGTTCAAATCCACAAGAGATTAGTAATATGTTTGCGGAACGCTTTCAAGAAGTTTTCTCTGAAAACTCAAACAATTCAAATTCCTCTCCAACCATCCCTGCCTACCAGCCTCTAATCGATGAGGTCTCACTATCATTTGAGGAAATTATGATTTCACTCTTAAATATTGATACGAATAAGAGTCCTGGTCCTGATTTAATTCCAAACTTATTCCTCTACAATTGTGCACAACAATTATCATTTCCTTTATATATTATATTTAATAAATCGCTAAAATTAGGGTACTTTCCGACTGATTGGAAATCATCATATCTCACACCATTCTACAAAAATGGTGATAAGTGTGATATTGATAATTATAGAGGCATAGCTATTTTATCCTCTATACCTAAAATCTTTGATAAAATAACTACTCTAATCACCCCAACTCTCAATGAACCACAACATGGCTTTCGAAAACACAGATCAACTGTAACTAATCTCATGGTGTTTGTCTCGAACTGCCTGTGTCAAATGGAAAAAGGTAAACAAGTTGATGTCATTTATACTGACTTCAGTAAAGCGTTTGATAAAGTTGATCATAATATCCTACTTAAAAAACTAATAAAAAAGGGTATTTTTTAGTCCAATGGCTAAAATCATACCTAACAAACAGAACACAGTATGTCAAATTTCAAGGCCACGTTTCAAAACAAATATCTGTAACGTCTGGTGTACCAGATGCTCTTAATGACTGGTGCATACAAAATAAATTAAATCTAAATACATCTAAGTGTCATGTAATTACCTTCTCTCGCAAAAGATGTACCAGCAAATTTAACTATAGCTTAAATGGTACTATTCTTGACCGTGTTGAGCAAATACTAGACCTTGGCATTATTCTTGACAGCAAGCTCTCTTTTAATTATCATTATGATAAAATTATTGCAAAAGCTAATAAACTACTTGGCTTTATTAAAAGGAGAGCGAAGGAGTTTAATAACATATGGGTGACTAAAACTTTGTACTGCTCTCTCGTACGGCCTATTTTGGAATATGCCTGTCAAATTTGGGATCCAATATATCATATTAATAGTAATAGAATTGAATCAATTCAAAAAAAAATCTGCTATTTACTTTAAGAGACCTACATGATCCTAATGACTATGACAATTTACCATCTTATTCTACCAGACTCGCGTTAATTAATTTATTACCGTTATCGTCAAGAAGAATCCTGTTAACATCATGCTTTACCTATGATGTATTAAACAAAAATATTGAAGTTTCCTACATATCTGATAAAATAAAACCCAATAACGATTTAAGACAAGCAAGAGTGTCTAAGCCTCTAGTTGAATACTTCCATCGTACAGAACAGACTATGGAAAAAATAAACCAATTAACAGATGTTGTACAATCTACAATAAATTCGCTACATACTCTAACACCTCAAACTCTAAATACGCTTTTAAGTCACAACTAATAACCAACCTCTCTATATTAGAAACTTAACTTCTTCTATGTGTGTATGGATTAAAAAAATATGTCAAACATACTTATAATTATAAATATAGATAAAATATACTTTAAAAATAATCATAATTGTAATTTAAGAATAATGTATATTTTCTTTTTAATTTTAATTTTAATTGATTTTATTGTAAATTTTTCATTTTGTAATTTAAATATAGATCTTATATGCTAACTATAAAATAAAAAAAATGTAACTTATATGTAAGTAATTACTGTACCTTGTTTGGTAAATAAATAAATAAATAAAAAATAAAAATATTCTCTAAATATTTTAATTTTTCCAGAAAAATATCATTTGGTCTTTGAAGTCCCCCTTCATTGATATGGGGAAGGTTCCATTTCCGAATATTCAGCAAGTAGTTGTGGATATTTTGATTTAAATCTTTTTAAAATATAACCAGCTAAATATCCCAAAGCGTCGTATTCCATATCTGACATACAATTCTTGAAAATTGTCGATGTGATGTGATGTGTTTGAAGATGCTTTTTCAGCAAAAGTTTGGAGTAACTCTGATGTAATTACCGATTCTTCAACTATTTTCTGTCTTATCCAAAATCACATCCATTTTAACATTATTTTGTTTTTGAGCTTCTATATTAGCTGACTCTGATAATATACCTAAGTAAGAATACTACGTTAATATGTAATTTAAGTTATTTTATTGTATTAAGCAAAATAAATACCATCATTCCTTCCCAATAAATAGCTTCGTAAACTATATTTAAATTCCAGTGCATTTGGATGGTCATGCAGTTCGCTTTCGCTCTTATTATTCGAAGAACATTTCTAGTGGATCCTGAATTAATCTAAGTAAAATTTAAAGTGAAATTAGTGAAAATTTTAATGGTTTTTTAAAATTGTATTACCTATATGTTAATATATATGAAATTCCATAATTTTTTTTAACATCCTGAAATAACATTTTCAATCCTTTTATGCTTAATAATATGCCCTTTTACACTCACTCCACTGAACACAATCGAACAATTGAACACAATTTTGTTTATTAATATTATATATATTTTAATTATTAATATGTATTATATACAAAAAATTAAAATATTAATATTATATATATTTTAATACTTTAACGTTTTCTAAATTTTATAAGTCTAAGTATTTTAACCTGACTCCGAACACAATTTTGTTTATATTTATATTAACTTTCAGTTACATTTCAAAATTGTTGTCGCCGGATGGCGTACCTGCGCAGTAAAAACCAAAATAGAAACTCGGAATTATTACCTTATAGATTCTGTATATCGTGCGATAGAGACGGTTAACAAGGCACAAACAAAAATCGTGTTGTGATTGCCTACGAAAAATATTCCGTAGGCATTAATTAGGCAAGGCACCCATCTCTCCACACATAATATAATATGTCTCTCACATAAAATAGAAAATCTCATTCTTTAAATTTGTGTATTGTATATCGAAATAAAAGGAAAAAAAATATTTTCAAGCAATATTCAAATATTTTTTACAGATAACAAAAATTTGATTTTTCAATTTTTTGAAATGCAAAAAATATATAATATTTAGGATTTACAATTAAGATATCATTTTTTCTGATTCATATGCATACAATTTTTTATTAAAAAGCCTCAATATTTTATAAACAAAGTAATTAAGTATATCAAAACAAATTAGGTAGTTATTTTATTAATGAATAAGTATACCTCTTATTCCAGCTCATGAATGAATTTATTAAAAAAAAATGCTATTTGTGGAATTTATACTAAATATTTAATAGCTAGATGAAGTTGATAAAAAATTTCCAAATTTATATTGCTAATTCCTATACCTATACCTCTACCTAAAATTTCATTGTTATGCATGTATATTAAAAATTTTGCATATGAATCAGAAAAAATGATATGTTAATTGTAAATCCAAAAATTTCGAGATAAGCTCCCATCGGCAGCCTTATCTGGCAAACAGCTCGCCTATTTAAAGGGTAAATCGGTGGAAACCGCTCTTCATGAAATGGTTCACACCATTGAAAAAGCCTTTCTTTTCAAAGAATCTGTGCTTGGAACCTTTATAGACGTGGAAGGTGCTTTCAACAATGTACTCCTGCAAAAAATTAATGAAGTGCGACATAAACAAAACATCAACCCACAAATCTCCAAGTGGATTGAACACATGTTAGCACATAGGAGAATTTATGCGAACCTTGGGGATCAAGAACGGGCAGGTAAAGTACACAAAGGTACACCACAGGGCGGCATTCCGTCACCCTTGCTTTGGATACTAGTCGTGAATGACCTCCTATTCGAACTCACAAGGCAGGGATACCTCGTCGTATGCTACGCAGAGGACCTGGTCATTCTCGTTGAATCGGAACTCTCTGGGTTAATGCAATCTGCACTGAATATTGTTAGCCAATGGGCAGACAACTGTGGGCTGAACATCAACCCGCTAAAAACCGATATCTGTTTATTCTCATTGAGAAGGAAAACTCAACTCTTGAGTCTTCCCGTTATAAAAGGCACCCGGCTAGAACTAAAAACAAATGTTAAATATCTGGGCGTTATTTTAGACAAAAAATTGAACTGGAGATCGCACCTAGAAGAACGAGCTAAAAAATCCTATAGGATTTTTGGCATGTGTCGGGGCGCGATGGGAAAGAAATGGATATGATTCGGATATGATTCGCTGGCTATACACCAGTGTCGTCCGCCCTACTCTTTCCTATGGATCTCTCGTCTGGTGGAAGGCGATTGAGAAACTCTCCAATCTTAAGTTGTTGGAAAAAGTTCAACGTTCTTGTTGCCTCAGTATTACGGGCGCAATGAGAACAGCATCAACAGCAGCACTGGAAACCATTACGGCTATCCACCCAATTGGGATCCACATCAAAAAAAAGTTGCTGCGGGGCTGCATTGAGACTTCACTTAAACCAGACATGGACTCATGCAGGTTCTTCTGTACCTCATGAGTATCCTGGGATTTGTAAAATCCATCATACCCAATGTTGAGAAACCTAGCGATTCCCAGAAAGAAACCTTCTTGGAATCAAACGTAAAACTCAGTATCCCTTCTAGAGCTGATTGGAACACTGACATAGTGTCTCAAACAGCTGGCCTGTTAACAGCATATACCGACGGCTCCAAAATGGGAAACCTGACTGGCGCGGCAATGTACTGTAAGGAATTAAATCTAGAAAGGTCTATTCGCTTAGAAGACCACGCCACAGTCTTCACACTGCAATGGGTTCCTGGACATAGCAATATACCGGGAAACGAAAAAACAGACGAGCTAGCAAGAGAAGGATCGCAACTGGAGGTTATCACGACCACAGTTGGGGTAGCACTGCAGACTCTTAAAGCGAACCTAAAACGATGGGTCGATGAATCTCATCGACAAATCTGGCTAGCTAGTGATATCGGCCACACCACGCGGTGTCTCTGGGGCATCCCGAAGGAGAAAGTAACCAAGAAATACCTGCGGCTCAACAAGAGCTCGGTATACCTGGGCACTGCAATCTTAACAGGTCACTCTATGTTGCGGGATCATGCCTACAAAATCCGGCGTAACGTGTAAATGCACGTCTGTAGGGGGTGCGGTGAAGATAGAGAGACCATTGAAAACTTCCTGTGTCATTGTCCCTGCCTCATGCACCTACGTTATAAATGCTTTGGTGCCTATCTCCTGAACGAGCTGAGCGAAGCGGGGGTTCATGGATGGCAGCAAATCTGTAAATTCAGTAAAGATAGCGGATGGCACACAACCGCCACGGCGGGACTGACATGAAGGTTCTTCGCACCGAGGGGTATAATGGTCCTAGTTCTGGCCTGAGTGCTTGAGTCTTTCTCGGACTCCCCTCTTTCAATCCATCCATCCATCCAAATCCAAAAATTACATATTTTTTGCATTTCAAAAAATATAATAATCCAAAATTAGAAAATATTTACTAAAATATTTCCAGATTCAATAATTTAAAATATGTATACATACATATTTTCCTTCTTTCGTTATTCATTATCGTTAACCAACGAACGTTACTTCGTTATCGAAAAATAAAAAATAAAAAAAATAATATCTCTCTCAAAATTCTATGGGGTTCCCATGTTAACACTTTGGAACCCCAGAAAAATGTAAATTTTTTTCCTCCTGTTTATACGTAGTTATAAAGCTTTTTGACAAAACTCTTAACTAAACAATAATAATATTCGAAATAAAAAAAGAAAAATTATATATTTTTAGTAAAAAAATAACAAATATTTTATTTGTAATTCACTAGCATTGGTACTCAATTTTCAGTTTTATAAAAACTTAAATTTTAACAAAAATAAAAAAGAACGAAATTAATCTTTTTATACAAAAATATTGTAAGATTCTAAGTTGAATTTTGATTCCAGAAGAGATGAGATGATTTTTAAAATTAAATACTAAATATTAATCTCTTAAGCTTTTGGTAAATGTTCACCTTCTGGTTGGAAACCATTTTCATCAGCAACATATTTTAAATTATATGTTTGTCCATCGGCACCTACCCACTGTACTGATCCATGTACTGAAAGAGCTTCATTTTCTGATCCAGCATTCTTAAGTTCAGCTTGTTCTGACCGTGATACGCCATCACTTGTTTCAAAACTAATAAAAAAATATTTTTAATATAAATGTATTATTTTTTTTTTTTCGAATTCCACATACGCAAATTTGTATCCATCAATACCAATGTTATCGTTTTCGTATCTCAGGATTTGAGCATTTTTTGAGTCATCAATTGGAGCTGCTAAAGCTGATGCAACAAGAATAGCCAAAACTACAGCGAATTTCATTTTTTTGGATGAGTATTATATTATTTTTAAGTATCTTACTAGGTTGAAAGATAAACTTCTAATATCATTCATTACATTAACCAACAGTTTTTATACGAAAATAATTGCGGATCATATCCCATACTCTTAACATATTTAGTTATATAAATTTATTTAGCTGCACTAACATATAATATATAATAAGTTTATATTTATCTAATTCAAAAAAAAAAAAAAAACCTGAATTAATAATAATATCTTTTTGAATTTTAGAAACCAAAACACTAAATATAAATTCTAAAATAATATTAGTTGTATCTTTTATCTATACTTTACCTTAAAACTTTCAGTTTCTTAAAAAGAATTTTTAATTAACACATTTGAATTTATGTTAAATTTAATAATTTAATTCGAAAGCATAATAATCTAGCTAGAAGATGTACAAGGTCAATTTATATATACTAGCTTTAACATTGTTTAATTGGCTAATTGAATATTGTTTATTTTATTTTATGATATTTTTATATAGTATCATTAAAATATCATCGATCTGGTAAAGCGTGTCTCTGTAATTAAGTATTTTTCAAATAATGTATTTTTTTAAAATATCATTATGGTAATAATACAAATATTTCTCTAACCATTAAACAAACAAATATATAAAACTTTTGATTAAAAAATACGGAATTCACGTAAACGAAAAGTAAAAAAAAAATTAGAAATTCGACCACCTATAAAATCATCTTTGTCATATTAACAAGTATTATTATTTATTTATTATTATTTTTTTGCATTTTAAATGATGGTGTTAGACGAGATGTTATGCAATTTTCACTATTAATAATTTAATAATAAATTTAAAGAAAATTTTTTACGACTTTTTTATATTGAACCAGCTGGAAAATTAATTGTTAATATTTTTATAATATTTATTTTAAATAAAACTGTTTATTATCACAATCATTTCTTTATCATTTCTGTAAAAATGAAATTTATAATTAGTGAATTATTTCATAAGTGATAATACGCTAATTTGGAAAAAATTAATATTATACAATATAAGCATATTAAGTTACAAATTTCAAGTTTATTAACTCAAAAATGAAGCACAAAATTAATGAATTTAGAAAAATTAGTGAAATAATATTAAAAGATTTTATTGGCGAAAAATCATTCTTAATATTACTACTTCATTGACAGGCCACGTTTACTACAAATATAATGTCGAAATGTTGCTGATATTTCATTATAATTATAGATCGAAAACAGAAACAACTATATACAAAAAGTACAGCGAAATCTTAACCCTTCATATATTAATACTATGGTAAAAATTATTTCATAACCATAACGAATTAATTGGCTTGTATTTCACAACAATTTTGTGATTTCTCTACAAAATTTTTAAATTATTTACTTCTTTCACAATTTATTGTCCCGCAGTTATTAAAATCTGACAACCCTAATAATTAATCAGCAACTCTTTATGTTTGATTATTTAATAATTATATATTCTCTCATGTTGTGATAATTTCATATAACACCACATAACTCTTAACTAAACAAAAATAATATTTGAAATAAAAAAAGAAAAATTTTAAATTTTTAGTAAAAAAAATAACAAATATTTTATTTGTAATTCACTAGCATTGGTACTCAATTTTCAGTTTTATAAAAACTGTAATTTATACAAAAAATAAAAAAGAAAGAAATTCATCTTTTTATACAAAAATATTGGAAGATTCTAAGTTGAATTTTGATTCCAGAAGAGATGAGGTGATTTTTAAAATTAAATACTAAATATTAATCGCTTAAGCTCTTGGTAAATGTGCACCTTCTGGTTGGAAACCATTTTCATCAGCAATATAATTTAATGTATATGTTTGTCCATCGGCAGCTACCCATGATACTGATCCACGTACAGAAAGAGCTTCATTTTCTGATCCAGCATTCTTAAGTTCAGCTTGTTCTGACCGTGATACGCCATCACTTGTTTCATAACTAATAAGATAATAATAAAAAAATATTTTTAATATAAATGTATATCCTTTTTTTTCGAATTCCACATACGCAAATTTGTATCCATCAACACCAATGTTATCGTTTTCGTATCTCAGGATTTGAGCATTTTTTGAGTCATCAATTGGAGCTGCTAAAGCAGATGCAACGAGAATAGCCAAAACTACAGCGAATTTCATTTTTTTGGATGAGTATTATATTATTTTTAAGTATCTTACTAGGTTGAAAGATAAACTTCTAATGTCATTCATTACATTAACCCACAGTTTTTATACGAAAATAATTGCGGATCATATCCCATACTCTTTACATACATATTTAGTTATATAAATTTATTTAACTGTTTGTAATATATATATATATATATATATATTGATGGATAACATTGCATGCGTACAAGAAACAAAAAATCATGATGTACACTCAATTTTTACCACCTGTCAAGCTCCCCCAGATCATCATTGTTTTGTTAATATTAGCACAAATAATATGTGACTGAAGATGACCTTCTCCAATCAAATAAGAGAAAAAAAAAGCTATGTCCCAACTTTATAATTTTAGGTACCTAGGCCTTTCGTAAAAATAGCATTTAACCAAAAATAATGTTTTTATGTTATTTATTTTTAATTTTTTTTTTTTGGGCACAAAGTGGTTATGATCATAAAAATTGCAGTTGCGCTCTTAAATAAAAATTTTTATATTTTTTTTGTGGTCTAGAAATTTAAATTTCAAAAATTTAGGAAGCTATTTTTGTTAATTTTGAAGAGTATTAAACTGTTATGTCATGATATTAAAGTATTTTATCAAGTACTTACACTCGCTATATTATTTATGTAAATTATCTCATATTTTTTTGCTTGACCGGAAACTATTTAACCAAAAAAAATATGATTTAACAAAAATTTTGATCTCATTTATTGATAAATACCAAAAACCTAAAATTTGAAGTGTCTTAAATTTGAATTTTAAATTTAAATACATTTTTATAAGAAATATAAGCTTATCATTTTATTTATATACTTGATATGAACTTAGTTGAGTTTAAAAGCCATTAATTAGACAGAAATGATACCAAAAGTTGACATAATGAGAGAAATTTTAAGTAAACTAAAAATTATATAACTGATTATCTTCTAAAACCAGATAGATTACGAAATGATACTTGGCAATCTACAAATTTTATTTCAAGAAAATTAAAAGATTTTGAGTTTAAAAAATGTATTATTAATTTAGCAATCATTAACTATATTAAAATTAATACTCCATAATTTCTGCAATTCTAAAATAATTTTAATATACTAAAACTAATATAAAATCTTTTAATAATTATTTTTCAATTTCCTTAATTTAATTGTGATCCAATAATAAATAGTTTTTCAGTGTTTCCTGATATTTCCGGAAGACATTTAAGTGTCACGAAACCAGTAATAAATTAAATGTTTCTATGTTTATTTCTTTTATTTTTAACTATTATTTTATTATTTATTGCTGCTTGCTTGGGCGAGTTTTTAATTTAATTAGTTATTTATTAAGTTTTCGTTAATTTATTTTATAAACTTTTGTCATTAATCAATTAATATTTCCCATTTAATTCTCATAAAATTTATTTCCTACATATTCGTATATTTAGTATAGAAAAAAATTCGCCAGAAAGGATATATGTGATCCTATCTGGCGATTTTTTTTCTTGTTCTTTCTAATTTTGTTAATTGACTTAGTTCCATAAAATTAAAATATAAATAAAAAATAAATGTACTATGCAAAGTTCCATATCACGGAAGTAATTATTATCAACTATAATTTGATCTATTGTAGGAAGATAGATTATTTTTGAAGAATTAATAGTATAATATTAGAATAAGCTACTGTTAAAACCTATTGAAAATTAATGAAATTATTTACTTGAACCAATAATTACATAATTCATCATAATTTCATAATGAAATCAAAAAAAATTATATTTAAAATTGTAAATTTCTTACAATTTTTACATTAATGAAGTTGAAAACACCTAAAACTTGTACATATAATACATAGAAATTATGTTTAAAGAATTTAAAGAATTTTATTTATTGTCCTTCATTTTCTTTAGCTTAAATCAATTTATATGCACATTTAGCGATTGTCAAACTTGTTAATTTATGATAAAAACAACCAAATTTCAACTGTAAAAATGTGATAAATTTTTGGAATAATTGTTTAACAGCTTATGAAGGTTAAAAACTGGTTCCCAACAAAAATACCTTGTGGAATCTACTTTAATAGCAAGGGTCAAAACAAAAAATTTCAAAATAATCTTTAAAACTGACAGAAGATCATCATTTTTTTTTTATGTAATCTTTAAATATAATTGCTTCATGATAAAAAACCAGATTGAAAATAACTTCTGTAATTTTGTGTATTTAATTTTTATAAAACTATCATAAATTATTTACAATTTTAAAAATTTTCAATTTTAAACTAATTAATTAAAGTAAATTAATCATAAAATTTCTATAAATTATTTTTTCTATATTGTTAAATTAAATAATTATTTATTATCAATAATAAATAAATATTTCGATATTTTTATATTATTCATAAAAATTTTATTATACAATAAGCTAACATTCAATCATGAATTAATTTTATTGATTAAACATGGAAATTTTGAATTAATTATATTATATTTGTATATAATACATAAAAAAAATGTATTTGATTTTCAAAAATTATTAAAAAACAAATTTTGATTACTTAGTGATATGATAATTTAGGTCATTTAAAAAATTATTATGTATATTTTCCATTTGGTAAAATAAAAGGATTCAAATTATAAAATTTCAA
This sequence comes from Rhamphomyia laevipes, assembly GCA_963920725.1. Lineage (NCBI taxonomy): Eukaryota > Metazoa > Arthropoda > Insecta > Diptera > Empididae > Rhamphomyia > Rhamphomyia laevipes. Next base: position 28,337,343 of record OY987255.1, read on the forward strand.
TTTATTTTATTTCAGATATTGCACGCACAAAATGTTAGGTAGGAGAATAATATTTGAGTTTTTTCAATTATAAAATATTTTTTATCACATTTTTGTTCAATATTTACTAATTTTTTTAGTAATAAAATAATAAATTTCAATTATTTTATTAATTAGCCAAGTACTATCAATTTTGCACATATATTATAAAGAAAATTACCCTGGGCTATATCGTATTAATATAAAAAATTGTTATATCATACACACGACGACTATGGAAATACAAAAATGAATGCGTAAGAAAATTACTAACAAAATAATTGACAAATTATTGAAATTACTGAGAGAATAATTCAATATAAAAATACAAAGTACCTAAAGAATAGAGTGAAATTAACGAATACTTGTCAAATTTGGTACAATGTAGTGCATCAATGATAGAACAATTTTGAAGATTTAAAAGAAAATTTTTTGGACCGTGTATTTATTTATCAAATAAAACAATATTTCAAGAATAGAAATTTATATTATAAACCTAATTAGGAAATATTTCAGAGGATAGTCTTATTTCATAATGTGGTTTACCTCAACAATCAATATATTCCACAAATATTAAATAAAGGACTTATAAATAGACCAATTTAGATCCAAGAAGGAATCTATTAATATTGTGGAAATATAAAATGTAAGCTTTCTGAAAAGGTAATAAATTAAATTAGCTTTTCTGGCTAAAGGGGTTAGTAATAATTTTTGGTATATCATATTCGGATCGTTGAGATATAACAATAACATTATTTTGTATATTTATGTAAGATTTAATTTTATAAAAAAATTTCGGTCTATAAGAAAAATAAGAAAAAATTTCGTTGAATAATTAACTCAGAAAATGGTTTTTAACAGATTTATATTTATATAATATAAAAATTTTAATTTATGAATCATAGAGGCCTTGTAAAAAATTGAACTCTCCCTCACTGAAGAATTAATAAAGAACGGATGTGAAGGATTGATATATTGGAAATTCCTTATTCTGAGCTATTCTATAAAGAGGACTAAAGAGTTGCTAGAATTCAGTAGAAAGAAAGCTAGAATTCTAGCTGGCACTGTGGGCTTGCTTACAAAACCTAACACAGGTTTAACTTGAGATAGATTGTTTAGTAGATTCTGCAAATATTATAGGAATAAAAAAACGGTTTAACTTATAATATGTCCAAACTTAACTTATAAGGCTTTAATATCCAAACAACTAATACACATAAACTTATATAAAATCGGTCTTTCAGCAAACATGGAACATGTCACTGCAACAGAAAGCTTATAACGAAACTAATTAACTAAATCCCACAAAATTTAATATTAGTAAATGAGTTAGGTATTCATTAATTTGCAAAGGATATCAATACAAATAACTCTGTAATATTTTAAATTTCTTATGAATTCATTAAAAAAACTTATGATAAAAAAAATTTCATTATCTAAATTCAAAAATTAAACTGATGTATTTTTCTATTGTACAAATCACCTATTGCTATTGTATCTTAATTAATTAATATTTATGAATAATCGTAATTCTTATATATTTATATACCAAAAATGAATTAATGATTTTGCGCTCTAAGCTAATATAATAAATAAAACATTAAATATATTATTATAATCAAGCCTTTCACATTATAGATTTGTGTGTAATAAATTATTACTTAATAAACAAAAATTTGTAATAATGAATTCAAAAAATCATTTACAAAGTAAATATATCTTTTACCTAATTTATTCAAATCAATGTGCTTGCAATATTGTTTCATGTTTTTTTTATTACATCAATAAAAACGCATCAACAAATTTTGTGGTTTTATTTTTAAACTATAAAAGCTTTTTACATTTAAAAAATAATCATCAGTCAAAGATTACAAGTCTTCCTTAAGATTTAACAAAAAAATAAAAATAAAATAAAATAAAATTATAAATTTTAAATATTTAAAATGAAATTAATCATTGTAATTTTTGCTATTTTCACTGTAACCTTAGCTGCACCAGCGGCTAATTCAGGAACAGCTGAAATTGTTCAATATGATAGTGATAATAGCGGTGATGGATACAGTTTTGCGTAAGTGAACATTATTTAAAAGCAATTATTTTATATTATTTAATATAATTTTCTTTGGTTTATTATAGATTTGAAACAAGTGATGGTGTAGCACGTAAAGAAGAAGGTCAATTAAAGAATGCTGGTACAGAACAAGAAGCACTTTCAGTTAGAGGTTCTGTAACATGGATTGCTGATGATGGGCAACAATATACATTAACATATTTAGCTGATGAAAATGGTTTTCAACCAGAAGGTGCTCATTTACCAAGAGCATTATAAAAAAAACTATTATTATTTTTAATATAGGTAGTTAATAAAATATTTTTTTAAAAAAAAATTTATAATCTTTTTTTTTATATATTTTATTTTTATTAAATATTACAATATAACATTTTTTTTAACCGGCTTCCAAATACATTATACTGTTATATACAATACTAATCCCAAAATTTATAAATAAATGTTTTAAAAATTCAATGTCAATAAACACATAATTTTATTATGATTAGGAAAAAAATAATGACAAAATACAAAAACAAATATATTAATTACTAAAATTGTGACCCTTTTCAAAACAAATAAAAACATTTCGAAAGTTCAAAAAAATATGGGATCCATTGAATAGTTTCATTTCAATAGAAATATATTTTTTACAAAACTTTTAACATATTTTAGGCAAGAAATTGTTGAAGTGAAATTGAATTTTATAATCTTTAATTCAAATTTAATACGATTTACACTACACGGAAACAATAATGTAATAAATTTACCATAAATTTTCAAATGTTAATCGTTTTTTTTATAGTTTTTCGTTATAGTAATAAATATTTTTTGCATCATCTATAATTAAGTTAAATGCATATAAAATAGACAAATATTATGGTAAGAAATCTTTATTTTTTTTATATTTCAAATATTTTACAAATTAATCTTAAAATACTTACAATAAATTAATTCAAATATTGTGTATATGTGACCTTGATAATTACGTGATAAATAAAGCATGTGCAAAACTTTATATAATATATTTTAAATAAAATAACAAATAATTTTATAAAAGAAATAACATTTTTAATTTTCGAAATTTCAATGAATTTGTATAAATATATATATATATATATATATATATATTAAAATTATTTTGGTAAATGTTCACCTTTTGGTTGGAAACCATTTTCATCAGCAATAAATTCAATTGTATATGTAACACCATCTGGACCAATCCATGAAATTGTACCAGTTATAACTAAAGTTTCATTTTCAGTTCCGGCATTTTTTATTGTTCCTTCTTCGGAACGTTTAACACCATCACTTGTTTCATATCTATGAAAAAAAAAATATAAAAAATTATTTATATTTTTTTTGTAAATATCTCAAAGAAATAATCTTGTTTAATGATAAATTATACATAATTATTCTTATTCAAAAATAATTATCTAACATATCCTATTTAATTCAATTAATTCTCAGTAAAACAAAATATATTTCATAATAAATAAATAATATTCCATAAAACATATATTGATATTTACTATTAAAAAAAATAAGTTCTCCTTACAAATTTCAATTACTTACGAAAATTTATATCCATCAATGCCAATATTTTCACTTTCATAGCTAACTATTTGTGCATCCTTAGAATCATCTACCGGAGCAGCTAATGTTATAGCCAAAATAGCACCAAGAATCAAAATTAATTTCATTATTTTCAATTTTAATAAAAATCTAAAGCACTTAACATATAATTGCAATCAAATCTAATTGAACTGAATCTAACAAAATTGTGCATCTTCTTTTATACATTTTTTTTTAAAAAAAAAATTATTTGCAATGTTAATCAAATGCAATTTACAAGTAAAAAAAATGCAGTAGTATAATTACAATCAAAACCCCACTTTCAATAGAAATACTTGTAATTTATATTTGCAGATACGATCATATCTTCTTCAATTGGTCATCAGTTAAAAAATATTATTAGCTCGTTGTTTTTAGTGTGACAATATTGGCATTTGTCATTATCTAACATTTAAATAAATAATATTCACTCTATTACAACATAATAAAAAGATTAAAAAAAAATTCCAGTAAAATTAAATAATTTTAGTATTTTTAAAAGAACTTGAAATTTTATTTATGGTCCTTTGGATATTTAGTATTTAATGGATCGTTTCTAAATGCGATTTTAATCCCAGATGTTTAAATTTTGAAAAAATCAAAACTTTTTTATAATAATTACTATTTAATAATAAGTAATCTGATAAAGGCGTAATTAAGATATAAAATACATTTGTCATTTGTAATTGATATGATTCTTAATTAATATAGAAAGAACTTGTCATCAGTTTTAATTGAGAAATAATTATCTGTTTTTCGTAGATATTAAAGACATATTTTTATAGATATTAATTCATTTATTATATATATCGCCTCCAAATTTTTATTGTTCATACACAGTTTTTTACACTATTTTTTAATTTTAGATTAACAAGTTTAAGAGTCTGCTTTGTCTAGTAATCCAAAATTCCTATAATTAACAATTTTTTTTCGTCTGTTATTCACAATTTAAATCTTGCACATCAAAACTCCTCCTGTGTTTGTCTCAAATAATTTTCATGAAATTTGAAATTTAATTACCACCGCCAGCATTTGCCCTTAAAACATAATAATAAAACCGCATATAAATAGAAAAAAAAGACAATTTTTACATAATAATTATTAATATTCGAAAAAATATTTGACCAATATTGATTGGACTTGATAAAACAAGATATTTGACCTATGATGGAATAATAAATTAATACATACACCAACAGCAAACAAAAATAGCCAATACGTCTTCAAATAACGATTAATTTTTAATTGAGAAATATCTTTTACTTTTTTTTCGATTTTTTTTTATTTTTTTTATAAAACAGTTAAAGTGATGCGCCTCGCAGTCGTCATTTTTTAATTTATTAACGGTTTATGCTGTATAAACCGGTTTTTGTAAAAAGTTTTTCGTTCATAAAGTCAATATACATAATATCGAAATTCTTGATTATATTAAAAGTATTGTAATTTAGGAGTATTTTATGTAAAAAAGTTTTCGAAAAATCGAAATTTCAATGAAATCTGACATCTTAAAGACATTTTTGACATTTTCATAATTTCTTAAACTCCGTTTGCCCAGAGTTGTATTCAGATATAATTATGTATTATATTTATTATATATATTCACATAAATTTCATGCCGCACCTACATTTTACAACCTGGTTGTCAACGTGTTGTAAATTTTACACCACATACTTCACACATTTCAACTTGGTTTATAACCGATATTACAACCGTCAAAAATCTGTTTTTTTTTTTTTTTTATTTAACAACCTCAAAAAACATTTATTTTTAGAATTTTTTCAGGATCGTTTCAAATGTCAAACAACATTTTCTAATAATTTAATATTATTTCAATCAATAAAAAGTATTAATCACATTAACATGTAAAAACATGGGTTTTTTTACATAAAACGTGAACAAAAGTAATTTTGGCCTCAACCTCAACTAACACCCGCCCACATAAATTAAAATTATTTCTTCAACCGTCAAAAATGGATTTGATCTTTTATAAACTGTCGCACAAGTCATAAAACATATAAGCAAGTTGTCAATACGTTGTTTTATAATCTAGCAGCTTAACTATCAATTCTTAGAACAAGTTATTAAGCTAAATATGAAACTAATGAAATTAAATAACTTCATTTATGAAAATATAAATATTTATGAATTTCGAACATTTGAACCATATACCAAAATATTGTAAACAATTTGATTTTGATTTTTTATTTTTTTATTTAATTTCGCTAATATTTTTGGTATTTGATGTTAAAGCGTTTATGGCATTGCTAAAAAAAATATTTTTATGGAATATTCACTTTTGTTCAGATGATAGTGATTTAACTGAAATTATTTATTTGTGCACTGTTCATGAGAAGTGAATGTCACATATTTAGTTATTAGAAAATTAGTAGTTTTAAAGAATTTAATTTATTGTAAATATATATAATTTTATGTCTTGTTCTTGGTATGACAATTACAATAAAAATAGATTAATAATCCAGCTTGTACTTGTCACGGTAACATCCTTGTGACAACAATAAAGTTTTAAATCATTTTATATAGTTATATAAAGATTGTTATTTATAATTCTTTAATGAATTTGAATAAATTTAAAAATATGTTAAATTATTGTCTTTTACTTTCATATATATTATTATTCATAAAATGAATTGGAACATAAGTTTGAATAAAACAACTATAACAAACATAAAAACTAAGGGATGTTTTATATTTATCTAGTTGTTCCAATGAATTCTTAATTGATATTAAAATATTAATAAATTTAGTAGAAAGGTTTTTTATAAATGTAAATGAATTTGTCTTTTTAATATCAGTTGAAAATTACTGTGAATAAATAATTCTGACATCAGTGATATAAATCAATAACCCTGACATATATTCCCGAAGATTTTCAATGGGTCATGTCTTAGACTCAGTAGCACAATATAAGAATAGAATCAATAAATACTGATAATTAATAATCAATAAAATTGCGTTTTTTGGATTGATACTTTATATACTTCTAGTTCATAATATTTGGTTTGATAATTAACATATTTCTAATTAATAATATTTTTATTTTTCAAATGTAAAATATATATATAAAAAAAATCATTAAAATATTATTCGAAAGTAGTCAATTTTCCTAAGAAATATTTCATTATTATTCCATACAACTACAATTTCTAATAAGTTGTTATTTTATGTAGGTTAAGTTCAGGATTAATATTTTAAATTCATGGTTAACTACACATCATCAAATAATTTAATGATGTATAATAAACTCACTCATCCTTTTATAAGATAATAAATAAAGAAAATAAACACTAGAAAAAATCAATGGTTTTTCTTTAATTTTATTATACACAAAAATGATCCAAATTTGAAAGTTGTTTCTTCCAAGGTTAAGGATAATCATAAATATTTAAGATTAAAACCAGTTAAGAATAACGAATAACTCAAATGGATCTGCCTGATTTAAGCATCCAGAATTATGGAGCCTTAAATTAACATTAAAGTTTGTATGTCAGTATAAATACAACTACTTTTATACGACCTTGAAAATTATTTTTAATAATTAAGTTTAAAATTAAAATATAAATTATTGTTTCCAAATCAAATCTCAAAATAAAATGTACGCATCTTCACTTTCTGTCAACCATTTCGAAATAAAAATTAAAGTAACTTCAAGTATTTTTTTCCCAACCAAATTAGTTCATTGCACTACTTGACTTACCTACCATGAACTTGATCGCTAGTTTCTTTTTAACTTAAACTTGATCAACTATTACAACAACAACAAAAATTATATAAACATACGGTATTGTAATAAATTGAATCTGGATGAAGATTATTATTGTTAGACATACCAAGAGCATTTAATAAATACCAATAATTTTTTTTATGTAGTGTTCGTCCTTGGAAACATTTTTTAACCCGGTTCTTTTCTAGAAAAAAATACTTATTATTTTCATAATTATTAAAGTCGTATACAAAATTATATACAATTATCAACTTGAAATTGTTTTTAAATTCAACTTAATTATACTTTAATGTAGTTTAAATCGCCTCATAAATTGGACTTTATAAATGGGTTAATTATTATTATACATATAAGAAAACCATATAAGTGATAAAAAGATAATTATATTCTGTCCCACACAACCACCTTACCGTCACAAGGATCAATGATGGAAGGGATAAGATCTTTTCATTTTCATATTCAATAAAGCAGTTTTTGTACAAACATTTTAAAAGTACACACAACTTACGTAATGTAGAAAATATAAATTAAATTTATATTTTATATTCATTTTTTCTTTAATCATTTAGTTTAAGGTGATCTTGTGGCTGGTATTGGTAAATATCTTTAAATATTTTGTCATTTTAAATATTTTAATAAACATATCAGTTGCAATTGCAAACAAGTCAACATGTTTTATAAAATTGTAAGTAAAAATATATTGTCCCAAATTAATATTTATACTTAAAATAAATAAAAATTATTTTTTTTTTTCATTAGATTATTTTGGTATTTTCTGTATTAATTTTGTTGCATATTAGCAATGGTCAACAACAATTTACAATGGAAAAGCAATTGCTTAATGAAATGATGCCAAAAATTCTATTAAAAGAATATGGAAATTCTGCATCAAAAGATGGATACAATTTTAAGTAAATCAGTATATAAAAAAAAATTGTTAGAAATAGTGTTTATTTCTTGTGTTTCTCTATAGTTATGCCACCAGTGATGGTTCTGTCCGTGAGGAAGTTGGTTTGATAATGAATCCTGGAACAGATAAACAAGAATTAGTTGTCATGGGTACCTATGGATATGATGATGGTGAAACCAGAACTGTTACTATGTATACATCAGATAAAAATGGTTATAGACCGAGAGTTTCAATTAAAAATCGTAAATTAAATCCAAAACTTCTTGCAAGTCTTGCTGGTTAAATTTTTTTAAGTTTAAAAAAATTAAGACAACTTGACTAAAATAAATAGTTTTAATTTGAATCAAAATATAATTCATTTTATTAATTGCAATTAAGAATCTTAAACTATATTAAAGACAATTTTTGGAAAAAATAAATAAATAAAAAATTTGTTTAATTAAGAATAATTAAATAGATTTGTCACTAAGTAATGTACTAATGTACTTGATAAAATAATATGTTATGGATTACAATAATGGTAAAAAAAAAACTAATGTAATTTGTTTTTTAAAGTTATTAAATTATTTGTAGAATTTATATAAATGGCAGCGGAAAAGTTTTCAAAAGTTGTAAAAAAACTACTTATTTGCCTACCTTCAGGCGTTATAGAATTAAAAAAATATTATCTCTGACGATACTAAAAATATATAAAAAAAGGATAAGTAATTTTATATTTAGTTAGTCAGGAGGGATAAACAATATTTTTTGAAATTTTCATCCATTGAAAAAAAATTATTTAAAATATGTATGTATATATACATTGTATTAATGAGAAAGGTGATGTGGTTATAAGAAGTTATACATATACATACATATATAATATATAACAAATAGTTTCAATGAATTAGAAAATATTGCATATATATGTATTATATAATATTGAAGGAGCATATAAGTTTTCCATCATAGTTTTACAATATAGTAAATTCGATATATCAAATAAATTATTTATGATTATGAAGCCGCGAAAAAAGTGTTCTTTTTCTTCAGGTCGCCAAACTGTCAAAATCAAATCGTCGACCGAATTCTGAAAAGCCGCATATGACTTTTTCACTTTTATTGACTTTTAAATTAATTAGACAGTATAGGTAGTAGGTAGTTGAATTTTTGTAATTAAAATTTAATAATAATAAAACAAATAAGATAAATTTTTATTATTACAATCAATTTAACTCGAAACATATAGTTGATTTCGTATGGATCTTTTCAAAACGCACTCGACGAGATTTCTTATCAAAATATCACTGATTTTTTTTTACTAGGTGCAGCTCTTTTTTTATTTATTCTATGTATTAATCTATAAAAAGACAAAAATCAATAATTAAATAAAATTTTAAAATATTTTATTTATTTTAATATTATTATTAACCTGATTGCAGCGGGAGACAATAAGAACTTAATTATTTTATATTTCTACCTATAAAGAAGAGAGTTCCGTAGATTTGATAAATTCATTTTTATTACTTTGCGAAGCGAATTATATAAGTGAAAATAAGAACTACTACGTAACTCGTTTTTATTATACATAATATAAAATATATTTTAATATTTCACATACATGTAATAACGCATTATTGAAACTTTGAGGCTGCCTATACTACGGTCTACGGTGTCCACGCACGTTCTAATTGTTGAGTCTGCGTAACTTGCGTTGAGACTAACTTAACTCCCATATTATTTTGTAGAATGTAGACTATTTATATTTTCTCAAAGAAATTTATTGATAAGTGATAATTTTCAGTTAAGGGATCATTGGCAGACACGTTATCCGTCCATAACAAATACATTAGTCATGTCCGCTTAGCATAAGGTATACACATAAGGGACATCGGACATGTAGGGTTACAGCAGTGGCGGAACTAGTGGACGCAGGACCCTGCGTTGCGGGGGGGCCACCAGCTATAGGGGGCCCAAAATTATTATTAAAAAAACAATTAGAATCATTTTTTTATATACATACACTGAAACTTTTTTACCGCAGTAATAGTGTTGTTCACAAATATAAAACTCATTGAATACTTACTGCTGCTGTGAATCGCTATTACACTTTAAACCAAATATTTAAGTAGAAATATTTTTAAATTAACATTCTTTGTCTTTTTAAAATTACATGTGCAATAGATATATATATATATTTAATTTTTAATTAAGAAAAGGTAATTATTTATTAATTTATAGTAATTTACAATTTAGACTATTAAAATGAAAAAAAAAACTTAGTAGCACAAACGGTGTAGCAAAAAGAAAAAAATTAAAAGAATCAAAAGCCAGTTTAGCTAAATTACCGAAGCTAACGAAGGTTTTGAAACAAACCGAAACGCAAACGGTAACGACGGTGGAAAGTCAAGAATCTGGAAATGTGGTATTGGTATGTTTAAATCAGTTAGTACAACAGTATTATATCGAAGAAACTACGGAAAGAAGAAAACGAAGCTTCAAACGCAGATACGTATAACGATATTGACCAAATTAATTTAACAAAATCAAGCGGATTGTTTTACCATGAAAATTTGGAAAACAATCCGCTTGATTTTGTTAAATTAATTTGGTCAATATCGGTATACGTATCTGCGTTTGAAGCAAACAAAAGATATTAAGAAAATTATTGTATTATCTAAACGCTTGGTAAACACCGTTTAAGCGATCTTGCAATGCTTTCCATTGAAGCAAAAGTGGTTGGAAAAGGGAAATAAAAAGAGCATCATTACTGATTTTGCCAATATTAAGTTAAGGAGGAATATTTAAGGTCCTTAATGGACCTTAATATTTTAGGTCCATTAAGTTTAAGTTTCGTTCTTATATTATTTTTATTTTGATTGTGATATGATATATATAAAATAAATATCTAACATGATTTTGTTAAAAAAAATTTGGGAGAATATTTTATTTTTACGCGAGGGGGCCCAAATTTTGAAGTTCCGCCACTGGGTTACAGTGGAATTTATATGAAACTTTATCATTTTTATGAAACTTTATCATTTATTTTAAAAGCTCCACCATTTTTATTTCGGTTTAATAAATAAAAACATATTCTCAAAACTTTTCTTTTTAAATGTTTATTTAGTTTTTTTTTAAATACATATTATATAAAATAAATTTACATTGAAATTTTCTATCTGATTTGCTGTTAAATTGATTTCGTCAGACAATGTGTCTTTGAAAAATGTTCTGCCATTTTTTCTATAAATATTAAACGATTAAATTAATACAATTTTTTTTTACAATTATTGTATTGTAGTAAATTTAAGGAAAAAATGTAGAAACAAAACCTCACCTTTATTAATTATAAAAATTTATCAGAACGTAATAATAAAACAACACTTAAGCCTGGGCTACATCGGTTCAGTTTCGATTCGTTTCGAAGAGTTCAAATTTAACGTCTCCATATATTTTATATGGGAAATCGATTGAGTGGACACATAGGTCGAATCGGAACGGATCGAATCGAAAGAGTTTGGAACGATTGGAATTTTGCGAATCCAAACTGAAGGAAATGTCAAGAGAAATGAAACTTGACTGTTTCAAAAATAACAAAAACAAAATATATGTGGTTTAATCGATTGTGATCGGTAACTATGTGTGCATTCTACTTAACCGTCGAATCAAATCGAATCGAATCGAAACTGAACTGAACTGATAGGAACAATGTAGCCCAGGCTTTAATTGTTTATTACTTAATTATATTATACACAAGCCAAGCACAAAATGAAATTTAAAAATGGCCAAAATGAAATGACACGTACAATTACAGAAAATAATTTTAATATATCTATAATATACCGTCAGATTTCATACCAAAATCTCAATTTTTTATTCACAGTGTTACCACCAGCTATCGCATGTTAAGTTTATATGAAAAAATTACATTTCTTACGAATAATGGTTCAAACAAGCTCGACTGACGACGGACGCCACGGACGGACAATAAATGCATAAGAATTTTCGATCGAGCAAACTCGACGGTTGAGACGGACTACATATTCTTCAATGACAGTTTATAAACAATTTTTTTTTGTAAATAAAACTATGTACTTATATTTTATATTAATTTTTCACAACTTATAATACACTAAAAAAAATTTTGGAATGCCAAATAAATTTATTTTAATTCAAAATTTTGAACAGTACCTATTTTATATCCGTCGTGTCCGTCGAAAGTTGAAATCGATTGAACTTTTGCGTCTTGCGTCCGTCGTGTACGTCGCGTCCGTCGTGACTTTGCTCACTTTCATATATTCCTATACATTTCAACTTTTTTCGACATTTGAATCCGTCTACGTTGCGTCCGTCGCGTCGAGCTTGTTTGAGGGGTAAGGAATCCGTCTCCACTTCAAAAAACTCAGTGGGAACGGTTTCAAGAGTGGGAATAACATAGTCATATAATATATAGACATAATCTCAAATCTCAAAAGTGAAGCCACTACATGTTGCAACATAAAAAGTAATATTAACGCAAACTCAATTTCCTTATGTTGTTCCCTTTTTCTGGGATATTTTTTCAAGATTATATAAAGAATAAGAAAATTGTAATATTTAATGAAAAGTATTTATTTTATTCATAAGAATTATTTTATAATTATAAAAAATTAAACGTAAGCTTAAATAATAATGCAACCATAAAAAAATTTACTTATAAACCAGAAAAATAGTTAATTTTTGCCTAATATTTTGGTTTTGAAAACTTAAAGTTGTACATTTTGCCGCGTAATTTAATCTTATTTCGATATTCAGCGATTATAGCTTTGATTAGGAACGCTCTATGATCCTCAAATAAATCGTCATCTGCAGAATGACCTAAAATACATATTAATTAGTAAATATATAGAAGTAAAAGTTCATTGTTTTGTTTACTTGTTTACTTACAATGAACTTTTACTTCTATATATTTACTAATTAATATGTATTTTAGGTCATTCTGCAGATGACGATTTATTTACCTTCTATATATTTACTATTAAATTGTACTTACACAATTTTTTAGGATTTTCGAAAATACCTTATCTTTTTTAGTTTTTACGGAAAAACTGCAGGTATAAGAAGTACGGCACAATTCATAAAAAAATAAATAGTACTTAATAGGAAAAATTACAGTTAATTAATTTAACATTTAATTTGAAATTATTCGGCAATTTACCGCATTTGTTTTTAAATATAAAACATGGTAATATAAAGTAATATATTGTTGTAGATATTTACACTATTTTCAGATTAAATAAAGGGTTTTCAGATTAATTGCAACGTTTTTTGAACTAAATTCAACGCATTTGCCTATTAAATTAATAAAAACGCTGCATTTGCATTGAACAATGTTGCACATATTCAATCTCAAAATCGTATATCGATACTTACAGATTTTAATTTTATTAAATATGTTCCTAAATTTAAAATTTCATTCATAATTTCTAAAATTTTGTAGAAATAAATTCATTTAAAATCATAATTTGACAAATTATTGAATGGGACTTTTTTTATATAAGTACCAACACTATTTTCAAATATCCCATTTTTTATGTCAAATAGCTGTCAGTGCCCCTCCAAGAGGCAGTCTATATATATTATAACGTCTATGGGGTGGGGAATAATAACTTTTTGCCCTAATGCTCGAAACAGACGTGCGTTTTTTTGCCGCACGGCAACGCATGCGTTGAATGATAGTCAATTAGATGTGCATATTTCTACGCGTCCGGCGGTACAGCGAATTATGACATTTTTAAATTTGTTGTGAAATAAAAAAAAATGTTAGTGTTTATTGTATTTATAAAATTGTGATAATAATAAACACAAAATATTAATATCAATAATAAACACAAAATCTGATGATACAATACAATTAAAAAAAATTATGTTGACAAATCAGCAAAAATCTATTGTCAAATTGTTCGAGCATAATGCCCGAAACAGACGTGCGTTTTTTGGTGCGTTTTGCCGTGCGGCAAAGTTAGAAACCATAGATTCTTATGTAACCGATTAGATGACAACGCACTGCGATAACGCATACGGTGCGTTGCCGCATGATATCTCTAATTCTAATTTTGCCGTGCGGCGGCAGTGCTGCCACAAGGCAGGAGTTAAATTTACCAACTTAAAAATAAAAAAAATCAATTTCACAATAGATTTTTGTTGATTTCTAAACATATTTTTTTTTAATTGTATTGTGTCATCAGATTTAATGTTTATTATTGATATTAATATTTTGTGTTTATTATTAGCACAATTTTATAAACACAATAAACACTAATATTTTTTTTTTATTGCACAACAAATATTAAAATGTCGTAAATTGCTGCACCGCCGGACGCACAAGAATTATGCACATCTAATTGACTATCAGTCAACGCATGCGTTGCCGTGCGGCAAAAAAACGCACATCTAATTCAAGCATAAATGTGGTTTTATGTATATAATTTCCATAATTGCATAGTTTCAGGTCCTTTATTAATATTAGTTGGCCTACTTTTTACTAGGTGGACATATCTGCAATTGAGAGAATAAAATATTTATAGCGGCTCTTTGTAACATAACCCTATAAAATCATCTAAGATTTTGACAGTGGAAACAACATAAACAAACTCGACAGAGTTAAATTAAATATTTTTTTTTTTTTCAATTTTAAATTTAAAAATATATAATTTTAATTATATAATAAAAATGGGACTGGAGAATGCTTGTATATTAGATAACGGTGCCTATACAGTGAAAGTTGGATTGAGCAGCGAAGAAAACCCCAAGTAAATCAAATTATTGAAATAAAATATAAAACAATAAAATTAACCATCCATATAGAATCATTCCGAATTGTATTATGAAAGCAAAATCAGAAAGACGTCGTGCATTTATTGGAAGTCAAATTGAAGAATGCCGAGATGCTTCGGGATTATTTTTTATTTTATGCTTTCAAAAAGGTTATCTCTTAAATTGGGACGTACAAGTCAGTATTTAAAATGTTTTCTAAACAATGCAATTGAAATGATTTACAATATTTTCCAGAAAACTGTTTGGGATCATATGTTTAGTCCAGAAGGTACTGGTATTAATTTGGCTGAAAAGACACTTATAGTAACTGAGCCACAATTTAATTTTGAAAGTAATCAGGTTGGTTTGAATTAAAATATAATAATATCGATTAAAGCAAAAAAAAAAATATTTTTTTAGGAAGCAATGACAGAAATTTTTTTTGAAGAATTTGAATGTGAAGCAATGGTTAGGACAACTGCAGCTGATCTAGCAGCTTTCAATTATATTAATTCAAAGGAAAATTGTACAACATGTATTGTTATTGATATGGGTTATAGTTTTACCCATATTATACCATTTATTAAAGGTAAACGTAATAAAAATGGAATTCGCCGCTTAGATGTTGGTGGAAAAGTTTTAACCAATCATCTTAAGGAATTGATTTCTTATAGGTTTTTATAAAATAATTTAAATTAATTATATTTGTCTTAATATTTCATAATTTTAGACATATTAATGTAATGGATGAATCATATGTAGTTAATCAAATAAAAGAAGATATTTGTTTTGTATCAAAAAATTTTAAGGAAGATATGAAAGCACAATTAGAAAGAAAAAATTCAATTGCTCAAGAATATATTTTACCAGATTTTACTAGCATTAAAAGAGGGTAATTTTTGTTTATTTTTGTTCCTTTAAAAATTCACATAATTTTACTCATTAGATATATTAAAAAAGATGATGAAAAAAGCCAGGACCATCAAATTTTAAAATTAAATAATGAAAGGTTTACAATACCAGAAGTATTTTTTAACCCATCTGATATCGGGATTAATCAGGTACAAAATAATGATTATTTAAAAAAATAATTCTGCAAAAATTATATTTTCATTATTTTAGATAGGAGTTCCAGAATTGGTAATCGATTGTCTAAAAGATTGTCCAAATTCCACCCATGACATACTTTTATCAAATATTGTTGTGGTAGGAGGAAGTTCGCTATTTCCAGGAATGCATACAAGACTGTTATCAGAAATTCGTGCATTAGCACCTGACGATCTCAATGTGGAAGTAATTTTAACAGAAAAGTAAGTTGGAAAATTATTTCATTAGAAAGATGAAATTTCAAAGAACATTTACTAATTTTAGTCCAATATCATATGCTTGGAAAGGTGGAAAATTATTATACACATCATCAGATTTTAAAACCAAAAAACTTACCCGTAGCGATTATGAAGAAAATGGAGTACAAATATCACTAAGTAAATTTGATTTGTAAAAAAAACTTGATAATTTCATTATGTTGTATTAATATTTCAAACAATATTCTTTTTTAATTCACATAATTTTAAGGAAATAAATTATAATAAAAATTGTTTAATGAACAGACCTAATTATAAATGTATATTTTTTTAATGGCGAAAACAGAGAAACGACAACAGAGTTTTTTAAGATTAATTTTTCTTTTTGGCAGACAAGCATATATTATTTTAGAGATCGATTTTGCTGTTCAAAATGTTGTTTTTGTTTTGTGTATGTGTGAATATTGCCAGCCACAATTAATTACAGCATTATTTAGTATTGACGTCGACGAGCAGTTCTTTGTTTATCAAAACGTAATTCCATTTCTTCCAAAACTTTTGGTGTATATCGTACCACCAATTTTACTGATCCAATTGCTTGTTTCAATAGTTCAACAGCTTTCTCATGATTTTCACCTTCCACAGACTAAAAAAAATAATGTTGATATTCAAATATTACAATAAAAAATTATCGTGGTTCCTACTTACTACACCATTAACAGAAAGCAATTGATCACCTCTTTTTAATCCTCCATGACGATCAGCAACACCTCCAGGTATTATACGTGATATATAAATCGGTGAATTTTGTTCTTTTCCCCCCATTACATTGAATCCTAAACCTAAAAGCAACATTTTTAATTTAAAAAATAAAATTAACAGAATGAAAAGCAGTCTTACCTTCTTCAGTTTTTGGAAGTTCAACAACTCTTGGATGAGCATGTCCTTCGCTTGCTGCAAATGCAGCCACTGTAGCCTACAATAAAATTAGAATAAAAAAGTCATAATTCACAAAAACTTCAATAATACATACTTTTGCTGTTGCTGAAGCTCTAACATCCTGTGAGCCTTGAATATTTACAGTTTCGTAAACATGTTCGTATACTTCTCTAACTGCATTCAAAAAATCACTTTGTAATACTTTTTGCAACGCTGCAAGTTTTGTGGATGGAATGTCACCACTTGTTTGTAATTTTTCCAGTAAGTCAATTGACCTCTTTACGTCTTTAGAAATTGATATCCAGAAAAAAATTAAATTATATTTTTTAAATACATATTTCTATCTATAAATACCTCTAGCTAGAGTAAGTGGTTCACACATAGACATTTTCGGTTTCGATTGGTTTTATTTATTTATTTTTCAATCTTGTAAAAATTTCTTATTACCAAAACACCACAGACCACACCAAGTGATAAGTGACAGTTGACAGACGTCAATTTGGCACCACCATAAACAGTAGAACCCACCAACCACAACCATCCAAAATGACAAAATGTATATTTATATGGCATTTATGGGGTGTGATAATTGATTTTAACGCCACTAGCGAGAAATTTTAGTAGTCGAATTGTTAAAAATTTTATTGTTCATTACAGGTTACAAATAAAGTTATAAAAAGGGACATGAAAAAAATATATTTATTTTAACATTTTAATAACTGAACTTTTTTGGTAACAAATTATAGTTGGTTTCTAAAAACATATCAATATTTTTCTACTGTGAATATATTTCTATATTCCCTAAGAAAGTGGATCGTTTTCAAACCGCCGGCGACGCCATTTCTTCATACATATATAAATATTAAATTTATTGGAAATATATAAAAATATTAAATCATTTTCATTCTACTCAAAAAATTCAGATTCAGGAAAATCTGAAAAAAAAAAAAAAATTAAATAAAGATTAATTATATTATATTTTTAATTATATTATATTAATATAAATATTACCTGTTTGGGTTTCTTCGTCGAGGGTGGGGTGATAAGTAAGTGGACTGGAAAACTACATTTTTTGACAAATTTTTTTTTTTTCAACATAATCTTCTTTTAGGTCGATACGCTTATTTAAACGATATTTAAGTTTTTTAATTCCCTCCGTAAAATTCGTTTGTTCTTATGGTTCAAACAAGCTCGACTGACGACGGACGCAACGGACGCACAATAAACGCATAAGAATTTTCTGTCGAGCAAACTCGTCGGTTGAGACGGCCTACTTATTCTTCAATGACAGTTTATAAACAATTTTTTTTTGTAAAAAAAGCTATGTACTTATATTTTATATTAATTTTTCACAACTTATAATACACTAAAAAAATTTTGGAATGTCAAATAAATTTATTTTAATTCAAAATTTTGAAAAGTACATATTTTATATCCATATCCGTCGTGTCCGTCGAAAGTTGAAATCGATTGAACTTTTGCGTCTTGCGTCCGTCGTGTACGTCGCGTCCGTCGTGACTTTGCTCACTTTCATATATTCTTATAAATTTCAACTTTTTTTCGACATTTGAATCCGTCTCCGTTGCGTCCGTCGCGGCGAGCTTGTTTGAGGGGTTACTCTTCAAAATATCCATTTGTTTCGCTAAAAAACCAACGAATTAGAGTATATTCTGCTCGCCAACCTGTCAAAATCAAATCGTCTACCGAATTCTTAAAAACCTCATATGCCATTTTCATATTTATTGACTATTGAATTAGGTACTTGAATATATGGATAGGAGCATAATTAAATCTGATAAAAAGTTTTTACTAATCGTAAAAATTAAAACTAAATTACTGTGTGCACTCTTTTTTTGATAATTAGATAAATTTTAGTCGAAACTGAGTTGATGTCCAATGATCTTTTCAAAACTCATCCGACGAAATTTCTTGTCAAAATATCAGCTGATAATTTTTATACCAGGGTCGGTTCTTTTTTATTTAGTCTATTAATTTTTATAAAGACAAATATGAATAATTAAATAAAATTTTAAAATACTGTAATTATTTCAATATTTCCTATTGTTCATGCTTCATAAATATGATTACATCGGCAGATAATGAAGTACATCTGCAGTCTGTGTTTGCAAGATATAATTATTTTATATTTTTCTATGTAAATATATTTATGTAAATTAAATTTTACTACTTTGTTATGAGGAATATTAGTAGTGCTTGTTTTCGCTTAACTCTTTTTATTAACCTTTAATTTCAATTTTATTTTTATTTTTTGTTGCTGGAGGTAAAAGACATATTTGATGCATCTATAGTTATTTTGTTATAATTTAAATATCAAGAAGGAAAACGCATTTTAATATTTTTCTACAAATAATATTCAGTATTTTTTATTTACTTTTTTCAAAAATTTTTACATATTGAATTATTATATATAAAAAATTCCATAATTCCATAGGCCCGGATTAAAATAAAAACCTAATCCATCGCTTATTACAAATTTTTAAATTTTGACAGGTTGGTTAGCAAAAAAGCGAGACGACTATACCCGGCGTGGCTTCAATTTTTTATCTTTAGGCTCCATCCATATATTCTATATCGTTGTAAAAAAACCTCAGCATTTCCTCCAAGCCATTTTTTCAATTTTGGAAATAGGAAAAAGTCAGAAGGAGACAAATCTGGAGAATACAGTGGATGATAAACCAATTCGTGTTCCGATTCTAATAATTTTCCGGTTGTTAAATGTGGTGGTTTTACTATAATATCGCAATTCAACCTGTTTTTGCGTTTTTCCTATCGACGCAAAATTCAGCTGGATTACATTTAAATTACTCCAAAAATTGCTTTTATGTTTACTATTGATCAGAAACGATGTGTTTTTGATCAATAGTAAGCAAACGCGGCGCACATCTTGCAGATAGCTTTATCATATCCCAATATTGATGTCAGATGTTGGTGACACATTCTTTTAAGATCTCAACGATGTCAACTTTTTCGCGGAATTTCACTAGTTGATCTTAAATTACGATATTGATTTTGTCGGCCAATTCTGGAGTACTCACTGCAATTGGACATCGTGGTTCATTAATTGTGCAGATACTTCCTTTTTTAAAGTCAGAAAACCACTTGCAAACCATTGATTTCGAAGGCGTACATTCACCATAATATTTATCCAACTTTTCTTTAGTTTACTTTGCTGTCTTCTGCCTTCAAAAATAAGGTTTTATAAGCGCACGAAATCCATTTTTGAAAAATACCAATAACTAATTTGTTTATAAGACTGCTACATCACGTAAATTCAAAACACGTTTTTTTGTATGTAAAAACCGTGTAAAGCGATAAAAAAAAACATTTTAATATCTTCCGAATTTATTCAGTTATTTGATTAATTCAATAAGAGAGTAAAACAAAATAATATTCACAAAAAACTAATTTAATTACAGGAAAAAAAGAAAAAGTTTAATTATAAAAACTATACACATATTAGCTATACGCTATTAAATAATAATTTATGTACATAATTTAAGTGTAAAAAACTATCTAATAAGAATGTACATATATGTCTGTATTTTTTAAAAAAAAATTGATTCAAGTGTTTGAAGTTTGAACAATATTTTAAAAAAATACTGTTCTAAATACGTTTTTGAGAACCGTGTAAAAGCGAAATCGTCTGAAAATCGGCGGACTGGTATTATGATTACGAAAACATAATTTTCTATTAAAATATTTAGCATAGCCTTAGGCGCTATAAAAATACTATTTCAAAAACTGGTTTTATACCTAGATTAGTAATAAAAACACAAATAATAATTTTTTTTAGTAGACTATTATTTTTCATTTTGGTTTTAATTATAATTTTTATATTAACAGATTTACATAGTTCCCAATACATTACTATTATATATAGTCAAATTTTCCATACTTTTAATTGCATATGTTTATTATTTATTATTCATTTCTTTTTTTTTCTTTAAATTTAGCTAAAAGTAAAATTTTCTATTTTTGCATATTATCTTAAGGAATAGTTAATAATTTAGCAAAATCAAATTCATAATTGAGTCCGGTATTTAACATCATAAAGATTTTAATCTTTTACATTAATTAAAACATAATATATAATAAATAAATTTATTTATTTTTGTGAGCTTAGAACTAATGAACAAAACTATTCCCATTTTTTTTACTATATAACTTTTCCATTTAAATTAGGTATCATTTTAACGCGTTTATATTTTATATAGTCTTTATATAGAATAATTATTATTGGAATTAATACTTTTATTTTTATTAATTATATTATTTTGAAAAAAGAATAATTGCCGAAATTAAATCGTTAATACATAATAATAAAATGTAGAAAGGCATATATAGGTAGTTAAACATATTTGTTACTCACTTGTTTTTTGGAATTTTTATTTTTTCAATTTATATATTAACTTTTAAAACGATATTTTTTTCATGCAAGCAAAATTATCTTTTCTCAACAATTTTTTTTATTAATTTCTTATAATTTTTCTTTCTCTTTAATTATATTATATTTTTATTTATTTTAAATATACTTGTTTTAGATATTGCCATCACTTTTGTTTTGATAATATAATAATATATATATATATTATATGTTTTTCTTTTGAATATATATAAAGTTTATTATGCGTTCGATTCTTTTAAATTTTGTAAACGTGCTAATTGATGTGGGGCTAATTCTTCGGGAATACTTGCTCTACCGCCCACAACTTGTTTAGGCGGTGCATTTTCATCATCTTCTTCATCAAAGTCAGAAGAATATATTTTTGTGGTGGTATCATCAGTTGGATTTGATTCAGTAAAAGCATCATCGAAATTCGCCTCGAAATTTGCTTCAAAATTTGCTTCAAATTGATTATCATTATTTGTTGTATCATTACCATCAGTATTAGTAGTTTCTTCGAATGCATCGCATGACTCTGCAGCATTCTGTACTGAATTATTATTATTAGCATTATTATTAACATTTTTATTTTCAATTTCTTTTTGAACTTTTCTTTCATTCGATTTTTTAGTATCTTTTTCTTTAGTAACTGATGATGATGATTCTGATTCGTTGCCGCCACCAGTTCCTTTATTGGTTGATGTTTTATTTTCTTTTGGTAAAAAACTTTTTTCAGCATCTTCTACCATTGGAGTAGCTGCTGTTACATTAATTTGAACTGCACCTAGAAAATTATCAGCTCCACTGGTATTTGGAGCCCCTAAACTGGGTTGTTTTATATTTTCCTAAAAAAATAAAAAATAAGAATTATTATACAAAATACAATATCCAATATAAATAATAACTGGTCAGCAAGTACCTCTACATTATCCTCAATTATTACTGGTTGCGCAAAAAATATTTATAATAATTTATAAATATATATATATATATATATTTCATTGTTAATTTTTTACCTGGTGGAGGTGGTGGTCCAGTAGGAGGTGGTCCCCTTGGCACATCGTCATAAGTCATAGCAGAATCTGTAACAAAAATATATAAGTATATTTTCTACTTAATTATTCAGTTAAAACACATATACCATCAGTATCATCGGTTGACTGGAAGAAATCATCTGTATAATCTGGAGGTAATGGTGGTGCTTCTGGTAATGTGATTGTAGGCATTTCTGAAACTGGTGGAGTTTCATCTTCTTCTTCATCTTCCTCTTCCCCAAATGTAAATGGTTCACCTTTTTCATCACATTCCTCTACCACCAATGATGGAAAATTACCAACTTGTCCATTTATTTCACCTTCCCACCAGCCATCATCAACTCCATGTGCGCTTTTAGTTACTATTTTAATGATTTGGCCCTCTTCGAATGTTAACTCATCTTCAGCTGTAGCATCATAATCATACATAGCAATACAATATTCTTGTTCGCCGGGCCCGGGTCTATTCGATGGTTTTTGTTCCTGTTCTTCTTGTTGCATTTTCTGTTGTTTCAAATGATGCTCTTGTACTTGTTGAATAACAGCAGCTGCTGCTGCTGCTACTCCTGGTGCCATAATAACAGACACTTGATCTGGTGATTGACCTGAATCTTGTGTATGATCTTCATTATCAACAGTATAATCAACAGATGAAAATGATATTTGTGTTTGTAGTTGACTTTGATTATGTTCTTCTGATCCATTTTCTTGTTCAACATCTAAATAATTATGCGGTACGTAACCTTCTTCACCTTTATAATTTCTAGCTTTTAACCACCCATCGCCATCTCCTTCACCAATTACTTCAAGTTGTTCATTTTCAACTATTGTCAATTCATCTGGATTTTGGGCCTTAAAATATATTAAATCATATGTAAAATGATAACTTTTCTTTTTTTGTAATACAAATATTACCGTATAACTATACAAAGCAGTGCATTTATAAATTGTATCTGTTTGTGCGGTATCTTCAGCTGGAGTAGCTGATGGAATTTCTTCTTCAATAGCTGCGGGCTCTTCTCCCCAATTAATTTCAGTTGGATCTTCTGCCCATGTTGTTGGAAAACTTTCAGCAACTGGTCTCTCAGTTTCAGCTAAAATTGATAGTAAAAAAATAAATAATGTGATTAAGAAATTATTTGACGAATTACCCTCTGAATCGGAATCTGGAGTTCTGGCTCGTGTCGGTGCTGATGTCTGAGCTTGAATCTGTTTTTTAAATTCTGGCTGCCCACCAGCAGCTTCATCATCTTTGTCGCTGTCATAGAACGAATCTGAACTAGGATTTTCCTGAAAAAATCGAAACAATACGCGAAATTATAAAATATAGAATACAATATACTTACACCTGCTCCAGAAGCATCAGTTCGCATTGATATTGAACTAGCAGATCTCGTTAATTCTTGAACACCGAGTGTCTCTGCTTCCTGTACCCATTCATCAACGTTTACACCACCTGCCCTTAAACACTCTAGGCAAGCTTCAGCCTTTGCTTTCTCTGTTTCGGCTCGTCGAATTGCTTCTTTGAATTCTTCAATTTTCGTTTCTAAATCTGGTCCATTAGGGTCATTTGGATCAGTTCTTTGTCCAGCATCACGCATCGATGAACATATAGCTAATTTTCTAGCACTATCCCGAACCGTATTATTTTCTCGCACTACACGAGCTGCCAAATTTTTAGCTTCTTTTGCAAGTGTTTCAGATGCTGATTCCTGTTCTGCTGTAACTTTTCTTATCGGATCATTATCGCATGGCTCAAAATCATATTGAATATGTTGTTTTAGTACCGGATAAAAAAGATAACAACATTGTAAATTATATTCTCTAGTCAATTGTTGAGCTTGATCACGTATTTTGCCAAATGAATTTTGTGTAGCCGAACATGTTAATAATTCTGTACGTCCCATTAATGTTAAATATTCAGCTACTCGTTCATACACATAATTTTCCATTGTAGTCATTGTTGTTTGTAGATCAACAGTAAAATATCGATTTTGATGTGCATTTCCTGCAGCCAAACTTAATATATAATCATTACGTGCTCCAGTTGATTTTTCTTCTAACATTTCTTTACGTGAAGTTACACGAGCACTATTCTTTTGTAGTGATGTTATCGATTGAAAAAATGATCCTTTCTTTTTTTTCAGTTTTTCTTCAATGTCACGTGCTTTATCTCGTACATCATGTGCACAATGCTCTTCATCAAAATATTGTTTTTTTGTTTTATCCACTTCGCTTACACTAAAATGTAATTCCTTTTGTATGTTTGCTATTTGATTTAGACTTTTCTTACTGATGTGAACTTTATAATCTCGTAAAACTTTTGCCTCATCAGCTATTTGCTGTTGAAATACCTCTATTGCTGCTAATCGAGCTCTGGCTAATTTTTCATTTTCTTCGAGTACAGTACGCCATACACTCCACATATTCCTAATAAATAAAATTATTGTGGCTCTTAATTTGGTTTCAAAACTTGAAAAAATCATTTTTTTAAAAGTTAGTTTTCAAAAATAAAGACATTAAAATTTAGCAATTCGGTACATTTCACGATACTTAGATGACTATTAAGAAATTAATTGTATTTTAATTCTGTTAAGTGTTTGTTTGATAATGAAAATTTTCAATGTTCTACCATAAATTAGTATAAATATTCACTTTAAAAACGGCATTTACAATTTTTTTTCCCATAAATAATATTGTTAATTCACATAAATGTTTTTGTAAATTATGAACCCTTTAAGGCAATTACTAGAAAAAAATTATTGACTGACTTTGTCTGCAGATTGTATTGAACTTTTTAGTTGTTTCTTAATTCTTCTTTGAGAGAAATATTTCTTAAAAGTCCATCATTAGACAACCAACAATAATGGATTATAGTAAATAATATACTCTGACAAATATTGTAGAACTTTAAGAGATACTTAGGTATATACTTTAATATATATACTAACATTAATTTGTCGTAAATTTCTGACAATATAATTTATATAAATTGATGTATTTATGTTATGTATATCCCTGGTCGAAGATAAAATATTAAACACTTTAAAGTTTCAACACCCACTTATACACTATATATTTCCCACTACAATTTACTTACCATCTTTCTTCTGATATTCCTTCCATTTTAATATCCGGAATATTTGGTATTTTCTTATTTAAATATGCTGATGATATTTTTAATAATGATTCACTATAATTTTTTTCAATAGCTGAACGTTTAATTGTGAATTGTCTAATATCTTCAAGTAAATCACATTCATGTTGATTTTTTAATTGTAATTTTGCAACTTGTTCTGTGTGTAAGTTTTTCAAAAATTTCATATAATTTCCCTGAAAAAAAATGATTAGAAGTAATAAAAGATAATTTTTAAAACTGTTGTATACACGTACATATATGTATGTATATATATAAAATAGTATTTTTTTAATTATATATTATTTAGATAAAACTCTTTTAAATAATCAATATACATATTTATAGTTTTTATTTGGATCATAAGCTTTTCTATATACAAAAATTGCAAATTAAAATAAATTAATTAAATTTCCCACCAAAACAAATACGATAAATATTGAAAATTCAAATATTATTACTTACCTTTCGCGGTGGGGGCTGCATTTTAGCAAATTTATTTAATTTTTTATATTTTTTTGTGGTTTTGCCCAATTAAATAAATTTTATGTTTATAAATAATTTTCCTTTTTTTTGTGACTTCTCTGGCCTTTAAAAGCTATTTAGAGTTTAAGCTTTTCTATCTTTTTGAATAATGGTAATATAAAAGAATTTTTATTTATTTATTTTTTTGTATGGAAATAAAAAATTATGTAATATTTAAGCGAAATTTTCTATATTTATGCCAATTTATTATAATTTCCTTTGCAATTTCCAATTTGATTTAGAAACACTTTACTTGGATGGTTAGCACTTTTACATTATATATAGAAATAAAAAGCAATTATAAAAAGGATATATATATATATATTTTTTTGGGAGTATTTTTTCCAGGATTATTTAGGAACTATAAGAAAATGCTTAAATTAAATATTTTTCTGGTATTTGAAAAAATAATTATATATGTATTATATGCAATAACAAAAAATTTACAATCATCTAATTTTGTATTAATAAAAATTTAATTTAATAAATTGTATATTTAGTTTAAATAAAATTTCTAACACTTTTTTTTGCCATTTCCTGATTTCACTAAAGAAAATTCCTTTGAATACTACTATAAGAAAAAAAAAACTGTATGTTTATCGATCCCCCATTTATACTCGTATATATTAGTAAAATTCCATAAACGATACACTTTTCTTTGAGGCGCAAAGAGCTTTTTCGGAAAAACAATATATGTATGTAGTATATGTAATATAACCAAAGCGAAATCTCGGATACAGGGTGGTAATTAGGATTAATTTCGAATAACATTTTAGTTTAGAGCAAGCGCATTTATTTATTAATGTGTGTAGGTTTTGTTATAGGAAAAATTGATAAATTAAAGATTTGTAGAACTTTTTGTAGGGAAATTTTCTATTTATGTATGTAAAAAAAAACTATTACAAATATGTATAAATCTTAATATTTTTATTTAAAAAAAAACTTTTTTGAACACTCTTTCTGAAAGCTTTTATTTGTACACCATGTGCTATGAATATTATTGAATTTTGTGATAACACTTTTTAGTTGTATATTTGAAATATGTCAACAATATTATATATATATAATATATATATAAATAAAACAACAGAGAAAAATATATTTGTCAAAATCATAAATTATTTTTTTCTCAAATAGATTTGCGCAATTACACATATCTCAAATGACTTGGGAATTGCTAATTTTTTAAGGATATTAATTATACCACACATTATAGATGAATATGATGAATTATTCAAAACGAATAAAATAAACTTGAAAAATAAAATTGATTTGATATACTCTCTATTTGAACAACTGAGCGTAGGAACTGAAATAATGTTAGAATAATATTTTTTCTTATACTTATCGATTTTTAATATAGTATATTTAAATATCTTATCTATCAAATAAACTATATTTTTATAAAACGTTTTTATCTAAACTAAATCAGAGTTTTTCTTATAATTTCAAGTTGATATCTTATCTATTATTTAGAGAATTTTGGGCTAATTATGGTCATCAGGGATGAACTAATTATATTGATATCTAATCGTAAAATATTTATTATATAATTATTAAAAAAACTTCTTTACTAAATATAATAGCATATAAAAGTCTTAGTAATTTAAGATTAAACCTCTTCTTACAAAAAAAAAATATAATTTATTACTAATTTCACAAAAAAAAAAATATTTTTCGAATTTAGATTCATTGAAACGACAATTCGATAACTAATTTTTTTAAAGTGATTTAATATTAAACCTCAATTATGCTAATCCAATTATTAATATGATTGATTGATTACCTATCCACTTTAATAAAATAACTTGATAATTTGTAATTAATTGTAAATTATCAATAGATTATTTTTAGAAATTTTCATAGAATACAACATCTAAATATAATTTGCTTTTAGAATAAACGCCATAACCCATAATTAAAAAAGCTGGAAAATGTAAATTTCTTCTATTTCAAAAATGCAATAAAATAATTTCGGTTTTTTTTAATATAATATTTTTTTTATTTATTTAAAAAATTATCTACTAATTTCATGGTTTTAAATATTTTTTTTTTTTTTTATTTTTCATATTTTCTTTCAATTTATGTTTGTGTGGTTTTTCTTTAAAACGGACTTCTCTAAATCTTCATTTTTTGTGTTTTTTTTTTTCACGAAAAAAAGAACTAGAAATAATCATGAAGGTAAAAAAATTTCATATTATCAAATTTATTTTTTACCAACTTGAATAAATGTTTTCTGGTTTTTTTTTATTATTATTATATCCTTTACATTCGTTTTAATTAACTTTTCTATTTATAATACAACTTAACTATTTAAATATTTTGTGTTTAGGTATTTTCTTTGTATATATATTTAATTTTAATTTAATTTACGTTCCATTTTTTTTAAATATATAATTAAGTTATTTTGTAAAATGTCTATTTATTTTCAAAATATTTTTTTTTCATTTTGTTTTTATATTGTTTTCAAATAAAAACGACTATTTACATTATAGACAGAGAAATTTTAATAATTTACTGGTTGTAAGAAATCTGATATTATTTTTTATATAAATAATTTATATATTTTAGCGATCGAATATTTATATTTTTTTTAAAAAATACTTGTTTGTTTCATATTTTTTTATTTTCAATTTATGCGTTTAAATTCTATAATATTTATTTATATTTATATACAATTTATTTTATTTGAAATTTCTTTTTTTGGGTTGGGAGGAGGTTTTTATTTTTTTAATATATATTTAAAATTATTTTATTATTTAATCATAATTACTCTATTAAATATTGATTTGAATTTGTTTTTATTGTGTTTCTGTATTTATTTTTATTAACATTGTTTTTGTTTTAGTTTATTTTGTAAGTTTTTAGGTAAATTATTTTTGTGCACAAAATTAATCGTTGTTGTGCAAAATTTCTTCTGTTTTAAATAAAATACAATATGAAAATTTAATTGAAACAAATAAAAAAAAGTATTCAAGTTTTTTGTTCTTGTTTTAATTTGGTATTAAATTATCTTTTATTTGAAACTACAACACCACAATAATAATTAAAAGGAAACAGAATGATTTTTCTTTAATTAATTATTATTTTATTTATTTTACTAATTTTTAATTTCTGAAAAATTTATATATTTTACATTTACATATTAACTAATTTTTTTTTTTAAATATTAATTTCCTATTGTTTATTTTTATTATTTCTATATATTTATAAATAAATTTTATCTATCGGATTCCGAGCAAATAATTCATTTCAAATCCTATATTTAAATTTTTTGCTATATATTTTGTGTTGTGTTGTTTATTCTGTGTTAATGTGGTGTGTATGTATTTTACTGTGTTTAGATTTTCTAATAAGTGTATTTTAAAAAATTTGTTTAGGATGACTTCGGACCTTATACAATGCTTTTTTTTTTTTTTTAAATAAATAGAAAAGATTTTTTTTTATTTGTGGTAACTTAAAGGATAAATAATTTAAAAAAAAAATTGTAACAATTTTTATTCTGATGAGAAGTATATATACATAATGTTTAACAATTGGAGAATCGAATTGGCATTTATTAAAAAGAAAAAATATCAAAAAAAAAAGGAATGTAAATTTTTTAAAGTAATCTACTGTCGTTTATTAATTACTTTTTAATTAATTACTTTTAAGTTGAGGAGGGGACATTTAAATTGAATACCGAAATTAAAATCACAATTGGACAGAATTTCAAAATAATTAAATAAATAAATTATTTATAATTTTTTTTGTAATTTATTTGACAACTTCTCCTCTGTCCCCAAATCTAACTTTAAAGTTATTCCATGATTAACAGACAAAATAAATTAACTGTAAAATTCATTTACATTTATTATCTGAAATAATAACAATTGATGATTGAATTAAAATCGAATAATAATTATACTTAAAAAATAATTTATTATTATTATAATAATTATTGTACTGCCTTAAATAAAAATAATAATAAAATAAAAAAAAAATGGTCAAAGTTTTTCCTTAATAAATGTTTTCTTTATCTCTGTTATTATTTAAATTGTTTAATTTAAAAAAAAAATAATAATAATTGAAAACTAGTCAACTAATATAATACAATTATTAATAAACTATCCATTTATACAGTAATATTCATTGATATACACATTTTTTTTTTATTTATTTATTTATAATGTTTATATTATATTTATATAAATTATTTACCAAATATTTATTTACAAAATAGAAAAATAAAAGAATAATAAGAAGAAATGTTTAAAATAAAATAAAACAATGATAATATATTAATAATAATCATGAAGAAATAAAATAAAACAATTTTTTTTTATTTAAATTAAATAATAAAATAAATTTAAGAGTAATTTATGAGATTTTATAAAATTAAATTTTTTTTGTTTATTTTTTACATTAAATATTTATTTTTATCTATGTCAATTTTTCACTTAATATTAATTTTTTTTTTTTTGTAAATTTATTTTTTACTTGGTTTTTTATTATTTTTCGGCCTAGTTTTAAGATTTTATTTATTAAATACTTAATAAAAATTATGATCTTATAATTAAATATACATAATTATTAAAATACAATTACATTTACAAAAAATAATAATAATAAAACAATCATTTATCATGTAGACCTAATTAATTATATTTTGTTTTCATTTATTAAAAATTAATTAATTGACAATTCATTTTTTTTTTTAAATACATAAATTTGAATGATTTTAGTTTATTTTTTTGATAATCAAT
>OY987255.1:28368739-28465420 GCA_963920725.1 Rhamphomyia laevipes
CATCTAATTTCACAGTCTTTGTTCAAGGGAAGGAAATTACTATTATTACAATTTGTTGGTTTGTCAGAATTTGTTGTTGTTAGTGTCAGTGTACTACTACTACTACCTGACGAATTAATTATTGTTTTATCTATATTACTATTATTACAAATATTTTGTGGTAATTCTGTAATTGTTGATTTTATTATTGGTTCAACAATTTGTGCTGATGTAATAAGATTTAAATTAGTTGTTGCCGCCGTTGTATCAATCTTAGATTCAACTGTTGTTAGTGTTGTTATTGTTGTATTATCTATATTTAATATTGGTGGTGAAATATTACTAGTAGCTGATGCATTTTTAATTGATTCACGTATTTTATTAGCAACAGCTGCTGATTTAACAAATTTCGACGCATTATATGGCAATGGTGTTGGTGTTAATAGAACGACTGGCACTTTTTTACTATCAATTAAATCGGATTTATTTAGAATTGCACTACAACTACTACTACTACTTTTATTATTATTGTTATTATTATTATTACTATTATTATTATTATTATTACTATTATTATACGTACTGCTAGAATTATTATTGCTGTTTTTATCATTTGAACTTTTCTCATTATATGTCACCGACGCCGTTTCTGATGTTGTTGATTTTTTTTCACCAATAATATAACCACTACCTTCTGAATTACGTGCTAATTTTAAACGTATTGGTACAATACTATTTATGGATTTATTATTTGTATCACCTAATTGTAATGATGAATCTGTTGATTGTTCTTGATTTTCTTGAGATGTTGTTTTTCTTTTACCAATTCGTAAAACAATTTTTGGTGTACTATCTGATGATGTTGTATCTAAAGAATTCTTTTGTATTACTTGAATATCGTTATGTTTATCTTTTTTACTCTTTTTCTTTTCCTTTTCAGATTTTTTCGATTTTGATTTTGCTGGTTTTTTAACTTTTTCCTCTTTATCATAGTCGGCCATTACTTGTTTACGGAAATTCATACAATCACGTTTAAGTAATTCTAAACTTGGTATGGCAAAATTTGATAAACGTTTTTTAGGTGGATAATCTGTTTCAATTGTGTTATTACGAATTTTTATTTTTAATTTTGATGCATCTTCATCAATTACTAAATCACTAATTTCATTACTACCACCACAAGTATTAATACCATCATTTTCAAGCTGTTTACTTCGGCTACGTCTTCGATTTGAACTTTTAATATTATCACTATTACTGCCTGACGAACAAGCACTACTTCGACGTCGTTCTGGTTTTTGTTCTAAATCATAATTTTTAGTTTCTAATTGTCGTAATTCTCTTGTTGTACCCGGTACTTTTTTCCTACTCTTAGCAATGCCATCATCTTCTTTAGTTGGTATTGTTAATATTGAATCAACTGCTTTTATTGGTAAATCGATTTTATTTGAATCACCTAAATTAGATATATTACCATCAACAGATGGTAAACCACCAGAATCATCCTGATTCATATCATGATTCCAATACTGACGTAATAATTCTTTTTTACGCATACGTCGAATACTTGATGTACCACCACCACTGTTATTAGCATTTACAGATCCTGTTAATGTTACTGAATTAGTACTAATAATCGATGTTTGACTAGCATTACAAGTTTGAATTTGCAGGTTATCACCAATTGAAGTTATACTTTGATTTAGGTTTGTTGAATTTTGTATAGAATTAAAATGACCAGATAAAGCAAGTGGTCCTTTTATTTTTAATTTCAATTGATTACGTGGCTCAGAAAGTGATACTTTCATATTTGTTGTATCCGAATCAATTGAAATTTCTTCTGATGTTGTTTCCATTGAATTTTCAACAACAGCTGCTTGTACTACTGAAGCCTGAACTGATGATACAATAGCAGATAATTGTGTTGGTGGTTCAATTTCAATTGTTTCAATAGCAATTTGTGGTTGTTGTGGCGGTGTTGGTTTAATTTTAACTGTTCCACTAGCTTTAAGTGCTGATTGAAATTGTTTTTCAACTTCTTCGTCAATTTCATGTAATGTTTGATCTGCTGTACCGGTTGCAAAATCTCTCAATAAATTATGACTATTGTAATTGTCTTGACTGGAAGACATTGGATTGTGTGTCTCAAAACCAGAATTATATGTACGCATATCAACTGGTCCCGGCAGTACTGGTTGTACTAGTAAACTTGATTGTGATGTCAATGGATTTGTTTCAATTGTTGATTGTGCTTTTAATTCACCTAATAATCTAGAATTAACAGAATTTCTTAATTTATTATGATACGTTGGACTGGAGAATTTCTGTTGATCATTTTGTTGTTGAACATTACTACCAACAATATTTGAATTTTGACTACGAAAATCTAATGAACGTCTTCGATCTCGTAATGATTTGAAATTTTCAACATTACAACCGAAATCTTCATCATTATCCAAATCATACGGTGTACCAACTAAATTTGTATGAATTGAACTAACTAATGGATTATCAACAAAGTCCATCATTGATGGTGGCATTTGTGAAACTGATATTATACCACGACCCCGACCTCGACCTCTACCTCTCGGTCGACCAGCACCACTACCACGTGTACCTCTAGTCTTTTTCGTTACTGTTATAATTCCACGATCATCTGTTGTCATTTTCAATTTATTTGAATTTTTACTTAACATTTCCATTTGACGTGGACTTTTGCCTGGGCTTCTATGCATTTGTGGGGATTTAACATGTTGTGAAAATTGTCGCCCAGCTGTTGCGCCGCTACAATTACTACGTTTTGTTGGTGATGATGATTCTTTTTGATTAATACCAGAAGTTCTTTGATCTGGTGATGGACCACCAACACTACAACTATTTATCATAAGTTGTCGTGAATCTGCAGGTATATGATTAACACCAGACATATTACCCATACTAACATAATTTTGTTGTTGTTGCATTGACGCAACAATTGGTTGAGAAACCAATGCCGCTGTTAATGCCATATTGACACTAGATGATGTAAATGCTGCACCACCATTACCACCACTTGATTGTCCTAAATGGTATGGTGATGTTGAATCCATAACAACAGGCGGTGATGATAACATATTTTGTTGTTGTTGATTATGTTTCGAATGATGACTAGTTGGTGGACCACTAAACATACTAGTTGGTGTTAATGAATTTTGAGATTGTTGTTGGGTATTGTGCATTGATTGCTGTGAAACTTGTGGATACATTCCGCTAGTATTTACTGGTGACGTAAATGCTGTCATTTGATTTAAATTTTGCTGTTGCTGTTGTGAATGGCCCGAGAACATATTAACCGAATCATTATATTGATTATTTTGTGCATAATTGTATGCTGACATTATATCAGCACCGTTCATAATACTAGGTTGAATTTGTTGTTGAAGATGTTGTTGCATATGCTGTTGCTGTTGTGATGTCATATGAAATTGGGAAGCCATATCGAAATGTTGATTAATTGTATTACTAAAAGTATTCTTTGTAACATTATCAGGATTACAATGAGGTGGCACTGGTTGCTGTTGTTGCATTTGTTGTTGATGTTCAATTAATGACTGTTTATTACATAATGGATGATCTGAATTTATCATTTTTTGTTGTATTTTCAAATCATTAGCATCATTTGATTCTGATATGGAACTTGGTGATGTTGAAACGGATCGCCGATTTGGTATTAAATCATTTTCATTCCAAATATTTTGCGGATGCATTGTATATGGTGATTGCATACGTGTATTATCATCATATTCACAATCGGGCAAACCTTGTTGTGGTTGACCTTGATGATGTTGTTGTTGGTGCTGTTGAATTTGATCTTTTCGAAGATTTTCATTATTTAATACTAAACTATTCACATTTGTATTGTTGCTATTATCTTTACCATGAGGTTCATGGATTTGAGAGAAATCAGAATTTTTGAAAAAGCTGGACGTGGCAATTGTATCGAAACAATCATTTTGATGTGACGACATTGGTGGCTGTTGATGATCAATTAGATTCTTTTGTTTATTACTGTCGTGTATTTTATCATTTGTAGAAGACGGAGTAGAAGCCA
This sequence comes from Rhamphomyia laevipes, assembly GCA_963920725.1. Classification (NCBI taxonomy): domain Eukaryota; kingdom Metazoa; phylum Arthropoda; class Insecta; order Diptera; family Empididae; genus Rhamphomyia; species Rhamphomyia laevipes. The sequence continues at coordinate 28,372,809 of OY987255.1, forward strand.
ATAAATTTTCTGTTGAATTAATTTGTTGTGATAAATCTGAATGTTGTTGATCTTGTTGTTGTTCTTTTTGTGTTACTGTTGATTGTTGACAAATATTCAAAACTGAATCATTTACTATTGCTGCAGGTGATGATTTATTTTGTATACAACCTTGATTTTCCTGTTGTTGTTGTTCGTCATATGATAAAGGTAATTGATTTCTTACAACTGAATCAATTTGATTGGAATGCAAAGTTTGAAGATTTTCTTGATTACATGATGTTGGTGGCATTGTTACTAAATCTGGAATATTATTTACATTTTCTTCAGTTTGCGGTTCCATCGAATTTGTTAAATTCGTATTACAAATTGTTGGAACTAATTGTGATTCCACAGAATTTAAATTTAATAATTGTTCATCATTATGTGTTTGTTGCATTTTATCAATATCTGATGGCGATATTGTTGATTTCTGCTGTTTATCTAAATTATAATTCGTTTGTATTTCTGTATCATTAATAATACTTAATGTTGGTGTTGTTGATTGTTGCAGTTGAGGTTGTTGTTCTGGTGGAGAACTTATAACTATATCAGATTTTAAGCCGGCGTTACGTTTATGTTTTTGTTGTCGTAATTTTTCAACTAAATTCATTGTTTCTCTGGCACTATCCTCTTCTTTGGTTGTTTCAAAAATATTACGTTGTATATCAATAAAATCATCTGTACTTGAATTAAATATACTATTTACTTTTGTTAATTGTGGTTGATGATCTTCAGATTCTTCTTCGATATTTTCTATATTTTTATTATTTATATTTTCAAAATGTTTTATAGAATCAATATCATTTGAATCCATTGATTTCTTTTCCTCACCAAAATTCAAATTATCCGAATCAATTGCATATAAATCATCTCGATCAACAGATTTATGACTTAATGGATTAAATATTTTTTGTTGTTCGACAATTGGTAATCGAACATCATCATCATCTTGAATTTCCTTTAAATCATCTATAATTTTTGTACTATTATTACTTTGAGCAGATTCTGATGAATCAACAACTTCTATTATTTCGGGCGGACAATTTTGTTTCCATTTTGATTCTGTTGATTCTGCCAATAATATTATTGGTTGGTCAGTTGGTTGTGGTGGTGTATTTCTTAATACAGAATTCTTATTGCTTGTTTGATTATTTTCTGAACTAACTAAACTTTTATTATTGCTATTACTATCTGATAATTCAATGTCCATTATATCTGGAACAGTAGTAATGGTTGGTGTTATTTTTCTAGATGTTTCTAAGGCGACTGTAGTAGTAGGTGTAATAGAACGTTTTGTTGTATCAAATTGTTCTATTTTATCTCTAGTCTTTTGACGTTCTTTTTCCTTTTTATTTAATAATTTATCTAAACCACCAAAATTATTTTTACTAGATTTATTTGGAAAATTCGGTGTATACGGTTGCATATCAGCTTTTCGTTGGGCTATTTCTTCTTCTAAATTTCTGGTTTTCGGTGAATTTAATTTATTTATAATAGTTTCATTTGATTCTCTGTCATCTTTTTTAATATATGTACTGCTAATGTCAATTATTGTTGCAGCCGATAATTTGGGTATGGTGAAATTCTCCCGGCATCCATTATCAATATTATCAAGTACTAATTTATTATCTGGATCTTGAATTATTTTTTTAATATCTTCAGTTTCATCAAAATGATTTTGTAGAATATTTGTCCTTGTATTTTCCTTTAATGTATTATCTTCATTTTTATTGCTTATATTGATATCAGTTTCTAATTGTTCAGGTTTTAAATCATCTTGTTGTTGTTGATGATTTCTATCATTTCGTTTTATTCTCTGTTGATCTTTACGATTTGGTTGATCTTCTATCAAGTCACTCTTTCGTCTACTCGTAGGGACAGTATTAATACTATTCTGAGATGAATTTGATTGCCTCTTTCTACGATTTGCTGAAATTGTAGCTCTTTCTTTTTGAGAATTTCCACTCGTTGATGATTGAGCTTTAATTCTATTGTCATCCTCTTCAACCGAAGATGAAGTTGAACTACTACTACTAGAACACTCAGAATCTGAATCCGATGTTGAATCTGAACTTGATGATTTTGATATTTTTCTATGTTGTTCTTTTCTATTACTTATTGCAGGTGCATTATCTTTTTCAATTTTATTTAAATTAATATTCATTGATTTTCTACGCGTTCGTATTTCTCGATGTAATTCTTTATTAACTAAAGACGATGAAGATGATAATTTCTTTGTTGTTTTTTCATCTGTAATTTTTTCATTTGATTTTATTGCTTTAATATCACCACCAGTACTCGAAGAAACAGATGATGATGATGATGAGGTAGATAATCGTGTATCTTTGTTATCTTTATCATCAGATTGTAATATTGTAGATACTTGATCAGTAGTTTGATTTTTACCTAAACCACTTTTAATATGTTCAGCAGCTTTTTTAGCTGCTTGTCTCTGTGGAACGTATGCCACCATAAGAATATTATTTTTATTTTTATTATTAGTTGATGATTTTTCTATTGATTGTGTAGTAAGGGTTGTTGTTGTGGATATTTTTGATGTTGGTATAATGTCTGGTGTGGAATTCAAATGCTTTAATTCAGTACGAGTTTTAGTATTATTGTCCTTTTGACCTAATGATATACTTTCTTTTGTCGCACATACCATATCTTGTTTTTGATCATCTTTTAATAGTTTAGGTGGACGACCACGAGGTTTACTCTTTTCTTTTTCACGATCTTTATCCTTTTCTCTATCCTTTTCTTTGTCAATTTCTTTATCCCTTCTTTCCCGATGATGATGATCTTTATCCTTCTCAACTTTACTGCCGCTTTCGACAATATCAACTTTTATATCATCTTCATCTTTAATTTCTTTAATTTTATCCATTATTTTGATATTATTCTTTGTTGGTATTGATGGAACAATTGATGTTTGAATTTTTTCAATAATATCTTTGTCATCAATTTTTGTATCCCTGGAATCTTTACGTTGGATAACTGCACTATTCGAATAGATATTATTAGATCGCATATTTTCAGAAGCTTTTTTAGCTGCTTGCCGTTGTGGTACAAATAAATCGGTTGGGAAATTTTTACTATTCTTATTTAAATTATCACCACTAAATGATGTTGTCATTGATGATTTTTGTTTATTCACTTTTGTAGTAGATGATGACGATGGTGATTTTTTATAATTTCTTGTTGATGAAGTCCGTTCAACAATTTCTTTTAAATCAGTTTTTTTCGTTGCATTTGTTGTTATTGATGGTTTTGATTTTGATTCAATTGAACTATTTAAATCTGTTATTATTGAATTATTTGATTTTTTATTTGATGGTTTTATGGTTGCTCCTGAGGTATTTGAATCCTTTATAATTTTAATATCATTTTTAATTTTATTTGCAGATTGTAAATTAAATTCTTTCATTGCAGCTTTCGTTCTAAACATTTGATGTTGTGAATCACTTACCGTATTATCAGTTTTTTCTTTATCTGTACTACCATCACTATTATCTGATTGTTCATCACTATTATTATTATCAGCATTATTATTATTATCATCTTCTTCACTATCCGAATATATTGGCACTTTTTTATTTAATTTATTTTGTGTTGAATGATAGTGATCATCTGTTGTTGGTAATGTCCGTTGTTTAATTGTTATTAATTCTTCACTATCATTACTTGAATCAGAAAAGATACCACCACTTTCTTTGGCATATTCCTTTTCCATTTGTTGTAATAATGGATTTCTTTTGCTATTTGAAATTATATTTGTCTTTTTATTATTAATATTACTCACTTTTTTCAAATTATTACCACCATCTTCACCATCAACACTATCATCATCACTTGTACAACTAAAAATAATTTCGGTTGAAAGGAATTTACGTTTTTTATGTTGTGTTCTTGAATAACTTTGTTTTTTCTTATTCGTATTATTATTATTACTATTAGTTTTAGATGGTGAATATTTTGATTGTTCACCTACTCTCCTTAAACTATGATGATCATCTGATTGTGAAGATAAACTGCTATCACTATAAACACTATCAATTGTTCGGCCAGATTTTGTTGTTATTCCATTAACATGAATTTTCTTATATGGCATTTTTGGATATTTAGATGATTTTGAATTTGTATTATTATTACCAATTCTATTTATACCAGAAACTGTTGCTCCTCTATCATTATTACTATTAACCCCACCAATAATATTACTAGTATTATGAGTATTTTTATAACTACTAATTGTTGTATCTAAACCAATTAATTTAGCATGAATATCTTCTAATTTATAGGTACAATTGTCTCCCATTAAATTTGTGCTAGATGAATAATATTTATCATATACCGATGATCCGTTATTTGCATGAACAACTGCACTAATAAACGATTCATCGGTAATACTACGTGTTTCACTATTTATATTGCTATTAGGTTCACTTAAAATTGCAATTTGTTTATAAAAGATTTGTTCACGCATTTTGAAAAATGATCGTGATAATTTTTCCCTTCTATTTACCATATAACATAAATTCCTAACACGTTCCAAATCCTGTCTTAAATGTACAACCATTTTACGTTTTTCAGTATCTTCTTCTTCCTGACTTGATAATATTTCAACATCCTCATTTTTTGGTGGTATAAGTGCACGATTAAAACGTTGTTTACGTTTCAAAATCCAATAATTATATATATAAACTATTGCATCTTGATCAACTTCTAATAGATGACAGCTAATATCCTTAATGTTAACATGTTTATCAAATTCAGCTTCTACTTCCTATATTTTTTAAATTCCAAAAAAAATAATTTTATTAACATAACATCAAAAAATTTAATCATAAATTTTATAAATATATATATATGTATAAATATTACCTGTAATCTTTGAGCTCTAGCTTGATTACGTTCTTCGGTTGTCATATCTTTACGTTTTCTTCTACGGCAATCATCATCTTCCGTTTCCGAACCAAGTCCATTATTACTTGTACTTTTATTATCCTTTTTACCTTTGCTAACGCTATGCTTTAAACAATATGAACGTAATTTAACACCATCTTCGGCATTTCCCTCTTCAATAATAGCCCGCATCTCAAGACCATGTTGAAATGCACATGTTACATGATAAGCTGTTTTACATGTTTTAACACTACATTGTATACAAGCACCGACACGTTCCCGACATAATACACATATTAAAGCCCAACGACTTTGTGGAATGCTTGAAATTTTTGTTATTGGTTCCATGCGATCGACACATCCAATACTAACTTCTGGTATCCATAATGCACATGATACATGTGCCCATTTTTTACCTGATTTTGTTGATTTCATTGCACCGCCTTTATTTGGACATAGAACGCATTCTGGTTTTTTACCCATCGAACAAGTCCGGCACAACCATTGACCTTAAATTTTGATATATTATACAATTTTTGTATTTATATGAAGAATTTAAAAAAAAAAGAACTAAGAATTATCATACCTGATGGAATAGTTGTAATGCCATAACATGCTTGATGTACACAAATATTGCAATTATCACAGAAAACCATTTCATTTGCTTCTTCGGAATCGGGTGATCGACAAACATCACAGATAACATTCTCATCATATTCAATGCCTAAACCTTCTTCATTTTTCATAATAGCTTGAATTTTATCCCAACACCGGACCTATAAAATTATCAAATACGGTAAATATTTATATTTTTTTTTTTTTTTTTTTTGAATTTTATTATTTTAATTACCTCGAGTTCTTCAATCACACGTTCAAATTGTCCGGCAGTAATTGGATCAGCACCAGATAAAATTCTTTCATTATTAATTAATTTAAGCCAAACTTCATCAGTTTGGTCTAAATCATAGGCACAAACAGCTTCCGCTAATGTTGTTACATTTGATAAATAATGTAATTCTGATGAGAAATTATCATCTTTTGTGATTCGAACATATTTATTTTTCGGTCTAAAAATATATAAAAAAAATTTTTTTTTGTAATTTTGTTTTTAAATTGTTCTTACATTAAAATTAAGCATTGTCAAATAATTAAATTGTTTCACTTACAATTTAAAATCATGTTTAACAGTAACTATTGATTCTTGACAACTTTTAACACTTGGTTCCGGTAATGAATCTGGATTAACTGGTACTTGTACACCTTTTTCCCATTCCTGTTTCCATTGATCTGTTATTGTCCAATATTCATCAGTTGATAATGGTTCTGAGTCAGGTAATTTCATAGCACTTATTAGATCCTTCCTAAAATTATTAAAAAAAAAAAAAATCGGAAATCACCCAATTAGAAATTTATTCACATAAAAATATTACAAAAAAAAAAAAAAAACAGATTAATATTTTACCTAAATAATTCAGCAGGTGCTTCATTTGAACTTCTATTATATATACTAGATATTTTCAGGTCAGCAATTGAACGTGCTTGCCATGGTGCCGATACAGATGAAGATCCTGAATTATTAGCACCATTACTAATTGTATTTGATGTTCCTGCTGCATAATTAGCTGACACAACAGGTGCAGCAGCAGATGATATTCCTGTTGGATTTGATCCAGGTAAACACGATAATATTTGATCATTATGATGATGTAAATGTGGTCGATGATGATGATGATGATCATCATTATCACCATCAAAATTATTATTATTATTTGTAGCTGTTGTGGATAATGATGATGATCCACCACCACCAGCACCACCCACAATACTACAATTTGGTGGTCGACCTTTACGTCGTTTTATAGGCGGCTGCTGTATATTATCGTTTTCTAAACGATTTCCTCTCTTACCTCTTTGTGACATTTCTCAATTGTGAAAAAACATAAATATGCGTTTTTTTCTCTGTTTATATTCTATATATATATTATATTTATATTTTTGTGAAAATTCCGCGTTAGTTTTTTTTTTTTTTTGTTAATATTTATTATTTATGTTGATTGTATGGTGTTATTTGAATATTATTATTATTATTCATTAATTTAATACTGTGAAGACATCCAACAAAATAATTGAAGGAAATTAAGAATAATTTTGTTTTGTTTCTTAATTTTGGAGGCATTTGTTGGCCCCACCACCACTGAAGGATATTATTTTTAATTTTGGATTAAAAAAAAAAAAATACAAGAAATACATAAAAACATACACACATTTGGACTGGCCTGCATTTAGTATATACCGAGCCAAATTTATATATATATATATATATACAGATTTTTTTTGTTTTTTTTTTTTAGATATATTTTGGATGAATATATTTTTTATTTATATTTATATTAATTTTTTGCTATTCTTTTTCATAAAAATAAACATTTGCACAGAGGCAGGATTTTAAAACTTATTTTTTTTTTATAAATATATATATACAAATTGTAGTTTATATATATATAATGTAATATTTTTTCTTGAATTATTGTGTACCTGCTCTATACACTCATTTAAATTATTAATTTTCTTCTCAACTACATATTCATGAAGAACAACACAGAAGAAGAAATGTATTTGAACGCATTACAAATATTTTTGTTTTTTTTTTTCTTAATTATAATTTTTTTTAAATAATTATTTTTGTTTCGAATTTACCACCAAAAAAATTTCTTTACACTAACAAAATAACAACATAAAAACAAAAAAAAAATTATTATATTTAATTTTTCCTAATGGAAAAATGTCCTGCCCACTTTTCGTATTGCAAAAAAAAAGACAACTCTCGCACGCAGCAGTCCTCAAGATTTTTGTGTGTGGTACAAAAAAAAAAACACTTTTGTCAATAAAATTCCTTGAATTGTGATTTTTGCACGTCAAAACTTTTAAGACAACAATTTTTCCAATTTGTATTGTATTATTTAGAAAATGTTTTTCCAACAATGATTTCAGATTGATTTTAGTTGTTGAAAATATTAATTTTTGTAATTTCAGCGCATTTAAAAAGTTTCGATTTTTGAGTAAACAACACTGTGCCTCCTCTCTCAAGTGATCCCCGCCATAGTTTCCGTCAATTTTTATTATTTTCCATTAAATCTATCATTTCGAACGCACAAATATCCTTTACGTTATTATATTTATATTAAATAATTTATTTAAATACACTTTATAAACGCTCTTAATTGTAATTTTAATATCTGTAAATAATTCTAATTACACCATCAAAAAGAAAATAAAAGACGGTCGCCATTACTAATTTGACTATAATATATTTTATTGGTTAATTTAATATTTCGACGTCAGATGTCGTATTGGTAGTGTGGTTGGTTTACATTAGAATTGAAAGGAGAATTTTATTGGGATATTTTTAAATCCCAGGAAAAAGAATAGTTATGTATAATCATAGACATATAATATATATAGACAGAATCTCAAATCTCAAAAGTGAAGCCAGCATTGAATATGCTTTTTATGTTGCAACATAAAAAGTAATATAAACACAAACTCAATTTCCTTATGTTGTTCCCTTTTTCTGGGATATTTTTTCAAGTTTATATAAAGAATAAGAAAATTGTAATATTTAATGAAAAGTATTTATTTTATTCATAAAAATTATTTTATAATTATAAAAAATTAAACGTAAGCTTAAATAATAATGCAACCATAAAAAAATTTACTTATAAACCAGAAAAATGCACAACTTTAGTTAATTTTTGCCTAATATTTTTGTTTTGAAAACTTGTTGTACATTTTGTCGCGTAATTTAATCTTATTTTAAGATATTCAGTGATTATAGCTTTGATTTGGAACGCTCTATGATCCTCAAATAAATCGTCATTTGCAGAATGACCTAAAATACATATTAATTAGTAAATATATAGAAGGTAAAAAAAAAGTTCATTGTAAGTAAACAAGTAAACAATGAACTTTTTACCTTCTATATATTTACTATTAAATTGTACTTACACAATTTTTTAGGATTTTCCAAAATACCTTATCTTTTTTAGTTTTTACGGAAAAACTGCAAGTATAAGAAGTACGGCACAATTCATAAAAAAATAAATAGTACTTAAAAGGAAAAAATACAGTTAATTTATTTAACATTTTATTTGAAATTATTCGGCAATTTACCGCATTTGTTTTTAAATATAAAACATAGTAATATAAGGTAATATATTGTTGTAGATATTTACACTATTATCAGATTAAATAAAGGGTTTTGAGATTAATTGCAATGTTTTTTGAACTAAATTCAACGCATTTGCCTATTAAATTAATAAAAACGCTGCATTTGCATTCAACAATGTTGCACATATTCAATCTCAAAATCGTATATCACTACTTACAGATTTTAATTTTATTAAATATGTTCCTAAATTTAAAATTTCATTCATAATTTCTAAAATTTTGTAGAAATAAATTCATTTAAAATCATAATTTGACAAATTATTGAATGGGACTTTTTTTATATAGCTACCAACACTATTTTCAAATATCCCATTTTTTATGTCAAATAGCTGTCAGTGCCCCTCCAAGAGGGGCTCAATGCTGGCTTCACTTTTTATTAGAACAACATATATTGAACATTCAGTCTATATATATTATACGTCTATGTGTATAATACAATAAAATTCTATATAAATATATATATATATATATACATTAATAAAATCGCAGCCATCATAATAGAATTATAAAGTATCATCTATAAGGTGAGAAACACAATGTCGCGTCACACGCGTTCGTGAGTGCGTAAAGCGTTGACAAGTTGAGTAGAACCAATGGAAATATATGGAGCAACTTAAAAAGCAGTTTTGCTAACGAGCGCACGCTTCACGCGCGCATGAAGTAGATCTAGTTTACTTTTTTGGAAGCGTACGCGTTTGATAACTAATTTGACATTGAATTTGTTATTGTTTACTAATAAAAAAAATTTGGCGGTTAAATTAAGTAACAAATTGTTTGCTAAATAAGAAAAAAATATAAATTATGGAAAATTATGATTGATTGAGAAAGTAATGAATTTTATAATCACAAAACTTATAATATTTAACAATAATCTTTTAGAAACTATTCATTTTATACTCCAAATTTATAAATAAAAATTATTAAGAAATTAATTTACAAAACATCAATATCAAAAATATTAAAACGCACGCGGCATTGTGGTTTACAATTTGTTCTAACGCGTCTAATTTCAATGCCTACATATGTTACGCACGCGTGTGACGCGACATTATGTTTCTCGCCTAAACTTCTAAACTTCTAGGCTTTTAAAGCAAATATCCCATACAAACATTCGTAATCTGTCATTTGAAATTAAAAATCCAATAAGCCTTGTCAAAATAAAATATTTTTCTAAAGTCGAGTTTCTTATGGATGTCCTATGAAAAATTATCTTTACAAGAATTTTAAAATAAAACAAATTTTAATAAAAATTTTATATTTATATTTTATAATGAAATTTTATATTTTTTATTTTTAATATTTTATTTGGTACAATAAAATTTTGTATTTTTGTAATTAATGTATAATTTTCTAGTATAAGGATATTAGACTCCAATATAAGGTACCAATATATTGAAATATTTATGAATATAGAAATATTTTTAAATTTATTCTTTGTGTTGTTTTCACATTTATCAATGCAACATTAATATTTATTTTAGAATAATATAAAGTTAGTGATAGGATTCAAAGAATTTAACAACATATTTTTTGACTACAAAATGATAAATTAACACACAAAACCCAAAAATTATTACTTACTTACTGGATAAAAATTTTCAATGAAAAATTAAAATAATAAATATATCAAGCTTAACAAAAAATTATTCGTTTTAAATAAATTGTTTTAAAAAAAATTCAAATAATAAATTAATTTATAACATTATAACTCAATTAGAGGGTTATAATATAAGAAAGAATACGTATACTGTTTAGTTAGGGGGTTGAAAAAATAACGAATACATTCAAAATTTTCCTGTCGTATTAAAAATAATATTATTTTATAAAAATAATGTATGTTATCAAAATAACATTTTTATTAATAAAAATAAAAAAATATTTTTATTAATAAAATAAATATTGACATAATAAAAATTAATTTTTTTTTATTAAAAATTAAAAAATAAAACAAAAATATCAAAGCCCATTCATCACACTTGAGAATGGAGCTAAAGGTTGTGCTGTTCTGTAGGAGGATATAAACTTAAATATCGATGGCATAAAGATTTGAATTTTTTACTTCAGATATTTCAAAAAATCGAAATTTTAAAACTTTAAAATCTACTATTGTTTTTAGTACAAAGTTTTCGGTTCAATTAACCGAAAATCGGTTTTGCAATCGTTAACACTATTACATTTTGAAATATTGCGTATTAATTTTCTTTGTGTTATAAATAAAGCGAGAAACATAAAGTCGCGTCATACGCGTACGTGACATATGTAGGCATAATATGACGCGTTAGAACAAATTGTGAACCACAATGCCGCGTGCGTTTTAATGCTTCAGACAGTCTCGCAGCTCGTGCCGTTGCCGTTCTCGGTTTGGAATGTCAAAAGTCGCTGGTGACGTTGGTGACGACTTTGTGTAGACAGACTCGCCGCATTGAATCATTAAAATAAAAGTATATTGGTTGATGTTAAAAAACCATTTCTATTAAATATTGTGAATTAAATATATCAAATTTTGTGTTAAAAATAATTTACAATAAAATATGCCTTCAGATTGTTATTATATTTTTAACTTTAATTACATGTTATTTAGTTAAAATTACATTTTCTCTCATAAATGGAATTAACTTTTTTATAATAATACAATATACATATAAATAATTATATAAATATCCACCACATTTTTTGTTGTACAAAATTTAATTTTTTTAAATTATTTCTATTAATTCTACAACAAATCCTATTTTAAAAAAATGATTTTTCATAAATAAAAAAAAAATCAACAAAACAATATTTTTATATCATACAACAATTTTCATATCAATTAGACATTTCGAAACGGCAACGACTTCAAAAGTTGAAATCGATTGAACTTTCTTACGGCACGAGCGTCCCCGGCGTCATGATGGCGGCGAGTTTGTCTGCTTTCATATATTTCCATATATTTTAACATTTGTTTGACATACCAAACCTTCAACGGCAACGGCGCAGACTTCTTCAACGGCGAGACTATCTATGGGGTAATATTTTTTATATTGATGTTTTGTAAATTAATTTCTTAATAATTTTTACTAATAAATTTGGAGTATAAAATAAAGATTTTTAAAAAGATTATTGTTAAATATTATAAATTTTATGTATGATTATAAGTTTTGTGATTATAAAATTCATTACTTTACACTTTCTCAATCAAAACTTCATAATAATTTTCCATAATTTATATTTTTTTCTTATTTAATAAAAAATTTGTTATTTAATTTAACCACCAAAATTTTTTTATTTACAACAACCAAAACAAATTCACAAAAACCAAAACAAATTCGATGTCAAATTAGATATCAACGCTTACGCTTCTAAAAAAAGTAGAAACTATATCTACTTTATGCGTGCGTGCGTTAGCAAAACTGCATTTAAAGTTGCTCCATATATTTCCATTGGTCCTACTCAACTTGTCAACGCTTTACGCACGCACGCAAGCGTGTGACGCGACATTGTGTTTCTCGCCTAATATTCTGTCAATGTATTTTTGCAATTTTTTCGTACATTTTGGTAATGTGCTGTAATAATTGGTTACTGGGGTTAATTCATTGGCAAAAACTGTCAAAATAGGTAATAAGGTACGTTGCCTGACATGCCATTTTTGGTACAGAGATATGTTTCACTTCGTTTTAAGGCTTCCCCAAACCGACGCGAATTTTTTCGGCGAAAAAAACCGCGCGGAATTCGCGCGGAAATTCGCCTAATAGGCCATACTGACGCGGAAAAAAACGCGACTTAAACTCAAAAAAAGTGTCATTTAATGAAAAAAAATATATACAACATATTTTTATTTTAAATAAACAATTTTTTAAATAATTCAATTATATATACATAAAAAGTTTCACATTTTCTTACCATTTTCATTTATTTCATGTCCAATTTCATCCCATATTTTATCTTTCTTACGTATATTTTTATACTCTTTATGTATGCGATAAGTCGAATAATATGGGATATTTTTTAACTATTTCTATAAACTTTTCCATTTAAAAAAAAATTAATTAATATAAATAATTTTTTTACTAGTTCTTAATTCAACAGCGACGACAATATAAATGACTAACTTGACAAATTTTCAATAATTTTTTTGACAATTGTTGCGAAAATTCAGGTAAAAAGCTGCATGCAGTGCATCCTTAGACAGTGTAATTAAATTGTGCGGAAAAAATCGCGTCGATTTGGGGAAGGCTTTATATCTCCCCAAACTGTCAAAATTTATAAATTAGTAAGAGACGGACTTTTTTATCCGGGCTTACCTTAAAATTACACAATTGTATGTACATACTATGTTAAACCTTTTGAAAAAAAAGAAAGGTAAAACAATGGAGAATATTGTTTCCGTAAAAATATCAAAATACGTCTGCTTTCTTGATATTTAAATTATGCGAAAATAAGTAAATAACTAAATTTTTCCCTCAACTATATAAAAACTTAATAAAACATAAAATCGTTTACCTTAACCACATGAAAACTTTTTAAAAAAACGAGTTAAGTGAAAAAAATGAACTACTATAATAATACCCTTCGGAAAGTAATAAAAATTAATTTACCATACGCTGTGATTACACTAGCCATAAATTCCTGATAGAAATGTTAGACATTTCTATCTGATATTTTTTTTTGACAGCTAAAAAAAACACGCTGTCTTTTTGATGTCAGACATTTCTGTCTAACATTTCATTTTAATCATGTCGTCACCAAGAAAACAATTAGGTATAAAAATATTAAAATAAAAATATTTTGAATAATATAGTTGTTCACACCTCAATAATATGTATCTTTTATTTATTTAGTAGTAAACTATTTTTTTCCGCCAAATAATCACCCCAAAGTTATTAAATTTTAAATTTCAGGATCAAATATTACATTTTTATCAAATATCGCCATTTGCAAATTAACAAATGTCAAAAAAAATCTGCAAAAAAATCTGAAAAGTTGTCTAGAGAAAAATCGTGATTTTTCTGTCGGGACAGAAATCCTGTCTTGTTTACACGTGACATTTCGTAGACAGAACATATGTTCTGTTTAAGAAAAAGTCTAGTGTAAACCGCAAGATAGATTATTTAGATATAATAAAAAATAAAATAATGATTTCCTTACGCTGTGATAACACTATAGGTAGCCATAAATGTGTGATAGAAATGTTAGACATTTCTATATGACATTCTTTTTTGACAGGAAAAAAAACACGCCGGCTATTTGATGTCAGACATTTCATTTTAAACATGTCGTCACCAAGAAAACAATTAAAAACAATATTTTTAATAATATAGTTATTCACACCATAATTAATATATATCTTTTATTAATAGTAAACTAATTTTTTCACTCCAATAATCATCTCAAAGTAATTAAATTTTAAATTTCAGGAGTAAATCGTAACATTTTTATCAAATAGGGTAAAAAGCCAGTTGCGAGCCCGACTTAAGGAGTTTTTATAATTCGATAGCATCCTACAAATAAACGGTTTGACCGATTTTAATGAATTATATTTATTTAGAACATTTGAATATTTAGGTTTCAATTAAACTAGCCATAATTCAATTAGTTTAATTCAAAATATAAGATAATTAATAAAATTCATAAATTGGTCAGATTTTTAGTAGCGAGCCGTACATATGCCAGTGGCGAGCCTGTAGATTTTGCTAGAAACGAGCCCCCATAGTTTGGAGCAAAACATCTGTTAGTTATTTATATTTTGTATTATATTAAATAGAAAAACAATATTATAGTTACCAAAATATATTTATTATGACAAAAACAATCCAATTTATAAAAAAATAACACTTATTTCAATTAAAGTTAATGAACAAAACAAAAAATACATCAATATAAATAACTTTGGTTTTTAGGAATGAAAATTCTTAAATATCTAATAGCTTACTATGCAAACTATGATAGCGCATAAGTAAGATGTGTCTTATGACCATCTACATAAAGAATAATTGGAAGCGCTATCTTGTTCTCGATAATACTTGGGTAAAATATGTCTTTTATATAATCGTAAAAGACTTCGGACGTCATCCAACCCGAATCCGATTTAAGCCATTTTATTCCTTCTGGAATAGACTGCAAAATATCTGATGGCATCCTCTTATATGGGAATACAACTAATGGTGGAGTCATATTACCAGAAGCTGAAAAACTAAACATAACTGTAACGTTTTCCTTAGCTTGCCCTCGGTCAGTTTCGTATATATTTTTTGCACCTAAATTCAAGAAATTATTGTAAATATTTATTTATAGTAAAACTATTACCTCTTGGAGCTAGAACTTTGCCACCTTTCGGGCACATCATGAAATTTGTTTCATCTCCGTTAAAAATTCTTGTAGGATCGTTCAAAATCTCAGAATAGTTTTTCTCAATTAGGTACGTATTAATTTGATTAAACCAGTTACGAATGTTTGCCTCAGATACTTTAGAACTGGCGTCAGTAATTGCTTCAGGCGTTCTGACTGCTAGCTCAGGGTGGCGCCTAAGAAATGAATTATACCACGTATCACCAGGTAAGTTATTTTTAAATGGGTTTTCTCTAGGCGATGCTACCAAAAAATCTTTCACCACACACTGTACGTCGTGTTTTCGACGAAGAAAGCCTTTAGTATGGTTAACCACTAACCAATTAACAATTTTTTGCTCCTCTTCTTTTGTTAGAATGGTACAAGGGCCATGGCCTGACTTTTTAGTTCTTTCATGAATTCTATTCTGGAGAGTAGGCCTGGGAATATTGTATATCCTCGATGCAGCTCGTATTGATAAAGGATTTTTATCTGCTTTAATTGCCGTTGAAGCAGATATCATATCTGATTTTGTATATTTTTTTGCCATATTTATGTTTTTGTTTTCATTTCCTTTAATTAACAATAACAAAATTTAAACATTTAGTACACTTAAATCTTAAAAACAGTAAATAGCAACGGAAACTAAATATTTTTTCTAAGGGCTCGTATATGATATTTATTTAATTTCACATAATTTAGTCACGAGCCTCCCCCGGCTCGCGACTAAAAATTATGGATTTTTGGACTTTGTAACGAGCCCCACAATTATTTATTAAAATAACATAAATAATTAATAAAAAATTCAATAAATATTAACTTAATTATATTATCGAACAATATTAAATGCTAAATATATTAAATAATATCAAATTTATGGTATAAAAGGCACATGAAAAAACTAGGTCCTTAAGAAAAACACTTATTCTTACCTGTTTTCCTAGTGATCCGGAACTAACTTCTTAACACATTGAATAACACACTGAAAATGGCAAATTAAACAAATATAGTATATAAAAGACTTGTCAAAAATTCTTCACGTTACAATATAAAAAAACAAAAAATATATTTTTTTTGTCCTCAGCTTAGCTATATATGAAATAAAATTCGAAAGGCTCGTAACTGGGGGGGAGGCTCGCAACTGCTTGTTTTACCCTATCGCCATTTGCAAATTAACAAATGTCAAAAAAAATCTACAAAAAAATCGCGACAAAAATCCTGTCTGGTTTACACTTGACATTTCGTAGACAGAACATATGTTCTCTCTAAGAAAAAGTCTGGTGCAAACCGCAAGTTACGCAGACTGGAGATGTCATTTATCCTTTATTATCTGTAGCTGTAATCATGTTTATGAATCATGAATCAATAATAACAATATTTTAAAATTCAACAAATTTTTGTTCATGCCTTAGCGACCCATTTTTATTTGTATGATCTGTCATTTTCATATATTTTTTTAAATACGATATGTGATGGTAGAACAAACAATTAAAATGAAAATAAAAATAAAAAATTATATATTTTTAAAAAAATATTTCTTTAACAATTGCCGAATCCCGCTGTATTTATTTTTCACTTGACTTTTCTTTTTAATTCTCAGGAATTGATTGTCGTGTGCTGTTATGTTTTAAAAATCGTGTTTGATTATTTTATGTTCTTTTAATTAAATATAATTAATAAAAAAAATATTTGAAGAGCTAATGTTAAAAAATATTTAAAATTAATTTAAGTTATAAAAATTTATAGTTAAATTTGTAGTTAATTTTTTTTTTTATTTTTCTGTAAGAAAAAAAAATGAGAATATTTAATAAAACCCGCCATCTATTGCATGAAATGATATATTGGCTATAAAACAAATAAAATATATTTAAAAAAAAAAGGTATTTTTTTCACCTTTTGTTGTTAATAAGAATAATTTATTACAGAATAAATAAAAGAAGTGCCGCCCCGGTATAAATATCAGCTGATATTTTAACAAAAAACTTCTACGGCTGAGTTGTGAAAAGATCTATACGATAATATTAAATCTGCTTCACATAAAAATAATTGTGATATGTACTTAAAAAATTTCTAAAAAAAAAATTCATACTCAGTTTTTTTTTTAATTTTTACAATTAGTCATAGACATATAATATGTGAATAGAATAGTATAGATATAGAATGTCCAATACATGTTGTTCTAATATAAAGTGTTGGCAGAATTGAGGGGTACTGACAGCTATTTGACATCAGAAAAGGGTATATTTGGAATTAGTGTTGGTAGCTATATAAGAAAATTCCCATTCAATTTGATTTCAAATAAATTTATTTCTACAAATTTTACATATTATGAATAAAATTTTAAATTTAGGAACATATTTAATAAAATTAAAAACTGTAACTGTGGTATACGATTTGGAGATTGAATACGTGCAACATTTTTCAATGCAAATTCAGCATTTTTTATTAATTTAATATGCAAATTTGTTGATTTTTCTTCGAAAAACGTTGTAATTAATTTGAAAATTATCCGGATCCCACAGACAATGAGAAAATTTATTATTCTGCACATCAACCATTGTTTTTTATTGTTTTTTTTTATATATATATATTTACACAATAGAATAAATAGATCGTTAAGGTCGCAGTGTTCTCTGGCGTTTCCCTTCACAAAAAAAAAATTGTTTTTATATAATTAGTGGGGGCTTTTATCCACCAGTGTAGTCAGAATAAGATAAATCGATTTTGAAATAACTTTATTTTTTTATATACTACAAGTAGATTTAATAATCATATATTGACTGGGATATAAATATCTTTATAACTGTCAAAGGAAAGGAAATTTACAAAAAATAACACGGAAAATATATAAGTTTTTTAACGCAAAAAAAAAAAAAAAAAATAGACAGAATAAATTCGTTAGGTCTTTGTAAAATTCCATGGGTTTCCTACAATTATTCTTCTGATAATTTCTTGGTAATTGCATTATTATTTTAAATGCATCTCCATAGCTACAAATTTTTTTTACAATTATTCCCCACTTTGTATATTTTTAAGACTAAACAAATATGATCTAAAGAATTATTTTCTTATTCATAGAATCATAAATCTTTCAATATTCTTTCAAATATATTTTGCACAAAGAAAGTAATTATGTCAAAGAAGAAGGATTACAGTAGCAGTGAAGAAGATGAATCGGACCAAACATATCGCAGAATATTTAAAAACAGGTAAATTTTTATTAAATACCTTTGTCCTAATTAGAGTTTTTACTAATAATCCACAAAATAATTTTAAATATATAGAAGTTCCTACAATCAAAGGAACACGGCTAACACTTCAATGAATTCAAAATCTGGATCAGCATTAACTTCTGCTGCTAATTCCAAAACAGACCAACCGTCTACATCCACAAATTCATCGTCAGGAACACACAAATTACCACAAGTTGGTGATCGAATAACATTGTTGGTTGATAACATTCGCTTTGTTATTGATCCAGCATTATTTACCGCTCATCCATATACAATGCTAGGTACAATGTTTAGTTCAGGTTTTGAGTTCACACATCCTAACGAAAGGGGTGAATATGAAGTAGCTGAGGGAATTTCTCATACTGTATTTCGTGCTATTATTGATTATTATAAAAATGGCGTAATTAAATGTCCACCAAATGTTTCTGTACCCGAATTGAAGGAAGCTTGTGATTATCTTTTGATTCCTTTTGATGCGACCACAGTTCGTTGTCAAAATTTACGTAATTATTTTATTTTATCATCAAATAATATAGATAAATAAAAATGCTATACTTTAGGTGGGCTTTTACATGAATTGAGTAATGAAGGAGCACGTCAACAATTTGAAATATTTTTGGAAGAATTAATTTTACCATTAATGGTAACATCAGCTGAAAGAGGTGATAGAGAATGTCATGTTGTTGTATTATTAGATGATGACGTTGTCGATTGGGATGAAGAATATCCACCACAAATGGGAGAGGAATATTGCCAGAGTAAGAAAAAAAAATAACAAAATTTGTACTTAATTTAATTAGATTTTAATTTTTTAATTATTAGCTGTATCTAGTACTGCAATGCACAGATTTTTTAAATATATTGAAAATCGTGATGTTGCTAAATTGGTAATGAAAGATCGTGGTTTAAAGAAAATACGCTGTGGAATTGAAGGTTATCCAACCCATAAAGAAAAAGTTAGAAAACGTCCAGGTGGAAGAGCTGAAGTTATTTATAGTTATGTCCAGAGACCATTTATTCACATGTCTTGGGAAAAAGAAGAAGCCAAAAGTCGACATGTTGATTTCCAATGCGTTAAATCAAAATCTGTAACAAATTTAGCTGAAGCAAATGCAGATCCACCACTAGAATTAGATGCTAGTAATTTATAATTTATAGCATGATTATATATATATAAAAATATAAATTTGTAGGCGGAAATCCAATACCACAACCAATAATTATACCAGTCGAACCGGAAGTAAGATTTGGTGGAGGTGATGTTGATGGTCCAGAGGTCCAAAATGAACTGCCAGTAGAAGAACAAAATTAAAAAATAGAATTTATTTATTTTTAGATTTTGTCACGTCGAAACACTTTTTTAATCATTTTACGCATACGCATTATTATTATACATTCATATAACAAACACAAAAAATATTTAAATAAAAATACGATAACAAAAATTATAATTGTATACTATAAAGTTTTTTCCACTTATATATCTTTCTTTCCATAAATTATCTGAAATATTGAAATTGAAATGATATTTTATGAATTGGAATTTACTTCATGAATTATCTGAAGTATTGAAATGATACATATTTTGAATTGAAATTTACTTCAAAAAAATAAATAAAAATGAGCTAATTCTAACTTCAGCGAATTGCAAAATTCACAACTCGTTAATTAATTTTAGTCGTAAAAAATTTAGACAGATTATTAATTTTAAATTATTAACCACTTTATTGTTAAATACAATTTGTGAAATTTATATTAAGAAAAAAATATAAGAATCGTGAGTTTTGTGGCTATATCCTATTTATTATATGTAAGCAACATTGCGGATTGCGGGTGAACTAAAGCTCGTCTCATACAAATGTAAATAAAATAATATTCTTGATTTTTGATTTTTAAATTAGTTCTATAAATATTCTACAAAGAATCGAATATATATTATAATTAAATTTATTATTGTTGAAAAATATATCTTGCATGTGTTTCGTTTTAACGGGATGCACCTTAGAATATGGAACTAACGAAAATGGTGTAAGACAAAAATAGCGTGGAATTTGGAATATATAAAATAATAATAAACTAGAATTAAATAAACTGCCGCAGCCATTCCGGGATTACTCTACTTTATATTTACAACTGTTTTACATATGTAAAGCCATAGAAAAAGTATAAAAAAATAATTCAATCGTATGGCGGACATTGAAACCTTTTTCTTATATTTTTATCAAGTATTTTTTACAGAAGGCAAAAATATATAATTTTAGGATTTACAATTAAGATTATTTTATCTGATTCTTATCGAAAATATTTAATACGGTATAAATAACAATGCAATTTTAAGTAGATGTATAGGTATAGGGATTATAAATATAAATTTGGAAATTTTTCATCAACTTTGTGTATGTAGCTATTAAATATTTATTATAAATTCCACATAATTACATTTTTTGTAAATTGTAAATTCATTCATGAGCTGTAACAAGAGGTAAAGTTATTCATTAATAAAATAACTACCTAATTTGTTTTGATATATGTACTTAATAACTTATAAAACTAATTAGGTAATTATTTGGAAGAAATCGATTTCTTGAAAATATTTTCTTAGATATTGCGCTGGTATAATATCCATTTTATATATAAATAGACATCAATTAAAAAAAAATATTAAAGATATAAAAAACTGGAACCTTCTCCCACTACGTCCTCGTCGTGGTTCTGGGTAACGTGGGTAAAAGTATTAAAATTTTAAATTCCGTGATTTTTTGGTGAACTTTCCGGGATTTATTTACTAAATAATTTTTTCGGGATTTTGAAATTCGCGATTATATAAATTCTAAAATTTTATATTTTCCGGGACATTGTAATTTCGGGATTGTGAATTCCTGGATTTTGTATCGTTCCCCAAAATTTGTGTGGAATATTATTAAAGTCGGGTGGAATATAATAAAGAAATACTTATGAAATAGAACACATAAACTTTATATCGAATAATAACTACATTTTCTAGATCTAGACTAAAACCTAAATCAAATATTCTTCTGAAACTAAGCTGTACATATATATTAGTTTCATTAAAATCTAACCAGCTGGACATTCTCAATTAGTCGTACTTGAGGAGGTATACATTAAAATTCATGCTGTTAAAATCTGATCAGCAGTTCTAGGATATTTTGATGCGCGCGCACTTGCAGTATGATGAAATTTTGCGTGAACTAAACGCATACGCATTAATTCAAAATAATTCACTAAAATTGTCACAACATTAGTTAAATCTAGGCAATTAATTTTCACATAGTTGTATGGTTTTTAGAATAAAAAATAATTTACATTACTGTAATGGTATTGAATATATCGGCAAATACAGCATTAAAATTGAACCAACAAAACAAATTGTATAATTAAATTCACTGTTCATTTTAGTAATATAACGAATATGTCAGAAATGGACGAATAAATATTTTTATAATCCGTTTTTGCTACATGGTTTTGTATATGAAGCATATAGTATAGTTTGCATTTCGGATCTCTGTAAAGTTACCAAAATGTCTTTTTGACATTTGTCGTTTTTATCTACAAATAAAAAAGAATTCATCTGCCTGTATTCAGTTTCAATCTATATATTTTATAAATAAAAAGAAATAAACATAAAAAATAAGAAAAATTTAAAAATAATTTGGTTATCTTAAATTCCAAAATTCCTTGGTTTTGTACAAAATTCCTTTGCTTTCCTAAAATTGAGAAAAAAGAATAAGGTGGTATATATGGAGTCCAATTTAATTCGCGTACTCGATCAGGATCGACATCAACTAAGCGGGTAAGAAAATGCTTTTGATTTGCTTGTTTGAAAAAATGTATTTTTTTCGGTTTTATTTGATAATCAGGACTTTTTTTGTAGTTTATTATACAAATATACAAATGTTATGAAAGGTTGGCAATATAGATGGTTTACGGTTGACGTTAAGGAAGGCACTCTCAGCTATTATTTATACGATACTTCAAGTGATGAAAACAATCCTCAAATACTCGGCAATTCTCCAAGAGGACAAGTGCAATTAGCTGCTGCTGTTGTTTGTCCTAGTGATGAAGATTCTCGAACATTCTCAATTAGTTGTGCATCAGGTGATACATTAAAATTACGTGCTGTTGATGCCCGAGCACGGCAAGAATGGGTAGATGGTTTAAGGGCAATTATTGAAAGTCATACTAAAGCCATGGATATAAATACAACTCAATTACCACCAAGAGAACTTTTAGCTGCATCTGATGCTTTTGTTGTTGCCAGACAACAATTACAGCAAACAGAAATATGGTATTCAAATTAAATATTATATTTTTAAATTAGAAAAACTTTTACTTGTAATATTTTGTATTTTTAGTAATGCTTCATTGGCAAGAACAATAGAAAATTTAACAGGATCCATATCCCCAACTGATCCTGACTTATTAATACTAAAAGCATTGTCGACAGCAAGTACTCAATGTCTACATCAATGTTTTAGTTTGCTACAACATCATCAAGATATTCATAATGGACGTGAAAATATAACTGGAGTTTTTTAGTCATCACTTTTATATCGTGATGAAATCATGAAATTGTAAATTATCTATTTTCTATTTAATCATATCAAAGAACAGCCAAATTGCAGTGAAATATAACTTATAAGAATGTTGTAGAGTGAAAATTCTAAGAAAAATGTAAAATATGTTTTATAAAATTTTTTTTTTTTGTATTTTTGCTTTACACAATTCATGCATAGAACAAATATAGTATTAAAAAGATATGAATTTTTCGATTATATAAATTTAGTTTATAAGAAAAAACTTCCAATTTTTTTTTCATAATTTGAATGTATACGTTTTTTTGTCAAAGTGCACTTTTGAAAAAAGCAATATTTTTGTTTTTCTTTTTGGAATTTTAAGAAATAAATAAAATCAAAAATTATGGATTTATGTTTTTAAGTAATTTTGTTTAACCAACCTTGATTAGAAGTTAAAAAAATTTAGTACAAAATGTCTAACATATTTAAATGCTACTTGTAAAGGTTTTTGAAAAATAAAATTACTAAAATAATAAAATTTATTATATAAAGTTCGTGATTTCTAATACTTTGTAATTATGAAGAACTGTTATACGATGAGCAGAAGGAAGGCTTTAAATGTAAAACAAACAATGAGCTAGTAGTAAAAAACAAGTGGCTAGATTCACAGGGTAGACTTGACCGGTCGCCGACCCAGTGCTTTGCAACTGCTGAAGTTCCTATCAAGTATATGCTCTACCTCACCGTGGTGGCAACTGGAAACTGCATATATCCGTACGGACGTGGGCCTGGTAGGAATACATTACAAACAAAATTTGCTGATATATACTGGAGAGGCGCTTTATTGTTGGAAAAAGATTGAAACAATGTGTCATCCTGTGTCATGCGGAGATGGAGAGCACGTTTAAAAATCAAATTCTTTAACATCAGTCTCATCTGTGTACATGCCGCTACGGCGTAATTATCTAACGCAGACAAAGAGCAATTTTACGACCAACTTGAGAGAACCTATGATAAATGTCCGAAGCACGATATAAAGGTAATCCTAGGTGACTTCAATACTAAAATCGGTAAAGAAGACTACATCATCAGTACAGCAATAAACTTAAATTGCAAAGAAATGCCGTGAAATATAAAGAAACTGTAAGCCAAGTAAATTCAAAATTTAACCAAAATGTTTCGAAAATTTAACCAAAATGTTGTGAGATTAACACAATGCTGCATCACCTGTAAGGACAAACATGGAAAATTCTTGATTAACACTGCAGACATACTGAAACGATAGTCTTAGCCTTTCTTGGAACTTAAACTTATCAATAACGACACTAAAACAATATCTATGACTACTCCAGCACCTACACACAACTACGATGCGATACCACCTAACAAACTACCAAAGCGATTTTAGACCTGGGTAATCCACAATGGATCAAATATTTACTCTACGCCAAATTTTAGAAACGACACATGAACATCAGATCGACACGTATCATATTTTCTTTGATTTCAAGGCTGCGTATGATAGTGTAAATCTGTAAGTATGACAACATTACAAATTCAATGCAGAGTCCAGAGTAAGAGCTAGAAAAACTCGGCCCTTTCGAAACCGCTAATAGCTTAATAGGTGATGTAGCAGAGAGTCAGCCATATAATCTGAGAAACACAATTAACTTCATATTACCACGTAAGAGAACAAAATCAAATAATGGATAATGGGCTGATGATGTTCAATGAATTGCCTTTTGAGCTAAGAGGGTAAGAGGGAAACGAATCTTGCTGCATTTAAAAGAATGGCCGCCGTATATGTGAAAAGTGTGTTTTAAATTGTAGAGATGTTGAATAAGAATATGATGTGTGTAAATATATGAATTATGAACAATTTTTTAATGATATGAATATGAAATATAAATGCAATGTAATGAAATATAAAAATTAATATGTAAATTGATATTACAATGAATTGAATAATATATATATATGAATGTTGTTATAAATAGTTTATCAAATGAACTAATAAAATATTAAAACTAAAACTAAAACTAATAGATTTAATTATGTATTCTATCATTTATAGAATATATATCAGCATAAAAGTTTCGAATATTGCGCTACATTTTTAAAAATATAAGACTATTTTTTTTTTAAATATAAAATCCAAAATACTACATCTTGGTCAAGATCTTCACAGTCTAGTTAAGAAAAAGCTAACTTACAGTCAGTTAACTATCATGTATGTATCTTAACTTTATATTTAACTAATATCTAAAATCTTTGAGTTATTGATTTTATTCAGTTAACAAACTCATAGTCGTAGTATACCAATTTTTATTAAAAAAAAATTTCATAGAAGTTCTTTAAAAATATTTCAAAATATTTGTCAAATTAACAAAACTACATGACTTTCTTAAATAAATACTATATTTCATACATTTTAATACTATTAGTTTTATATATTAATCATCACAAATAGTTTTTGAAGAATAATTTCGACATTTTCGGTATTAGATTCCGAAAATATAAATCATAAAATTTTATCAGAATATTTCAAAACTCAATATTTAAAGAACCAGTCAGCTTACTTTAGCTGCACAGTGATATATGAACAACGTTATATATATATATATATATATATATATATATATATATATATAATATCAAACTTGTACATATTTATTATTAATATTTTTGATGTAACTTTTTGCTTGTTACTATGATCACGATCTGCTCCTTACTCCTTTTTATAGTATATAGAAAACTCTTATATGCTCATAATTCAGACGTAAATTGTATATGTACCAGAAAATAATATTTTTAAGGCTCCGAAATTCGACAACTCTATTATTAAAAACACAATTCGAATTATACAGAACATTATACATAATACTCTATATGAAGCATGTTGATATTGAGCAATATTTCGATCTAGCCACATTTCTTGACTTATTATAAAATGTGATTTATTTAATAATCTTATATAAGTTGATGTAAACGTTAAATTGATTACCTGTAATATACAAATAAAATCTCCCAACCTATCATTAAAAATAATTTAAAATTATATTTGATTTTATTACTTTATAATATATTTTATTTTTGTTGTTTTTGTTGTTTGTTTTTATAATTTATTTTGGTACAATTATTTATTTGTTCTTGTACATATTACTAATAATTATAATAATAATAATATTTTTTTATTAATCTTTGAATGCAAAATAAATTAAGAACAAATATAAATTTCATTTAAAATTACAATAATAATTAGATATTTAAAATAAAATTAGTTTTTTTCTTTTATACGCCTAAACATTTATTAACTAACTAAAAATTATCAAAAAAAATATTTAAAAAGTTTATATTTTTTTTAACGAAAAAATCACAAGAACAATTTCGGCTTTCCAAATGGATTTTTTAATGAAAATTATATAGAAAAAAAAACATAATTTTTTAGTTATTATGATTTTTTTTTTCTTTTTTTAATTTGATTTTGTTAATATATAATTTAAATAAATTCATTTAAATTGAATTTGATTTTGGAATTTTTCAATTTCATTGTTTTTATTTTTCTTGATTATAAATTTTTTTTCTCTTGCTATTTTTTCATTTTTAGTAGTGCTGGCTTTTCTTTTAATTGAAATTTACATGAATTTTTTTCTTATTACAGTTTTTTCTTGTGGAATTGCATAAATAGAGTTTAATATAATTATATTTTTATTTTGCTTGTTTTTATTATTTATTGTGTTTGTACCTAAGTAGTGAAATTGTAATTTTTTTTATAAGTTTTGATGTGATTTGTCCAAATAATTTTGGAGAATTTTCTTTATTTTTTATTATGATTTTTTATATTCCTTAATTTATTTTAATTAATTAAATGTATTTTTCTTTAATCTGACTTAAAATCTAAAAAAAAAAAATATAACAATACGTCAATATAACAATACGATTTTTTTTTATGAATAAAATATGTTTGGTTTTAATGTAAATATTTTTTTATTAATTAAATAAAAGGAAAATAAAAGTTAAGAAAAAAAAATGTAATAATTATTTTGTCAAAATTAATATACGTTTTTGAAAATTTAAAGTATTGCATTTAAACAAGAAAATCTTTGCCAATAGAAAAAATAATTAAATTGTAAAAATGGATTTACTTGCCTAAAAAATTTAGAGCTATATAGTGAAATTATTGGTATCACTAGAATATTTTGTCTGCATAATTTGATATTATATAAAAAATAAATATATAAAGTTAAGGTCAATTGATGCAATTTGTCCTTTAATGTCACCCAACTCCGAATATTGGAAAGGCGAAATTTTAGCAAAAATATATCTCTTCTAATGAAACGTTTTAATTTTTTGTAATTATAGGAGTACGTAAAAACCATGGAGTTCAAATACTGTTGTCAAATGATTAGCTGCATCCATACAAATATTTATAATATTTTGTCTAATTTATCGTCTAATTTTATTGGATTTTATTTTTGACGTATGTATGTGTACAGTGTACCTTTATAAATTAAAATTATATATTTTTTTAAATTTTAATATAACTATGATAACATTAGAAGAGTTTAACATTGAGAAACCTCATTACTATATCACATATAAATTTACAGAAAATTTCGTGTTAAAATATTAATATTTAAAACAGTTTAAAAACAATTCAGTTTCCCAAAAATGACAATACACAGCACTTAAATATTTAGGTGACGAAATAATAATGAAAAAAAAAAATCTAATAAAAATATTACACAACGCCCTATGACATTTTTATTTTATAATGCAAAACTATATTTAAAAAACAATTGATACTTTTTGTTTTCAATGAAATTTGGGTTTTCTAATTTCTTATTTTATTTTATTATCTAACAAAATGTTTTATTTGTAAAATAAAATAATTTTTTTTTGTTTATTTATATTATATGTATATTATATGATGTTTCTTATTTGGTAGAAAATTATAATTAATATTATTTATTACAATATAATTTAAATTCTAATAATAATAATAATTATTATTAAATATTTTTTTTTAATAAAAAATAAAGCAAGTTAAAAATAAAATTAATCGAAAAATATATTTTTTAAAAAAACATTATTTAAATAAAATATATTAAAAAAAAACTTATAACAATATTACTAAAAAAACTACACAAATTTAAATGTAATTATTAATTATATAGTTTACATTTATCAGTGGTTGAATTACATTTTTAAATTATTATTTACAATAATTTGTTTTTTTAGTTAAAAACTTATTTTTTTTTTGTTATTTATTAATTAGTTTATTTTTCTGGATGAACTATTTATTGAATTTGAGTTTTCTTTTATTATGTACAAGGATTTTTATTAAATTAATTTTCTTCTTCTATTTATCTTTACACATTGAGTTGAGTTTTAATGTAGTTTGAAATGATTGGGGATGCATAATCATAATTGGTTTTAGAGAATTAATGGATTACAAGATTTTGTTAAAATGTGTAGTTGATAAATAAGAATAAAAATAAAAAATATAAATATTTAGATATGATAAAAACAAGGTTATTAAAAGTAAATACTATTACACAAATGTGTTCAAATTATAGTTTTTTTTTTGTTTTATATTTTTAAATATTTTTTTTCTTCACACTTTTAATTTTAAATGTAAAAATCACGAATTACAGCTTTTTCAAAAAAACTCGAGTCCTTTTTATTGAAATTAATAATTTTGTTTAAAATTATTCATTAACTTGTTAAGTTGTTTGCTATTCGTGTGAGAATCGCATAAAAATATAGGATATTTCTGTACCACCGAGATTCGGATGAATCTGAATGGGATATTCATATATTCGTCTGCAAGTCGAATCTGTTATGTATTCGTCACTTGAATTAAGTGGACAAACATTTACCATAATATCAGACCAATATACATATGTTTATCAATGTTTATCAATTAACTATTGGACGAATAATTTATATTTGTTCATCTGATTGTCAGTGGTTTTTATAATTTTCTTAAGCTTTTCAGATTTTTTTCATGATTTTCTTAAATTTTTTTAATATTTTTGCAAGAATTTTAGCATTTTCCCAAATTTCTTAATTTTATAGATAATTTATTAGAACATTTTATCGACTTTTATTAAATTAGGTGTAGCTTTTAGGATGGATATAAATAAATTATAGCTGTACCGAATTTGAATCAAGTCGATTTGATAGAAATAATTTAGATAGTTAGTAATACATTACATAACATTATATAAAATAAAAATTAATAAATATTTTTCCGAGTAATTAATCAAGGGACTAAGTTTTTTGAATTAGCTGTATGTATATTTTATATTTTTTGAAAAATATGATTAAAATAAATTATTTATGTTGTTTTTAGATTTTGTGTTAATTTGATTTAGTTTTTTTTTTTATTTTGTTGTCATTATCCAAAATTTAATATTATATTTAAATTAAAAAATAACTAAAATTAATACTCCAAAAGTTTAGCCGAAAGTCTGTTATAGAAATTTATAATTTTTTTCTTCCAAAAAATATAACAACAAATAATTTATTTATTTTTTTATTTTTTGAAAAAAACTAAATTTGTTTTTATAAAGTATATTTTTAATCTAAAAATTTCTACTTTTTTATTTGTGGGGCACAACCTCATAAAATTGATTTAGACAAGAATGTTATTAATAATTTCAGTTCTTTTATAACAAAATTTAAAAATGAAAATTTTACTAGAATTTCTTAGAAAAATTTACATCAAATTTTAAAATTTAAAGAAAAATTTTAGTTTTATAGAAATCTTTATTAAACATTTTGTTTTGAAGAACAAGAAATGTTTTGTTTTTGTTAATAGAGATTGGGAAAAAGGCACTTCCTACTTGAAATTTTGACTATAACAAAAATTATAACAAAAATTTTCATATTAATTAATTTTTAAATTTAGATTTTTAAAAACAAAAATTTTAATGCAAATTTATGAGAATAATTTAAAATATTTTTTATTTTTTTTATAAATTTATAGAAATTATTTCCCAAACTTTATCTTCAGATGCAAAATTCATAAAAGATTTCTTACAAACTAAAAAAAAAAAAAAAAGAAATGGTTTAATTAAACTGATTTTAGGCCTAAATTTTTTTTTAAAATTTTTTAATTCATCTACAATAAAAATTAAAAATCACATATTTAAATACATATAAATATTTATTTACATTAAATTTTGGGCTAATTTTTTAATTAAAATTTTATTATATAATTATCCGAAATTTATTAATTAAAAACAAAAATTATTAAATTTATTTTATTTTGATGAGGTTGTGTTCCAGTATTTTTTAATTTATTATAAATTTTTTCTTTAATTTTTGATAAAATTTTTTTTTTGTTAATTTTCGCTTAAAAAATGTTTTTTTTTTATATTTTTTATAAATATTTAATTTTTTTTGAATACATTTTATTCCGAAAGGCATTACATGTTTTTTAGTATCTAAATCGTTTTTTTTTTTAATTTTTTAAGTCAAAATTGTTAAATTTTTTGTACATTTTTTTTTTTTAATTTTGCCAAAAATTTATTTATCCACGCAATAATTTCCAACTTCTATGACAATAACTTAAATTGTGTGTGGTTTTTAAATATGTGTGATTTAAAAAAAAAATATTTCGCTATTTTAAAATGGATTACTCCGCAAATTTGTTAAAGGTTTATCTACACTGACAAAAAATGTATAGATTGTTCAAAGTATTTAAAGAATTTTTAAATTTTGGATGATACTAAATCCAATTCAACGTTACTTTGTTTAATAATATAAATTGGCAACGGTTTCATTTAAGTCATTTAAACAAGCTTCTTAAGTAGATCCTTTGGAGATGAGCGCTGACTACGCAGGATTGTCAGACTTCCATTCCATTTCCAGTAATGCCAAAAGATTCTACATAAAAAGTAATACTCTTGCTAAACTGACAGAAGTAAAACTATTGCCAGGTCTTAGTATATTAACACGATTTGGAAATTCGAAGATTTTGTGAATTAGGCTGAGTTGATATTAATTAATTTTTGTTTTATTAATTTAATATATATATTTGTTTATTTATTTTCTATTGCACATCAAAGTTTACATTTAAAAATTTATGTTTTTTTTTTTTGTTAAAAATTTCTTTTAATCTAGAAAACAAAATTGGATGCAGAGCTGCGGATATTACCGGCGGCGGCGGTATTTTGGTGGATCGTTATTTTTTTTATATATTATATTCTATATAATTCTATAAACTTAAATATATATAATATAGAGAATGACGACGGATGTGTAGTTAGTCAAAGATTATATTTTAGCTTCCAGTTATTTACTAATCACCTCGACATTCAGCAATAGGTTCTATTTTAATGCTAGGCGATGGCTCTTTAAAATTATTAATACTCATATTTGGTGGGCAATTACGGGATACAGATGTAGCGGCACCTACCAATTCGGCAATATCTTCTTGGAATAAATGTTCAGGTCGTGGTGATGAATATCCACGTGAGGGTTTATATGCCATACCACTAACACCTACAGCTAAATTGACAGCTGGTTCTAAAGACATTTCGAGTGGTGAATGAAGCGGACTCTCATCCGGACTGTTCATTCGTAAGTCATGTGCAGATTCAGCAGGTGATTGATTACGTGATTGATTTGAATGTAAACTGCTGTGATGATGATGGTGATGTTGATGACTACCACCACTTCCGGATTGATGATGGTGTTGTTGATGATGACTACTTGAATTGCTGGAAGAAAATGTACTTATATGATGTCCACTATTTCCGCTACCACCGCCACCACCTCCACTTGATTGATTAGACTGTGAACTACTTAGACCTGGGATAATATGTAAACCTGGAATACCAGCTAAACTTGCTAAAGACGATGGATTTGGAAGCATTTGTGGTGACGAATGTCTCTGTGAATTT
Source organism: Rhamphomyia laevipes (assembly GCA_963920725.1). Lineage (NCBI taxonomy): Eukaryota > Metazoa > Arthropoda > Insecta > Diptera > Empididae > Rhamphomyia > Rhamphomyia laevipes. The sequence continues at coordinate 28,404,951 of OY987255.1, forward strand.
GAGTTCATTTGACCACCACTACTCCCTCCACCTACGCTACTTCTATCACCGCCACCACCACTACCAGCTGATGCTGGCGAACTTTGCTTTGGTATTGAAACTCCGGCAACATGTGCTTGTAAATGTGCCGGTAGGTTATAAAGATTTGCTGCAGAATCAGGATGATGTTGTGCTGCAGCGGCCATTTGCATTTGTTGTCGTATTCCATGTGCAACAGCGGCAACAGCTGCTGCTGTTGCTTCAGGACTCATTGATTCACTATTCCCACCTTGAGATGGCATACCATTAGGACATGGACCTCCTGGATAATTTAATGGATTTTCTTGGAAAGGAAAAACAGGCTAAAAAAGAAAAATAATTAAAATTTAGTTTATTTAAACTTAAAATCATAAATGTAAAAAAAAACTAACCGAATGCCGTCCGTACTGCATATGCAATTGACTTTCTTCTTTCAGTTCTTTTGCATCACGAAAAACAACAGTTTTAATAACTCCCTTAATATGTTCATCCGGCCATATGCCAAGCAGAATCCTTTGTGGACGACCACGTCCTTTAGGTCGCAAATCTGTACCGCCATCTATTGATGGTCCTAACATGTTATGTACTCGATTAGCATATAGAACAAATGTAGGATATGGAATATCATATTTTCGGGCGGCTTGTGATAATGAAAGACCTTCTTTTAGTACACTAAAAATTGCTTCGGCCATTGTTTCGGGTCGCCATGATTTTAATGGTCCACGTTCACGAAATCGCAAATGATGCATTAAATTTTGATTTGTATTCCAACATTTTTGCCACATCGATTGTAACTGGTATTGATAACTATCTGTGAATTTTGAAAAATATTTTTTATTAGTAAAGTGAAACTAAATTTTGTAAATATTTCTGTGGGGTATAAAATTATATTGATATATTAATTTTTAATATATAATTTTATTGAGGTATTTTTAAAAATTAACATTTTTATATTTAATTCATTTATTTGACATTATTTCCATAATGAAATTTTAAATAAAATCTATGTGTATTTATAAATTTTAGTGTTTTGCATAAAATAAATTAATAATATCATTGATTACGATCTCTCTGGTGTTTGTGAAATTATTTGTCCAATATATAATAAGTGCTAAGTAATTTATGTATATATGTATATATAATTCTTCTTTTTAAGCCTATAGTTTTTAGATATTTATAATTTTCACATGATATTTATTTTTATTACTAAATTAAACTTATCATAAATGCACTAATAAACATAAAGCGAAAATGTTGAATTTTCTATTTTTGTTCAATATATGAAATCCACATTGGCAATCGATATGATAACTTTAGGACAAACTCGGTAGTTTACAATTGAACTAGTAGTTATAAAAAGAAGTATGTTTTATATTTTGTGGAATGAAAGTCGGTAGAACAGTTGACACACAATTGGTTTTAATCGTATATATGTATTACATTATTAAACAATCAAATTTTCAGGTGGAATATAAACCAATTAATGTGTCGTAAGTCGTAACTCGTAACTAAACCAAAAGAATATTGGCCTGTAAAAATGAAAATATATTTCTCAGAATAGTTAAATTGATCAAATACGAAATAATACTGAATCTGTTAGAAATTTAGATCTAAAGTCTAAGTTTTTACTTAAAGTAAAGTTTCCTCGAATTTTATAGCTTTAATATATTAATCGTCAAGAACGCTAGAATAGATGAAAGATTTATAGAATTTTTTTTAGCATGAATGATTCAATGAACGCCTATTTAATGTAAATATATTTTTATATTGTTTTAACAGCATTAATTCTTGTATTGGTAAATGAAAATTTAATTCAAAATTCAATTTAGAATTATTATCGTTCCAATTTAATGTACTTTGTATATAGTTTAGTATAGCCGGCTACTGTTTCATCCCAATATATAATAATATAACGTGTACACAACAGAAACTAATAAAGTTTTACATATATATAATTATAAAATTGATGATATTAAAAATTTACGAGAATCGAATCATGAATATTGGTCGATAACTAACTTTAGGGACATTCTTAATTTATTAGACTGCTAATCTATTTTTCAGTACTTCCGATTCAGTATAGAAAAATGAATAAAGTATATTATTTAATAATTTCATATCTTTTTAGTTAAATTTTCATCTCTTTAGTTTATAAGTTAGCAAAGATTATATTTTTAAAATATATTAAAACTGGAGTAGATTAAAAATTGCATACATTTTGTAGAATATATTTATATAGTACTAAATACTTTTAAAATTGATTATTTTGATTTTGCAGAATGATGTTACATGTTCAAAACTTGTTGCTCAAAAATTTAATACATCAGCAAAAAAGGAATAATTTACATTATCCTTTAGAATACTATAATTTTATATATGATTGGAACTATAGTCTTAAATAATATTTAAAGTGTAGAATTTAATATCGAATGCCAATTTAGTCTACCCTCGTAATTAAATGAAAAAATTTATAATATTATATAAAATAAAATTTAACTTCATTAATTTTTTCTTTATTTTTATTTTGTTCTGTTGAGTTGTAGTTAAACACACTCGCTACTTTCTCGTTATTTTTTGTAATTATTTATAATTAATGTCTTAATTGCTTTATAGACGATTCTTCTTTCTTTAGCATTTTTATAATAATATAAAATATATTAAAAAATTCTGTATAAAATTTTATACATTTTATTATTACAATAATATATTGTTTCTAAATATTATGTAATGTACATAGTGATTACACTGTAGTGAACAATGACATTTTGTGTTATTACGTTTTTTAGTATTAATAGTTGGCCATAGACAATCAAACGTATTGAACAACATGTGTTCGACAACACTGTTGGCATGACCATGTTTGATGGTGTGACACATTGTTTGTCAACCGCTTGATGAAAATTAAACTAAAAATTCGTTGGACAACATGTATGACAAACACATCAAGTTGGACAACATATTCATCCTATATGGGGCACTTGAGGGTCGAATACAAAAAATGAATTATAATTTTATATTCTGCTCCATAACTTAAGAAATACTTCACGCTTCACGCATCAATAGAATAATAATGGGAAATTATACCATTATATGAATGGTATTTGAATGTGAAAGAAACAACATTTTTGGTAAAATAAAAATTAATTCGTAGCTTTGAACAACACAATCAAGTCACATGTTTTTTGGGGGTTAGAACCGATTGCTAATATATGTACTAAAACCAATTTTCGTTTTTTTGTGGTCCACTTCTACTTTTTGTTGCCCACCCTGTATATGCAATTTGTTTTACACAATTATAAAAAAATCCATATACAAATACAAAACTATATAAATAATTATTATAAATTATAATATATAACAAAAAACGTAGGAAAATATAGTAATAAATAAAAGCAATTCTTCGTTTTTTAACACCCGCTCTCCTTCCTCATATTATTTTGTTATGGGTTAGCAATCATTATTATGACTTATTAATTACAATCGAAATTAGAGAAGAAAATTAAGAAGGAGGATGAGTTTTTTTATCAGGTTTCGTTATATAATATTTTGTCCTCTTTATATTATTATAGTTATAATTAGTGTAGGATAGGGAGGCGCGACAAAAAGGTACAATTCATTTTGGAAAACATTGAAAATAATTATATCGGTTTTTTAAATTAATATTTATATACTCATTCTCTACGCGCATAAAACAAAATATTTATTTCTCTACTTACGTATATATTATACATTTATACAATTTATTAATATTTTATGTAGCAAAATTTATATTATTTATGGATATTCTCATTACAAAATATTAGGAAACCACCCTCTATGTTCCCATTCCATTCTAATGTACTACTATAAGACTCATTCAGTATTATATAATAACATAATACTGTATTATTTCTAGAACCAAGGTTTTTTTTTTTTGTATTTTGAATGTTTGTGATCGTTTACAATTATTAAATAGAAATATAAAATAATAATAAATTTATTTATACTCACAATAGCAGGGATAGTAAATAAATAAAATTTAATCAATGTGCCACAGACAAAATTTATTCTATTTTACTGTCATAATGCCAATAGATGTAAATGTTATGACAATTGACTACATAATCTTTATTATAATTAATTAATAGCTTTAATAACATTATTACTTCTAGAAGAGCTGTCAAAAATTATCTTATATATAGATAGTTCAATCGTATGGCAAACTGCAAATGTTTTATTGAGTTGAATTGCCGATCCAACTCAATGAAGAACGAAAAAGAGAAATTGTTACGAAATTTTTTTGACAAACATTTTGTCAATATAGTGAAGTATATTATTTAAAGAACTGTCAACAATATATACGAATATAATGAAGTTGCAGTTCGATATGTAGAAAAATATTTAAAGTAACATATATTTTAAAATAAGAATTATACATTTCAATTAAAGTTCTGAAAGTTGTCGTACAAAAAAACATTATCTTCGTTACGTTGAATATTTAACAGTGCCACCTAATGTTTGTTAAGTGACAATTTCGGTACTCGTACTATTTATTGAACATCACTGTTCTATACAATAATAATATATATAGAAAATTAAAAAAATAATAATAATAATAATAATAATAATATTTAAATGCATAATTACTGCCAATGCAGTCTAATTAATTATTTTCCATTGAATAATTTTCCTGATTTTTTTTTCTATTTTTCTTAAACTAAGTAATTATTTCGGAAATTTTTTTTTTTTTTTTATTTTTAATTAAAATATTAATTGAAAATAATAATAAACAATTTTCTACCAAAAAGAAAAAAAAAATATTAAGTAATAAATTTCTGATTGAATATTGATTTTAAAATTAACAAAAAAACAATTTTTTTTTTTTTTTTTTATTTTAGTCAGAGACAAATAATAATGAAGTACTTTTTAGAATAATAGATTTTTGTTGTATCTCCACCCAATCCTTACAATGTGACATTACTTTTCGGTAGGTCACTCATCCCCAAATGCGGTTTGATTTTTACGTGCTGTTGTTTTTGGTTTCCAAACTAACTTAATAACTTAATGGGGGAGGTATAGAAATAAAGAAAATTTTAAGCTTTTTTACCAATGATTTTGTGACGTCTGTGAAGAAGTTTATTATACCTTTAACGTCCGTCCGTTCGGTTAATATCTTCATAATATAGTTCGTAATAATGAGAATCATTTATATTAGTTCGTTGATAAGTTATTTTTCTCTTATAAGAAAATTGTTTCGCCTATTTTTAAAATAATTTCCGCAACAAAATTAAAAAATTCAAGGATAATTGAAATTGTTGTTCATTAATAATAATTTTTTGTACAATATTATTTTTATATATATATTTAGAAAATGGAAATCTTTATATTATAATCATTAAAGAACTAATTGCTAAAATAAAATGTTTACATTATTTTCATTTTGAGAATTTTTAATGTTTTACTGGAAGGAGGAAATAAGCAATATTTAGATTAATTTTTATTTTTTTAAATGAAGAAAATAATATTCGGATATAATAAAATTATATATAAATGATTAATTATTAATTTGAGTGAATTGACTATAATACATTACTTTTTATTTGTTACTAATCAATTCACTTTCTCAGTATGCTATTTTGTGCAGTATGCTTTAGGTTTTCGTAGCTCTTCTTGAGTTCTTTCTAGCCATATCAGTAAATAATATACCTTATTATAACAATTAATGTAGCTGTTTTTTCAGCAATGAAATTAACTGTTCCTATTCCCAGCTACCTAAGAGCTAGCGCGTTTTTTGGTTATAGTTGCTCTACAGTTTTCTGAGTATATATGAGAGGGTTTATCACACTATGACGTAAATAAGTTCATATATATTGATGATCAATAATATTGATCAATATAAAGAGTTGAAGAAAAGAAGTATTTTCAATTAGTAGAACCAAATTACATGCAAAATTTTGTCTCAGGTTGTGCTACTTGTACAAATATCATTTAAAAAAAATTTATTCAATGTTACAATTTTTTTGGTTCAAGCCATATTATTGGGACTGGGAAGTTATTGGCAAAAGAGTTTAGACAATTTTGCAAAGAATTTTAATATTTACTAAATGTTCTATATAAAAAGTAAAATTTTGAGATTCATATAAACTAACAGTTGCATAGATGAATACAACACAAGGCAAACTTTCTACTTTTATTGTAACTGCATCAGAAAATATTTATAGCCCATACATACTTTATACAGTTTGTGTTTTGTGACGCCTTTATCAGAATTATATATAAAAGTATACATGTGAATTTCATTTCCAAAATTAAATATGAAATAAATTATGTTAACAAATTCTATCCTGTTCCACCGCATAATAATCGGAATTGTGAATTTAATTTAATTAATCTACATCTGATTAGACAAAGTTCTTAAAACTTAAACGTTTTAGAGTAAGAAAAAGGCAATTTAAGAAAAATATAATTAAAAAATATTATATTTTCATTTTCATTAAGAAAATTAATATATAAAATCATTAATAGAAAATTCGATTACAGGCAGCTGGTGCGCCACCAAAAACACCACATTTCAAACATTTACAAAACGCAGCATTAAATTTGTTTGCAATTACAATTATATATACATAAATAAAAAAAAATGGGATAAAATATAAATCCATTTAGATGATAGGAAAAGTTAAGAGTTAAACAACAAAAAATAATAACTAAACAACATTTTTATTACATAAAATAATTTACCATACATATATATACAAAATTATGTAAATAGTGGATGAAGAGATGAAATCATGAAATACAATTTATTTTAAAATATTATTTCTTTCAATTGAATTATTTATAGAGCACAGCCCCCTGTCCATGAAACTATGAATTACAAACACAAACCAAGTTTTTTTTTGCATTTGGAAAAGGGTCCCATATCCTCCGGTAAGGAATTATTATTATATGTTGGCGTAGCACAAATGATTGCATTGCTTTTGTTTTTTACATCTCGAAATCAATAAATAATCCAAACAGAAATAATAATAATAATTATTATTATTATTTGATCTGAAGAATGTTCAGAGACTTTTAAGTTTGGATACGTTTTAAATATATGCATGTGAGTATGTGTATCAATAATGTTGAGTGTGCTCCTCTGTTATGCTGAGGTAGTTTAAAATAAATGTATAGTCTGGGATGAATGAAGAATATTACATTTTAAAAAAAAATATATACAATAAATTCGAATATCTCTGAACACATTTCAAGGAGAACAATATATATATATAATTTTTTTTTATCCGTTTATGAATGTGTGAGCATATTTTGTTTAAATGTTTTTTTTTATTTATTTTTTAAGTTGTTAGTACTTTTCTAATGCATTTGGCATAAAAATAAGCTTTTAAATTTTATTATGACATTATGTTCAGATTTAAAAGTGATGGACAAATTAGCTAAATAACCGAAAAAACAGAGTTGCAAAGTACTTTCCAAAATGTGCAAGTTTAACTATATAATAATATTTCTTATATAACTTATGTTGGCCAACGTCAATTTCAGTTAAATGTTCCTCATCAGTAATACAGTAATGTAGCGAGTATCTGTTTTTAAATAATTATAAATTGTTGTGGGAATAATAAACTGTACCAAACCCGATTAAATACCCAAAGCGATTTATGTTCATGAATAAAGTCACATGGATTGATCTACTGTAAACCAATGTAAGCCATCTATGTCCTATTTTATTCGACCTATAACTAGCATTTTACTCCAATTAAAATTTACAATCTATTGATCTAAACATACCCAAACATATTTGATATTGTTGCAGAATCCTATAAAACTTATTTTCGATATTGCGGGATTATGGGTTTTTGCTCGCGTCTCTATGTTTATTTGGTAAAAGAGGGTCAATGGCATCAAATCAATTGTATATCTAAATATCCACCCCAACCTTCACTATTGAAATCAACATACAAAAAAAACTTTTAGTTTTTGACTTTTTATAAACAATTTTTTTTTTTTTTGTAGTTCCAATGATTTTTGTTATAAATATATATTTAAAAACATCAAAGGATTTTTTTTTTTGGTTTCTCTTTTTTTCTTGAAGATTTCGAAACCCAGAAAAATAATAATAATAATAAAAAAAAACATTTTATTAAATAAACATTAAATAATATGATGTCAACAAAGACGACATAAAACGCATATTTTTCTTTTTTGCTTTTAAAAAACATTACCAGTGAGAGAAAAGAACTAAACTAAATAAATATATATAAAAAAAAATATTTAAAAGAAATGAAAAATTATTATATTTTTCAAACATAAAAGAAAAGATGGCCGCGTTAAGCTAATAAATATTCTATGTTTAGCTATGATGGTTTTAGAGAAGACGGAACAACATACAAAAAAAAATGTGTCGTGGTTATGATAAAAAAAAAGAAGTACATCGGCGGCATTAACAGCGGTTATATTTACCAAATATATACATATATTTCTACATTTTCATATAGGGTCTTTCGACAAATATATAATAATAATATATTTTCTGCAGCCGCATTTATAAGTCACCATACCCAGTCATTACCCAGACAACTTATAGCATATTTCTAGCAGATGATATTGTCTTTTGTTTAAAACTGTTAAAATTTGATATCAGAAGATATCCTTTGTCGTAGTTGATAAATTCCTCCGATAATTAACTGTAGGGATACAAATACAACTCGTGGGAGTTATCGACACTTAAGATAAAGTTAAAGTGGAAAAACTTATTAGTAGTTTGTTTGCTTGGTAGGTTTGTGGTTTTGTAAGAATTGGGCTATGGTTGGTTGGTTAAAGTGGCGAACTACATATACGCTGACATAGAATTCCAATTAGCGCATTGTGCTATAGTAATTACATTATTGAAATCTGTTGCATAATTCCAGCAATGACTCTTTCAATTGTGCGGTGTTACTGTGTTACACATCGACACACTTTTATACACTTCTCTGATAAACGTCGCATTGACTGCCACCATTAATTTTCTTTAAATAACAGTTAATGTTAGAGAGCTGGTAAGAGTTTTAGTTTTACATTATGTTGTTTCAACAAGTAGTAGCAGAAAATCAAGGTGGTTTTGTTGCAGCAATAAAACATTTATACTCGATACTATGCTTTGTAATTACACGTACGGTTTAGATCGAACTACTGGACAACAAATTGCAAATTTGCAGAGAAACGACTACTGTGTTACTTTGAAAAACCGTTTTACCCGCTGCGTGTTAACCGATTGCAGTTGTTTTCTGAACACCCCTATAAACCGTTGCAGAAGAACCACCCTTACAATTCTAAATATTTACAAAGCAATTATATGTAAATTACATAAAGATGAGTTACTATACTAACCAATGGAAGGTTGCAAAATCATCAACCGCCTTTTTAGTAAGGTCTAAAAAGGATTCTACTTAATAACAAGTAATATATTTTTTGCAATTATGTAAACTGTTGGTAGCCCTAAACTCTTAATAAATAATGTATTATCCAGAGTTATAGGTATGTATTTTCATTCGTAGGGTTTAAGAGCGAACACATTTTAGGAAGACATATTGCTAGTACGAATTCTTATATATGGCATTTGTATATGGGACTTTAACAATGGCTCATATGTCGACAATTGAGATGTAGCGATATAGTACAATAACAAAGTCCTGTCATAACGCACAATTTATTTGGTCATATTTTTAAATGCAATAGTTTTAAATTTATCGCCCGGGGTTTACATAAAATTACAAAAATTCAGTTTTAATTGATCTTTATTAACATATTGGTGAAGGTAAATTTCTAAATTTACCAATAGTAATATTTCTATTTTTATATAACTTTATATAATTATATAAACATTATACCATATTTAAAGATCATCTACTTAACAAATATATATTTCACAACCTACTTATAAAACCTAGACCAGAAAAGATATTAATTTATTTTAAAATAATTTTCATTATTTCATATAAATATATATGTATTTAAATAACAGAATAAATATAAAATAAAAAAAGAATAATAAAATATAATTAATGGAATTTAGTAAAAGAGTTTCTATTCAGCCTAAAATAAACATTAAATAAAAATATAAAGCCAGAAAATAATATTTTTTAAAAAACAAATAATTTATATAGAAAAAGAATATGTTCGGGTGGATTTTGGTTGAAAATAACAACATGAAAATATTATCTTTAAATTCACTTTATTAGTTTTATTTTAATGTAAATTATACAAAAAATTTCCATTATTATTAATTAAAATTTTATTAAAATTTTTAGTTTAAATAAAGAATTCTTTGTCCAAATAATTTCAATATTGTTTTTAAGAGATTTTTTTTTTATAAGTTATTTATTATTAAACTTAATATTTTATTGCTTATCATTTATTTATCTGAAAATATTGTTTTTTTATGTTATATTTGAAATTAAGAAATCTTTGTTGACTTTTCATTACATTTTTTTGCTATATATACAAAGGACGGGGGAATAACAACACACACCCAGACACACACAAAGCCATACAAATTAAATTTAGTAATAAAATTAAAATGATTTTTTTTTTGTTCATTTATTAATTTATGGTTTTTATTAATTGAATTTTATCTTGTAAATATTTATTTTAAATGTTATTTTTAAGATTGTATAGTAGAGTTAAGTTTTTTTTTATGATCTAAGAGTTTTTCAAGAATATAAAGAAATGTTTTTTTGTTGGTAACTTAGTGAATAAATAAACATATTGAAAAATTCATTTAGAAAACTAGAATTTATTCTGAGAAAATCTGTAGTAACCAACCAAAATGGTTTTCTTTTATTAAGGATTAATATAAATTCTAATAGGCACAATTCCAGTCGGACAATTGTATTGGGAACAATTCAACTTGCACAATTTAACTTTTTATGTCCAAACGCATTTGATTTACGATTACATAAAAAAAAGCTGCTAACTACGGGAGCAGATAACTCGTAGTATGTTTAACAGTGATTTATGTCTAAAAGTTTTTTGTAATTAAAATTACCGTTGTAACAAACAGTGCTTTGTCCAAAATTGCTCATCTTTATTATTTATTGATTTAAAAATTAATAATTTTATATTTTTATATCTTTAATAATAAATAATATCATTAAAATAACTATAATAAGTAAATATAAATATGCATAATCACGAATCCAACCTGTGTACAAAATTTCATTGAAATTGGATAATATTTACCATATGATCTATAGATTCTAGAACATATGAAATATTAATCGGAAATTTTAACATGGCCCCCCTCAGACTAGTAACTTCTACCTTAGTCTACACATGCGTAATCACGAATCCAACCTATGTACCAAATTTCATTGAAAACTGATAATAATTACTATATGGTGTAGTGTAGAACATATGAAATATTCTTTGGAAACTAAGTTGCTCATATATTAGTTTCCCATGAACACAATAAAGCCACCTGATACAAATTTTTGGAGCAATAAGTAGGTAACAAAGTCAACCTGTGTTTGAAATATAATTGTAATTGGGTGCCAATTACTGTATGATGTAGTTGTAGAGTATTGAACTTATGAAATATAATTGGACATTTTAACATCGACCCACTGAATTGCCGACTTTAAACTTTGCAGACAGTAAGTACATAAGGAAGCTACTATGTGAGTCAAATTTCATTCAAATCAGATGATAAATACCATATGCTCTAGAGCATATGAAATTTTAATCGGAAATTTTAGTATGGACCCCCTGAAGGTATTAACTTTTATCATGGCCAACACATGCATAATCAAAAGGTGCTATAAAACACGTGCTATAAAATACGTAATTATATAAAATTCGGAAACTAAAACTGTTTTCTAGGAACCCCCTGAAGGTTGAACAAATCACAAAATTAGCCTATATAATATAAAATATCATTGAAATCGGGTAACAATTACTATATGCTGTAGAACATAACAAATCCTAATCCTACTAACCTGTAATTTGGTCAACCTATGCATAATCACGAACTCAAACTGTGTATCAAATTTCATTGAAATCGGATAATAATTACATGCTGTAGAACATAAAGCAAATATTCTCCGGAAACTAAGTTGCTCATATATTAGTTTCCCATGAACGTACTAAACCTACCAACTACAAATTTCTGAAGTATCAACTAGATAACTAAATGAAACTGTTTATGCAATATCATTGAAATTGGGTGAAAGTTACTGTATGATATAGACTATAGAGCGTTGAACTTATGAAAAGTAATTACGGATTTTTACATGGACCCATTGAAGTATCGACTTTAAATTTTACAGCCGCCAAATACATACGTACCAAAATTTATGCTAATTAGATAATAATTACTATATGCTCTAGACTAGAGCATACGAAATTTTAATCGGAAATGTTACCATGGACCCCCTGAAGTTACAGACCTGTATCTAGGTAGGCTTGTGGACAATCATGAAACCAACCTATGCTCCAAATTTCATCCAAATCTGAGACATGAAATTTTTTTTTACATTTTTCCGTAGAACAAAAACACATAGGTTCCCACATAAATGGGGAAATCTAACATGGTCCCACTGAAAGGATCGATCTCATCTTGTAAGGCACCGGGATGAAGTCTGTTAAAGCCTGTGTGCCAAATTTCATTAAAATGGGACGAGCGGTTCTAGAAGATGTTGCTGCGCACATAAAAAGCGTTTTCATGTAGGCAAGGCGCCACAGTAAAGTTACATTGTACCTACAGAATTCCAATATAATGAATATGTTTGTATTCGAAGGCAGCGATAATATGAATCGAAATGAATAACAAATGTTTTTTTTCGAAATTACTTACATAGTTTTATAATAGCTATTACACATTTATTGTTGATATAGCTATGTAATGTACTCACAGATAATTTTCAATGACCAAATACAAATGGCATGAAATATTTCCAGAAAACAACTTTATAGGTACTGTCAGCATTGGGTATCAAAAAAAATATTTTAATCAGGAATCTTTTCATATATAAGATATCATATTAAATATGGAATTGATACAATCCTATATGAAAACAAAGAAAAATTTATATTTTCTATATGTTCAATATGAAACCATAGAGGATCCGATTATTCCAACTGTGAAAAAAATCTTAATTTCATCCGACAACGAAAATCTTTTCGAACCCATAAAAAGTTTGAACCGTTTACAAAAAATAAAAAATTTAAAATTATTATTTTTTTTGTCTAATTCATAATTCAACAGTTTAATTTGTGAAGTCATTAACTTATTCCAGAAATTTTTAATAAAATTCATTAAAAATGGAAAATTTCTGTTCGTTACGTTTTTTTGGTCGTTATATAAACATTATAAATATATATTTATATAAAATTTAACTAAATATATATATATATATATATATATATATAATTTACATAACTTATATCCACCAACAAAAAAAAAACCCTTAAATTCCTATTACCGCCCTTAAAATATTGGTTGTGTTTATATATGTATTATATAAAAGTTGTAATCTTCGACAAATATTATAGAAGGTGGAGATTTTTCTGTTTTTGGTGGGACCTGCTACCGAACGTTATTACATGGTTTTACTGGTATAAGCGCTAAAATATTTTGAAAATATTTTCATTAAAGACAAATTATTTATTGAATATTTAAATATTATATACAAAATATATTATATACATATATATATATATATACATATTTATATATCTATATATACGAGTATTATATAAATATATAAACATTATGGTGTATGTGGATTTTCATAATAAAAAGGTCGAAAGAATATTAAATATTTTTTGGAATCGAAGGAATTAAATATGAATGAATTTATAAAATAACATCCTTAACTGTTAAGATATTTATATTATGTGTATATATATATTTATATAAATAAAATATAAACAAAGTAAATTTCATGTTTATATATTTTTTTAGGGGTAAATTATAATATTACATGATAGTAAAGTTAAAAATTAATGTAATCAAAATATATATTAGTAAATTATATTTTTACATATGTATATATTTATTTTAATATATTTGCCATGTAAGTTAAATAGGATTTTCTTGTTTATTAATAAAATTTAAAGTTCATTTTATTAGTTATTAGTTTAAATATGCATTTAATTTGGTAGACAAAGTAAAATTTTATATTATATTTTTATTTTATTTATTTCTCAATTACATAATTAAGTTGGAAATTAGTTTGTCTAGGTAATAAAACAAATAAGCAATAAAAAACTTTGTTAATTCGATTATTGTTTTTTTTTTTAAAAAAAAATGTGGTTTCAAAGTAGATAAAATAAAAGTAAAATTTACCAAAAAAATAAAAAAAAAAAAAAAACAAATGAAACAAATTTGGAATTATTAAAGAAAGTTATAAACAAAATTAAAACTTTCTTAAGCGATTATTCAGTATAAGAATTAGACTATTAAATTAATATTGTAATTTTTGAGAAAAAAAAAATGTCAAGGAAAAAAACTAAACTAAAATTTATTGTAAATTTGGTCTGCTCTTATAATCAACGTTTTGGAAATAATATCAGAAATCTATATGATTTCCAGAAATGAAATTCGGAAACTTTGTTATGAACCTAAAATTATCGGAATCTTTTATATGAAACTCAAATTTTATATTGGGATATATTTTATTATAAACTATCGCTGGCCAAATTAAATTTGTGTGCAAGTTTACAGATGTCCTTAAGTCATCAGGATGGAATGTTGTATCAAAGTTCCATAACTGCTGCTAATTTGTCACTTGTTGGATAAATTAAAAGCAAATCTATATTTTTTTTGGTCGATTTTTTTTATTTTATCATTAATATTTTCTTATTTTCATTTTATTTTATTTAGATAGTATATAGAATTTTAAATGTGTTATAAAACACCTATAGATTTTGTCACGAGGGCGATAAAGCGTCAGAACGTAACCATTGAGGTTATAGATGTCAAAGCAATGTAAACAAATACGATTTTCAAAACATTTTCAAAACTTCTAATGTATCCATTAAAATTAATTCTTTGTATTATTAGAGAATATTACAATTTTGTACAGATTTATAATAAGCCAAAAAGCAGCAACATAAAGATTATCACCCCCCCCCCCCTCTTTGAAATTAATAAATCTATGAAAATAATAAAATCATTAAACATTCCGGTTTATCAAATTTTGAATATATATAATTAAATCTAAAAAAATTAATTTTTTTCAAGTATATTTCTATAATTTAAATTTTCCCTGTAATCAAAATTTTACGTCTTACTCTAATATTATAAATATAATTGGCTACATTGTTTTAATTTTAATAATGTTCTGATAAGTAAATTTTTCCAACTTCTTAACATATTTATTACCAAAGGAACAAAAAACATTTTTAATATCTATATAATTTTATTTCCCAAACCAGAAAAAAAATTTTCCAAACCTAATAATTTTCTAAGATTACGCACAAGATTTTACATCTGCACTAGTAAAAACATAATAATCTTTAATTTCTTCAACGAAAAATCAACTAATAGCCAAAAATTGATTTTGATTGAATTTGAAATGAAGTAAAAAAAAAATAAAAAAAAAAATGGAAATTTAAGCGGAAAAAAATTCTCCATAATATATTTATAATAAATGTACATCTAAATTTAAAATCCGATAATTATAAGCACTTACCAGCTATCGAAGATGTCGATGCTCCCAGCCATGCGTGAGAGTTTTCCATAAGTTTAGCCTGAAATTAAAATGTAAAATAAAAATATTAAAAAAAAATTGAATATAGTAAAAAATATATTTAAAAAAAAACCCCACCATCAAAAGACTGTTATTAGTAACGATCATCATATAACATAAAAAAAATCTTACAAATTTATTTATATATTATATATATATATATATATATATATATATATATATAAAAATAAAAATATCTATATTTATGAGTGTGCAACTTAAATAATAACTGAAAAATCTCTCAGAAAAATATGATTTCAGTTTTTGTTTTGTACTACTAATACATTGGGCAACTGGAATTAATTTTATATGTTTTTTTTTTCAGTGTTCAATTTAATATATAATATAGTTTTATAAGAATGGTTTTAGTTTTTGCTCGATTGCTGGTTGATGCTTCTGTTTTGTTGTTATTATATTAACTAATATGTGAGAATTTGCAGTAGAAAAAGCATCTCGCAAAAACAGCAGCAATATTTATAAACGAATTTTAAATATGATTTATGCAAATAATATAGCTCAACACTAAAATTTCAAAGCAACATTATAATTCAAATTTAGAAATTTTTTCAATGGAATTAATAAAATAAAAAAAAAAAAATGTTGTATTTTAAATTGAAATTATAAGATTGCAAAAAATTGATTTAATGTTTTGAGGTTGCAGGTTGTGTACACATACAATAAGTATTTCCTCTTGTGTAATAATGTTGGATGTAAATTTTTTTATTTTTAGTTTCTACGTTTGACCAGTTAATCCTTTCATTAAAACGTAATACAATTTTTTTTTATGAAAATTATAATTATAAAAAATCTTATGTGACTATGATTTTTTTAGGATCTTCAAACTATATTAGAGAAAAATTGTACGAAATTTCATAATGCTAAATTTTAATCAATAGGATTTTTTTCTTCAGAGAAGTTCAGCAGATACAACGAATTATCGGTTTAAGTAAACCACCACATTTTTTCTCTCGATCTCATTTCATAAATTCTAAAAAGGACATAATTTTGTATGGGGTTTATATTTATATACATACTTAAATTCAAATTGATTTCGTGATTTTAACAAATCAACATAAAACATATTTTTTTTTTTTTTTTTTTGATTTGTCTATTATGATTACTTCGAAAAAGAACAACCTTTTGCATGCAAGTAAGATATCTGTAAAGTAAATAATGTTTGTCTTTATTATAAATAAATTGTTGATATTGAAAAAATACTTTAAAAATACTGTGATTTTGACACATTGAGTTCTACATCAGACATTATTTCTGACAATGACATAATTTCATTAAAATTGGATAATATTTATCCTGATCTAGAACATATGAAATATTAATCGGAATTTTAGCATGGACCCCCTCTGGCTACTAATTTCTACCTTAGTCTACACATGCGTAATCACGAATGCAACCTATGTACCAAAGTTCATTGAAAACTGATAATAATTACTATATGGTGTAGTGTAGAACATATGAAATATTCTTTGGAAACTAAGTTGCTCATATATTAGTTTCCCATGAACACAATAAAGCTACCTGATACAAATTTTTGGAGCAATAAGTAGGTAACAAAGTAAAGCTGTGTTTGAAATATAATTGTAATTGGACCCCCTGAAGGTATTAACTTCCATCATGGCCAACATATGCAGAATCAGAAGGTCTACTTTTGTACCAATTAAAAAATTAAATCGGAAATTTAACATGGACCCCCTAATCCTACTAACCTGTAATCCTACTAACCTATGTATAATCACGAACTCAACCTGTGTACCAAATTTCATTGAAATCGGATAATAATTATATGCCGTAGAACATAAAGCAAATATTCTTCGGAAACTAAGTTGCTCATATATTAGTTTCCCACGAACGTACTAAACCTACCAACTACAAATTTCTGAAGTATCAACTAGATAACTAAATGAAACTGTGTCATTGAAATTGGGTGAAAGTTACTGTATGATATAGAGCGTTGAACTTATGAAAACTAATTACGGATTTTTACATGGACCCATTGAAGAATCGACTTTAAATTTTACAGCCGCCAAGTACATACGGAAACTATCATACGTACCAAAATTTATGCTAATTAGATAATAATTACTATATGCTCTAGAGCATACGAAATTTTAATCGGAAATTTTACCATGGACCCCATGAAGTTACAGATCTGTATCTAGGTAGGGTTGTGGACAATCATGATACCAACCTATGTTCCAAATTTCATCCAAATCTGAGACATGAAAATTTTTTTTACATTTTTCCGTAGAACAAAAACACATAGGTTCACACATAAATGGGGAAATCTAACATGGTCCCTTGTAATCTTTCAATTACACCTTGCATCAAAATAAAAAATAATTTAATTACTAAAACTGTTATAAATAAATGAACCACCCATAATAACTATTAAATTTATTCCCCGAAAATTACTATTGCAACTAACTTTTTTAAATATGCACTTTGATAATTTATCACAATTTCTTCAGGCTTCAAAAGAAAAATTGTTTTTAAAGAGTTAATTAAAGACTATAAATGACCGAAAAGCTTCTGGCCATTTCCCTAAAACAATAAAACTTTTTGTTTTTATTTTACAAAAAATATCAGCATTATTAAAATTGTTTGCCATCAATATCATCATTTATTGTAACCACTTATAAATTGAACGACTTTACGTTAAATTACCTACAACAAGTCAATTTTTAGTATCATTTTCATCACTAATAACACCTCCACAATTAATGTTTTTTTTTTTTAGATTTTCGACAATAACGTTTTGTTGATTACATGCTGCTGACTATATTACTTAACCTTTCTTTTTGTTTGGTGAATACCATAATATAAATTTGTTCTTCCCTGTTCGTTGCATTTTGTTTAATTCATTGAGATTTAAATGCAACAATTCTACAAAATGCATTATTGTGTATTTACGATGTGGTTATTTATATATAAAAAGACTTGCTACTCGATGACATTCATTTGATATGTATACATTAAATACAATAGTTCGGTATTTGGAGGTCACAGGACCTTTACAACAAAAAAAAAGTACACGTCTCGGTGTGAAAGGACTTAATAAGCCCATGTTTTCCGTTAACAATTTAACCAATCTAACTCAATTCAAAAAACATGAAAAAAAATTATAATATACGAAAAAAAAAAACCGAAAACGATATTTGCCCAACCCCTAAAAATTAACCATCCTTTTTTTTGCCAAACCCAAAATAAAATTTATATAATATTTTTGTCCAATACACGCGGTGGTAGTGGGGACAATTATGTATATATCTATAAAACACCAGTTTTGATGCAACTGAAACAACAGGTTTGTGTAACTATATGTATATATAAATAAATTATTTCCATGCAGTTTTTCTGTTTGTTTATTTTTTTTTTATATTATGTACTATGGCAATTATGCTGGACACATACATAAACTTTTATTATATTTATTTATAAAAAAATTATGTTAAAAATGTTTATGGTCGTCGAATATTTTTTGGACATGAACAATATATATTTTAAACGTGTTGTTTGTATTTATATATTTAACTAGAAGGATTAATGGAGTTTAGTTCTATACGCTATACAGAGTAGGATAGATTTGACGGATTTTAGTTGCTTCATTATTCGGTATATAAAAATTTGCTGAATAGATCGAATAATAACAAAATGTTCTTAAACTACAAATTAATAAATGTCAACAAGTTTATATAATTTGTTTAAATAAAAAAGTAAATTTTTGTCTATAATTATGGATGATAGAAACTTAAAGTTAATCTGAAAACAACATTTTATAAAAAAAATCGGAATTGTTTATATAATGTAAATAATTGTCTGTGATGTGTTGAAAGTAAGATGACAATTTGAATTAGTCTAAATTCATTTACTTGAACAATGAACTGAAGTATTTCTATTATCCATTTTGTTTTACAAAAAAAAATTGTTAGAAAAGTTTGATTCAGAATATTTCGTTACTAGTTTTTGTTGCACTTACTATATTAGTAAGTAAACAAAACTCGCATAAGATATGAGCCGGCACTATTTTCTCTTTCAATTTCAAAAACGGAACTATTTGTAATGATGACATCCTTTGCAGCAATTTAGTCCTAAAATCTTCCATACAGATTTTCAGAATTTTAAATGTAATAAAAACTAAATTATTAACTCCTAAATTAAAATATTTCTTTATGATTTATACCACAAGAACAAAACCACCCCGATACCCCGATGCTTAGAGAAACTTATAAGATTATTCAATTTCAATTCAAAAGTATTTTATTAAAATCATTATTAATATTTACAAATTACATGTTTTAATTCATTATTATTTAAAAAATACAAAAAAATCATTGGCTTATATAGCCGTCTGCTTTAACTGTAATCATTATAGTTATTGATGTAAATAGTATATGTTTTAATTATTAGATATTAAGTTTATTAAGATTATTATGGTAACCTTAATTATTACCGAAATTTAAATTTTTCTTTTTTCAATATTATTTTTCTTGTATTTTTGTTATATTTACTCATTTTTAATTTTTGAATAGGAAAATCGTGTCTACTATATAACCAAACACTTTCAATAGATAATGTACATATATGCAACATTTAAATATATCAATACTTCTACAATTTTAACTCTTCTTCGATGCCATATTCACAGATTTACCATAAACTGATAAATTACTAACTGCATGCATATTAGCATATACCAACGTAACTCAGATAACGATGATGATGATTTTTATTTTTTTACAACGAACAATAATATTCAAAATATTCTAGTAATATTTTGAAATATTAATTATCCCACATATAATAATTATTATTTCGAAGGGATGTTGACATATACAACTGATTTACAAGTGAACTATAAATTTAAATTTAATATTTTTTTTATATCCAATAAATTCATATAAATTCATATAGTAGCAATGATTTTCTATAAATATTTCTTTCCTCTGACACTTTTAACACACACTCTGTGCAAGGTTTTAATAATACCTGGTTGGGTGCTACAGTTTTAGGGACAATCAATCTTTTCTATATATTCAGTAAATTGTTCAAATCATTCTCTAAAATATTTGAATATAAACGATGCTCCCTGGTTGATGTTTTTCATAATTTCTTTAAAAATGTTGTTAGGGATGTGTATATAAATGAAGGTGGAAAATATTTAACTTATTTTATAAAATTTATATATAGTCAAATAAAACAATTTAATTATATATATGTTACGTATATGATTTTTTTTTCGAAAGATTTCTATGCCAATAAAGCTAGTGTGGTAAAACTGTGATTGGCAATTTGCACTTCTAATATTATATCTATATTTATATTATGTTTATGGGTACTGATTGAGTTTTGACGCTACTAAAACTAGAGGATATTGGCTTTTCAGTGTTGTTGAGAACGATTTACATATATACATTATTTTATAAGGATGAGGATAAAGTTCGAAGTCAAATATATTTGTCATTATTATTAGAAATATAAAATTTATATAGTTAAATAATTTCATTGATTTTTAGATACTACTGGCTATATTACTGGTAATAGCATAAAATGTTGACCGTTTTGCATATCAGATAAATGTTAATATGTATATATAGAAAAACATTTTTAGGTCTGTAATAAGTATTTTAATATTCAATTCGATTTTTTTTTTTTTTAAAAATCAATGTACTATTATGAAACATGTACAAACATATTTAATAAAATATGTATTTGAACAAATATGGAAATAGAAAATTTAGATTTCTGGAAATTCAAATTTCATATTGGGTAGTTTCGGGGTTTTTTCTTTTTGGCGAGGGGGTTTCTAATTTAAATATAAACAAATATTTACGAAAATATTTATGTCTATTTGTAATTGTAAATTAGTCTTCCAAAGAATAATTAATCTATAATAAAGATATAATTACGAATTAATTTTATTGCCGACTAAAATTTAATATTTTATTAAGATTTATTTTATTTATTACCATAGGTAGCTGTAAAGCTAATGTGAAGCTAGTATATGAGAGACTTGAAAAACGTTAGTAAAACTAAAAATTCCAATTAAAATTTTTCTGTACATGACAATATCTTTCTAAATACTCTATAATTGCTGCCATGTTCGTATAAATATTTTAAATTTCTAGCTTTTGATGTTGAATTAATTCTTTTAAAACTTCTATCAGCATCAGTTTCTTTATTTGAATGTTTCTAAGTGTAATTAACAATGTAATAATAATCAAGGTTACAAAAGTTCACGTTTTTTTTCCAATATACTGAATTTTTCTAAAAACACGTTTTTTTTTGTGGATTTTCATTTGAACTCGAATCGTCTTTTGAGGCACCTATGAGATATGAATTATTAATCCAGACTTTTGTAAATCTCCAGTTAATTCTCTCTAACTCAAAATCCTTCTTAGTCAAAAAGTCGCGTAACTCAAACAAATCACATCGGCCTTTAAAATTTAATATTAAAATAATTTTTGTATGTCAAAAATCTGTGTATATCAAAATCTGTTTAACTCGAAATATAATTATATATAAAAAAAAATCTTTCTTACCCAAAATGCCGAAAAGATTTCTCAAAACATTAAAATTGAAAGAAAAATTAAATATTATCAAACAAATTGATTTAGGAAAACGTAAGATAGATGTGTCCCGGGAATATAAAATTCCACCAAGCACAGTTACGTGTATTTATAAAAAGAGATCCTCAATATTAAACAACACAACTTGCTTTGATAATTTGAATAGAAGAAGAATGAGAAATTGTCAGAGTAATACTCTAAATAAAGCTGTTCTTACTTTTATTCAACAGACCATAGCCTGTAATTTACCTTTGTCCGGCCCGATTATAAAGAAAAAGGCACTAACTTTTGCACAAAAATTAAAATTAAATAATTTTAATGCCAGCGATGGTTGGTTGACATGTTTCAAGAAGAGGCATAATATTGTGTATAAGAAAATTTGTGGTGAAAGTGCTGAAGTTGATGATGCTCTTGTCAATGAATGGAAATCAAAGATCGCAAACTTAATTTCAGAATACAGTCCTGAAAACATTTTTAATGCTGATGAAACTGCTTTATTTTTTATGTGCCTCCCAGATAAAACATATTATTTTAAGAATAAAAAATGTTTTGGTGGAAAGCATATCAAGGAGCGAATAACTCTGATGCTTTGCTCAAACATGAGTGGTACTGAAAAACTAACACCTCTTGTTATTGGAAAATCTAAGAATCCAAGATGTTTTAAAGGCGTAAGGTCCCTTCCAGTAGATTACAAATTTAATAAGAAGGCTTGGATGAACTGCGAAATTTTTGAACAATGGCTGTTAAAACTGGATAGAGAGTATATCGAACAGAACAGAACTGTTATTTTTTTTGTTGATAATTGTGCAGCGCATCCAAAAAATATTGCAGACAAATTAATTTCCATTAAATTGATCTTTTTCCCACCTAATATGACTGCAAAAGCACAACCACTAGATTTGGGAATAATAAAGAATTTGAAGCACTATTACCGAGCAAGATTAGTAAAAAGATACCTAAAAGACATTGAAGAAAATAACCATATTACTAAAATTACTTTATTGGAAGCAATTAATGAGCTCTCAGTTGTATGGAAAAATGAAGTAAGTTCAGGAACAATAAAAAACTGTTTCCTTAAAGCAGGATTTAAGGAACTTTGGAATGCAGATGACGATTTGCCTTTAATGAATAATCCATATGTTTTAAATGATTCTGAAGGTTCAGATTTACAAGGAATTGATTTTACTGATCCTCCAGAATGGAGCACAGTTCAAACGTCTTTAAATTTAAGTTTAGATTTTGATTCATTCGTGAATGTAGATGAAGGTGTCATGACTGATATTTTAAATGATTCAGAAATTATTGAAAATATAACAGAAGTCTCAGAACATATAGAAATTAGTGTTGAATCTGAGGATGAAAATGTTAACTTCACCGTTCCTAGTGATAGTCAAGTAATGGAAAGTTTAAAAATAATTTATGAAAAACTACTATCACAGGATGATGTTCCCGGAAATGTTTTTCAATATTATTATGATTTAACAAAACATTTAAAAAAGTGAATTGTCGCTTATTTCTTATTTAAAGAGTTTTGAACTGTCAACTGTGCTCTATTTTAGGTGTTCCTTGTAAATCTAAACGATCAGGATCATTAAAAACAATTGGGTATTCACTGAAGGCATATCGTCATCTGCAATCCGAAATTCCTTAAATCCTTCTTTAAGGAAACTTTTTTCATAAACTTACTTCATTTTTCCGTCTTATATTATTAATATTTAGTTGTTTAAATTTATTTGTTATTGTTTAAATAAATTGTTATTGTTGAAATTAATAACATTTTATTTCCATAATTTTAAGATGTTCCACTTATTGTATCCACTACTTTAGGTTAGTTAATTACATACAGATTATAAATTGTGTGAAAATGATAAAAATTAAAAAATATTTTTTTTGGTTAAACGCTCTTCAAGTCAAAATTCTTTATAAGTCAAAAAAATAATTCAGTCCCTTGCGACTTTGAGTTAGAGAGAATTAACGTACGTATTAAATCCTGATTTTCAGTCATTTTATATAAAATAAAAATTTAAAAATATTTTTGTAATTTTTCATTTACATTCATTAAATAATAATAATTTAATTTTAGTGTAGATTTATTCATTTATTTTGACAATTTACAACAATAATAACACATTATTACATAGAAATATTGTATATAATAATCAAATTCAATCAATCAATTGACAATTCAAATAAATTGACAATGTCGTCGTTGTATTGAATATTTAGCATAATTTCAAATAATTCAACTAGTAAACATTTTTTTTTTTAATTTGTGTTAATAATATTTAATATTTTATCTGTTATTAGTCAAATTATGTTTAATATTTCAATGTTTTAAATTTAATATATACATACATGTAAAAATAAACAGATGTTTTACTAAAAATTATTAATAATCAATTTCCTCCATTTATTGAATCACAAATAACGATATGAGAGGTGGTAGAAAATAGAATGAAAATTTATATATTTTGAGTATTTTATAAATTATTTCATTTGATTTTATAATTAATATTTTTGGGTTTACTACATTCAGCCATTAATTTTATTATATAATTATATGATATAAATGTAATGTAATTATGAAAATTTTTCCAGTATGGAATATAATTATAATTTAACTAACTATATGCACATAAAACATATCAAATTTATATGTTAAAGATTTTAACTTCTGACGGAAGAATTACGCAACGTTCATTCTAAAGGCGATTTGTTTATGTCCATTGTACGCTTTCATCGATAGCTAGTTATTTCAAATTTACATCGATTCCTTTTAATTGAACAAAATATCAAGTTGGCTAGCTACATCTTACCTGATGTTTTCATCAAAGTTTTATGAAAATAATATTTATAATTTTCTCAAAAAAGTGCAATGACGTCACATAGGCGATGTGTAATATTGAAATACCGGTATAATTAATAAATTTGATGGAAAATCTTCATTCAATAACATTTAAAAATTATTGAATGAAAAATATTCGTAGTATTGAATTGATACCCTAACCAAAATATTAAAAAATCAAATATTATTACCATCATTTAAAGTATTTTTTTTTTTTTGTATTTTTAGTAGCCACTACAGTTTGTTATTATCCCTAATTGTGGCTACGGGCACAGTATAAAGTTATTATTTTTCATTCACAAACTTAACATCCGGATCACCCAACATTTGCGTATTATATTATATACCTTCATACTACAAGTCATATTCCGCGGGTTATTAGGTATATTTTTTTTTTGTTTTTGTTAATAAATTTTAACTTAACACCAGTTGATATGCCACCCTAAAATGCATCAGATTGTAAAATTGCACCTCTAATATTGCAACCGTAACTGCTACAAATGCATGTTGCTGTTTTTTTCTATTTGAAATTTATTCATGTTTTTTTTGTTATATTTTCACAATTCGGTTGCAAATTGTCCAACCAAAAATGGAATCTCTTTCCATCAACAAAAACATTGAAAAATTGCATCAATATAAAAAAAAATCCTACTACATATAGGCAAAATAAAAAAAAAAATATATACGAAATAGTAAAATAAAAAACATAATTTTAACTGATTTGGTATATTAAAAACAGCCATAATATCCCTTCATACAATCAGTAGTGCAGCAGTGATTTTCATAATGCAACAATTTTCATTTTTTTTTTGTTGATTATTAAATTGAGAGCTTTTATGTATATATCTACGTTATGTGCGTTTTATGGAAATTTTGTAAGTTAATGGTAAAAATGGCTTTTAACTAACCAACAAAAAAAACTTCATGCACAAAAATGCATTTCAATACCCAAAAAAAAACATCAACCACAAAACACTCGCCCACACAACTCATTTTTCGATGTTGGATCGTTTTTGTTGTTGCAAATAATATGCTCAATTTAGTAACTCACATATAGAAAATGGAATTATGTAGAGTAGGAATTATAGATGTGGAATATTGCAATGGAGCCACTTGACGCTATCAAAATGCCATTTGGATATGTTTATAGTTAATTTTTTTTTTGGGTTTTGTTTCTGGAAGATTTTTTTTTGAATGTTTTTATACAAATTTAAGGGGGAAATCGTTTATATATATAAATAACAATCTGGTCGAATTGCATATATTTAGGCGATTTTTTCTGGTTTTTTTTTTGTTGTGCGTCTCATACCTTAAGCTGGTTGATGTCAAATTTCCACTGCATTTTTGTTAATTTTTTTTTTAATAATGTTTTTAAATGTTTTGTAGGATTTGTTATTTTTTGTGTTGTCGATTTTTCACATCAGAATTGTTAATACCTAAAAACCGCTGCTGCATTTCTTCTTTTGTATTCATTTATGATGAGCAAATTTGTGGTTATTTTTTATTACCCAATTTTGTGTGTGAAGGGTTATGTTAAAATATCTATATATGATTTTTATGTGGTTAATTGTTATTGTAATAAAAAAAAATAATCGACAAAAATAAATGTTTAAGTGATTTAAAATTCAGTGTTAAAATGCCGCAAATGGCAAATGTATAGAGGTTTATTTGCACCTTCCATTTATCCAATTTTGGGGCTTTATCCAATTTGAACAAATTTATTTATTTAATATATAAAAAAATGTACAGATTTTAAATTCAATAAAATAAAAGTAAAAGTGATAATTACAAACTATATTATGGGTGTTATTCAAGCTATTTTTTTTACCACTTAAGCTGTTAAATTAATAGTGGAATTTTGAAATTGAATTTATGATTTTTATGTTTTTTATGATTTTTAATTGTTAATTTAATTGAAATAATTGAATTATAAATATTTGTAAATGGTAGTATAATTTACGCTGAGTATACTTTTTAAATAGCAAGAGAAATACGTGAAAATTAACTCTGATTAAGGTAATTGTAATTGAGATCTTGATAAATTTGAAAATTCTTTATGTGGATTCAAATTCAAAATTCTAATTACCAACACAGTAAACTAATTCGGTATTCGGACCAAATAAAAGTCATATGTCACTAGAATTCGTTCCTTAAATCATGTCAAAAATATTTTAATTTACAGTGGGTACAAAAACAAAACTTTTCTTGATACCATCTTTGTGATATGAGAAAAGCACAGTAAATTTCTAAATTAGTTCGACACTACCTCCAAAGGATCTGGGTTAGTAAAGTCTAATTTGAAATAGTTTCTCAAAATCTCACAAGATGAGAAGAGCGCCATGAAAATTAAACGAAAAGTTATTGGCGACAAAACCACGACATTAGTCGTATCCAGAAGTAGCCGTAGAATAAAATTTAACGATTAGTGATGACAATAGTGAACTAGTTGAAAGTTTTGTGTATCTAGGATCTACATTAACCTCTACAAATGACGAAACAATAGAAATGACCCGCAGGATAAACAAAGCTAACAACGCTAACAACGTGTCTAAGATAATGAGATTTAAGGATATACAGAGAGAAAGAAAATTAGAAGTTGTACAACTCTTATATCAGATCAGTTTTATGCTATGCCAGTGAAATTTGGACTGTTTCGCAATAAACAACAAATCTACTCGGTCGTTTTGAAAAGAAAATACTTCGAAGGATATTAGAGCCAATAAAAGAACGGGACAATGGCGGATCCGAAAAAACAACGATATACGACGCATAAATCGACAGTGATGTAATATCTTACATCAGAAAACATTAATTGGCCATTAATTGGGATGGTCATGTGCAGCGTATGTCTGAAAATCGAATACCAAAAAAAAAAATGTTCAACGGCCGAGTAGAAAGAAAGAGACCACCAGGGAAACCGAGAAATGATGCTGTCCGAAATGACGCAGAAATCCTACTCCAAGTACATAACTGGAAGCCAGCGGTATAAGATCGTGCAGCGTGGAAGGGAAATACTGAGGAGGCCAAGGCCCGAACCCGAGTTGTAGCGCCGTAGAAGAAGATTAGCTTTAAGTTTCCATTTTCACAAATCTGCAATTTGGCCTGACTGTAACATGAATGAAAAAAAGGCCACCCTAATTGGGTCAGTAATCAAATAGAAAAGAAAGGTCAGTCTATAGTTAATTATGTAATAATTTTTATTTTTTAATAAATTAATTTCTCTTCAGAAATTTTATTAAAAATAGTATGAAAAAACGTGACAAACATATCCAAAATGTTCAACATTAAAATATTTTTTTTACCTGTTACATTCATAGAAAATTTCCAGATTTTTCATTTCAATTTTCTTTTTTTATTCATGTGTGAACGATGCGATTTAAAGTGTTCCTTTCTTCATATTCTCTCTTTTATGTGTATATACGACACGGACTGCTTTTTGAAATAGTAAGGTACTTAAATCTCATACATAATACAACCCACTAGGGACTAGGGTTTCTTTTCATTACACTATGTAATATAAATGTTGTCTTTCTACCTGTGTCACCATAACCATACTTTTTGATGTTCTTGACTATGCCATACACAATTTAACACCTCTTAAGACACTTTACAAATTAAGCGATTCCAAAGTACTTAACTTCTGAAACTCATAAATATATAAGAATGGGACATCGAATATAGTGTAAAAAATGTGTATTTTTTTTTGTCTACAATGTGATTTTGTTGTTATTACACAGGTAGTGGTCTACTCGAGCTTCGTCTTTTTGTTGGCTGTATATGTGATTTATGTATATATGTGATTTGTGCAACATAAATGACACAAAAATGGAATTTTAAAAATTGTGCAATGTAAATTGCTCGTCCAAAAGAATAATAATTTTTATATCTAATGATGATAATGATGGTGGGCGATACTGACACGTCGCCTTTAGTAGATTATATACTTGTTTTTTTTTTCGTGGTTATACAGAGATTTCCATCTGTACTTTTTACATTTTAGAATTACTAGTATATTCTTTTGTTGAAATACCATATAAAACAGCATAAAAAGAATATGCTAAAAACCGATTTTATGAATGAACAAGAAATATATATTTTGTATGTAGGACAACAAGGAATGGGAGAGATTTGTGAGTGTTGTATTTTTTGGGGAATACCTTTATGAATATTTGAGTAAGGGGTTTTTGTGTGTGTGTCTGTTTTTTTTTTTTGACAAGTTTTAAGTAAAATGTCTGGAAGCTGTCTAGTCTGCGCAATAATTCTTTAATGGAATTCCGGGGATGGGGTTAAGAAGGATACGAAAATGTTAATGTTTATGTATTTGTTTGACACAAATTTAAATTTTAGTATAATATACAATAAACTTGAAATTGTGTGTATCATAAAGAATGATTTTGTAAAATAAAATTTAGATTTTTCTTACAATATCTTTTGGGTATTATAATAATTGTAGATATATTTTTGAAGCTTTATGTAAATACTATGTGAATTTATATAAATATTATTGTGTTGATAATTTACTATGGTTTTGTTTAATTTAAGTATAATAAATGAGAAAATATTTAAATAATGAAAATCTTTAACAAATTTTAGTTTAATGTTGGTAATATAATATTAAAATTATATTAAAAATACTTTCAGAAAATGAAAAGTATACTTAATATTAGTTTTAAACTGTTCATATCTGATTTAATTAGAAACAAGATAATTATCAAAATAGAGAGTTACTTAAAAGACGCCTAAATATTTTTTTTTTTGGAAAGGAAAATGTAACAAAATACATAGTACAATTTTTTATTTCTTAATCAATGTTATACCTAAAAGATTTTCAATATATCATTTTTTTTTATATTTAATAAAATATTAATGCAAACAAATAATAGATTATACAAAATACTTATGCTATTCTTGTAGCCTTTTCTGTACCAATCTTCTATACCCATGTCTCGAGAAACAAAATACATAAATAAATACATAAGTTTATATTTATATTTGTATGTATTAAAAAAAAAATATATAATTTTATTTTTGGTACAATCTCTATCTAAGTAATGAATAATATAGGACAAACGAAGAATTATATTCTGCGATGGTAAATATTTAATCGTCTTTTATTGCATGAATTTCAAAATAAAATATGCATGTCGTCCAATGAATAATTCATTTGGTGCTCCGCAAAATTCTACAATATAAACTGTTATAAATATTTCTCTATACATATACTATATAGATTGTGTAGGAGGTTTGGGATTGCACTTATATATTGGAACGACACAAAGTATTTAAAGGAAGGATAAATTTCATATAAAACAAGATATTTTATTTTTCTTAATAGAGGAGAAGAAGATTTTGGCTTGGCATCCAGTAGAAGACCATGAGAAGAGTAACAGAAAATTGTAGAAAGCATAAACTTCTTGAACTTATAAATCTGATATTCTCTCTCTTAAAAAAAAAAATGGTGAAGTCAAAGCAAAAAATTATAAAAATAAAGATTTTAAGTATTTATAGTAAATTAAAAAAAGACTGTTAATAATACTACTCATGTATATAGGTCATATATAATTTAGAGGTACAGTAATAGTTCTATGTATTGTAATAGAAAATAATAATAATTCAGTAATATTACATTAAATTTAATTTTGTACTAAAAAACACTTTACTATTCTGACATATTTTAGATTTGATATGCCCAATACACCGACAAACTTTTCCTATATTACATAAATAAGTAATTTACAAGCATATTTTATTTTCTATATTTTATTTTGATGAATATTAGAAATTCAAGTTTTACATACATATAGTTTTATACTAGCCAGACTTAATAGGGTTTTACTAGATTAATTATTCATATAGACTTGAAACATATATAAATAAATAAGTAAAATATATTTTTTATATGTATATAATTTATATAGTTCGTTAAAGGTATTATATACTTCCGATTTTAACTATTATAGTAGTACATTTTATAAAATTTCTTAATAAAATAAGAAGGATAAAATATAGTAGAGTAGAGGAATAACCTTTGAAGTTGTCATTTTCTGGGAAAGGAAATTCCAATTTTATAATATTTGGTAAAAATTTACTTAGCATTTGGTTTGATTGTCTTAAAACTTAAAATGTGTCAGATATTGGTTAGATGACCTATAACCCTAATAGAATTAATAAAAATTGGGAAATTTACTTAACTTGTCTCCATTAATATTGTATTTGTCATAGCTATATTTTTTTGCGGAATTTTTATGGATTCAATTTTCAGTAGTGCATTAGTTAATCATGTTATGTTTTTTTCATGAGATACACGAAATATTATGGCATTATTTCCTCCATATATCTTATTACTATTACTAGATGTAACGAGATATTTTCTTTATTGGGATTTTCGGCAACGTAATTTGACTTGAACTGTTGCAGAGAATAAATATACTACTTCAATGACGTGGTATTCTTGAAGATGGTTCACTTTTATGAAAAGCAGTTACCATTTTAAACAATATGCGATGACTTGTCAAAATTATAATAAATATTTTTAGAGACTTGTTCTTTTTATTAAATAGAATATATATTTTTGTTATTCCTATTCCTATACCTGTTGATAGCTTTTTGTATACTAGTGTATTTTCCCCCCTTTGTTATTTCACTTGGGAACATAGAGCCTCAATGAAAATCTTCCCTCGTACTCTGTTTACATCCATATTCGAGGCTTACTTGGATATTATCAGTGATTTAAGTGATTTTCGCTTTGCGACGAGACGTCGTTGTTGCGTGTTTAGCCATAATGCAGTTCATGTGACAGATGTCAATGACAATGACAATCTTGACAGAATCATTTTTTTCTTTAGTTAGCATGTGAACTTTCAAAGCACGTGGATTTATTATTGTCGTTCTTTCTATTTCTATTAATCGGTCTGTCCAGGATTTAAAGTAGGGTCTTCTAAGTAGGAAAGATAGTATAATTCCAGCTGCTAACGGACCGGGCGGTTTTATATCTTGTCTCAACAAACCCCCATGTTTTCCCTACCTGTCCACATAATTGAATTTTAACCATCAGTTCAAGTTGTTTTAAAATAATTTGTGATGTATATTAGCTGATTACTAGCAGTTACTCTTTTAAAATTACTGGTCAAAAAACTTATCATTCCTAAAATTGTATTTGTTTTACTTTCCTCGATATTCAAAAATAAATTGAAAATTTAAATATTTTTTTAAAATAAAATATAAAAAATAATAATAAAAAATCATTTAATTCAAAAATGCTTTTAAAAATATTGCATAATTTTTTTATTTGTTGCTTGATCAGTTTTTTTCTTTTCTGAATGCACACATCATAAAAATAGGAAATTATTTCCTTTTGGGTACGTCAAGGATATAATATATAAATACAAATAGAAAGTTGCATATTTTATTATTCAATGTAAAAATAAAATTTTAACAACCATAAATATAACTAGACATGGCTCCAGAAAGATATACGTATACAAAAACGATATCATTTTAATAGAGAATTATATTATTATAGTTATAAGTTTAGAATATATTTTGAACTGTATAAGAATGCCACTTTGTACATTAAATATTTATTAGTATAAAATTCATGATATATTTATAGACCTAATCCAAAAATCGAAAATAGAGAATTGTAATATACATTATTGGCCATGTATATATATATATATATATATGATTAACATTTGAAGACACCCTTAATACTCCAAGAAAAAGGGGCAATCAGCTACAAACCCTATATTTTTTGTAAGGTATATTATACACAAATATTGCAATAATAAATAAATAATAAATAAATTTATATAAAATGTTTTCGGTTAGAGAGAGGCACCTACACAAAATACCTATTTTGATATGATTAGGTTGTATTTATTATTATTATTATTTTGTTTATTATCATTTTGCTTTAAACAAGGAGAATATACATAAAAAAAAGTTAAATAAGAGGTATGAGTATTTAATTTAACTAGTTGGCACGCAGATGCCTAATAAATTTTCCAGTATATATTATATTATTTTCTGTATAGCTACATAGTCTATTATTTTCGATAATTTTCAACTAAATTACTGGGTTCTTTATATATAGTTTAGTTTATAAATATTGTTTTTCTAGTTCAATGTTTATGCAATATTTAATTCTATGTGCAATTATTTATAAGGTAAAATACTAATTTAAAAACTTAATTATATTAATTAGTTAATCACGATTGGAGAATTGACTGTGATGATTAAAAATATTTTATTTAAGTAAACTAGTTATTTGTAAGGTATATAATTTAACAACAATTGTTATATAACAATATGGAGTTCCGATCATTTTTACGACGACTGATGCTAAAATTGCGGGATGTTCTTTGATGTATCATATATAAAAATTCGTAAATTTTGACATTTTTGTTGACACACCAATTGGAAAATATTGAGTAGTTTGATGAAATCGTAATGCAAAAGTAAAAAATAATCGAAAAAATTGGATTTACGTTGTCCAGAAATTACGTCATTCATTTATGGATCCGTACTAAGAAAATAATGCTAAAATGATCAAACATTTTAGAACAAAATTCTTTGTGGTATACAAGTGAAATATACTAACTTTCCGATAAAAGTGTTTTAAGAATGATAAACCAATTATTGGTCGATTATAATCTGATTGGTGTTTTTAATAGGGTAAATCCAACACTAATATTGTAATAGTGTCTTTTTATCTATCCTTACAAAAAAAAAAAATACCTAAAATCAAAGAAATAGAAGATGTCGAATCATTTTTCATCAAGACAAATCAAACTCACACCAGAGCAAATCAAAAAACGAATTATTTGACCAGTCAAAATGTGGAATTAATGTCTCATCCTGAAATTTTAGAAGCACTATAATAGGTAATTCTGTAACCTTAAAAACCACTGAGGTCAGCATTATAAAATAATTTTTCTTCATTACCTATATTAAAAATTAGTTTTGTTAAAAAATTTAATTACACAACTCTCAAATATTGTAATTACAAAAGTTCTCTGTATGTGATACTCAGAAACATTGAAAAAATGCATCTTAACCTCCTTGTTGGTCAAAACAATTGAATAAAATTAGATTTTGTTTTGTTCCTATCATGTTCTCTGAAAAATTACCAAAGAGTTGAGTTAATTTGGAACAAAATACAACGAAAAAAAATACTAATTTAAATAAGGATATTCAAAATAAAGTCAGTTCCTTTCATATTATTAATAACAAAATAAGTTTTTAACCTTTTTGACTTCTCGGTGGATATTATATTATTATTTTTTGTAAATATATATACAGGAACAAGAAATAATCATATGTGTACATATATGGAATTTTAAAAAAGTATAGAAGTATAATGCAATATTATGTTCAAAATGCATTAAACATAATATTTATAAAAGTTATTTAAACATAATATTTATAAAAGTTATATTAAGTTGCAACAAAAGCAAATGTTGTCTGGACAATAAGTGGTTTTCAAAAGCAAAATAACAAAGATGCGAAATTTTTAAGTTTATGATGTATTTTTATAGGACTTTATCTGTTTAATTTTATTTTTTATTATTGTTTGCTCAGATGGATCCACTGTACATTAAAGAAAAAAAAGCCTAATATATTCTGTAGTTTTATACTACGAGTAATATTTTTTGTTTTAATACGATTCTGACAAAAAGCTTAGTTATTTTCAGAATAATTTGCAAAAACTATGACAATGAAACCTGATGTGAAATGATCCATCGGGAAGAAGAAAGTTAAAACCATAAGGTTTACTGGTATTATAACATACCAAATTTTGTAGAGGATGCTGTTGGGAGTAAGAAGTGTGCCAATATCTCCTTATACCTATCAGTTTAATATAGAAAATTTAACAAATTTGATTATTTGTTGTGTACTAATCTAATAGAACCAGTTTAAATATGTTGACATAATTAACAAATCATTCATTAGTGAAGTTTCGTTTATTATATTCTTAAATGATTATATTAAAAGTCGGGCAGGGTAAGTTATTTCCCATAAACCCCACCGTGAACATTTAAAGATCTCCACGAGTGCAGATTCAAGAATACTTTTAATAAATCCAAAATTATTCTTAAAGCACCTGGATATTATTCCAGTTCGTCTTTCTCTAGCCGATTGATTCATAAGAAAATTTTAAAAGCTGATCTAGTATTTATCTCCTTAGAGATGCATGGGCTCACTAAGTAAGCTGGAAAACTTTTAATCTCCTTTGCTTACAAGCTAAACGATCCCAATAATTTCAAATTTCATTCAAAGTTTAAAATTGTATTTTAAATTATTACAAATTATCCTTAATATTTTGTAAAACATTATATCAGTTTCGTTTACAAATAAGCTCAAGTGTTGGTAATCACGAAATTTAGTTTTTTTTTATTTTGGAAAATTTTCTTTCATAAAAATATACAATTTCAAATAAATACATAAATAAATATATTATTTTTATTAGGTAGTAGGGGTGGTAAAAATTATTCATATTCAAAAACAGAACAAAAAATTGAATCCGGAAGGATCTCCTTAATATTAAGCACTCCTCATTTTAAAACTTACTTTATATTATGAATTATGTTATAGTATTATAACCTTAAAAATTGCATTCCAGGACGTAAGTAAATTTTGGTAATTTAAGAGAAAAGAAGTAGGCGTTTTTTTATTAATGTAATGTTAAAGAAAATATGTTTTTATTTTTTATATAAACACTTATTTAAAAAAATTGAAGGATATTTTAGTTCCTGTAACAAGGGATTTGCACAAACAAAATATAACAAATTATACACAAATAAATAAGTTTTATATTTGAAAAATTTAAATTTTAAATAAACTCATAAAATAAAGTTTTGCCAAAAAAAAAAAAAAAAAAAATCGCATAAATTGTTTATAAATATAATTTTTTTTTTGTATAGTGTTAAAAGGAGGGCGGATGATGGCATTCATTTAAGTAACTATACATTTTATAGTAAATTATAATTCCTTCTATTACATAGTTGAAAATCAAAACGGAAGTGAATAAGGGTAATTCGTATTTTTGTTACATTTTACTTTTAAGTAATTTTATTATTTTTATTAAAAAGGACTTAACAAAGAACAATCAAAAATTTTCTTATTTTTTTTTTTATTTAGGAATCATGTACAGAAAAGTCTATATGAGCAGCAAACAGCATAAAAAAAGGATATTATAAATTGGCTGCTGGGCAAAAAAAAAATTAATATGAACGATATAAACGCGATGTTACGTGCCAAACTATGCCGATTTTTATATTATGCAGAATTTTTTTTTAAGACTTTTGATGAATATTTAATTTTTGAAAGAAATTACAATAAAAAAAAAATGTTTCAAACTTGCAGATTAATCTTTTTTGCAGTCCTCCTGGTACCTTTTCTTTGGAAAACTTTAATTCTTTTTTATAAAATTTATAAATGTTTCATATTTTTATATATATTTTCAGATTTGTGTAAATATCAAAATTCTTTATTTTAGTTTTAACCCTCACTTTTTTATTGCTTTAATATCGAATTTCTTTTAATATATATATTTTTTGGGGATAATAATATGGAGAAGTTTTTAAAGCCATTGTGTTTTTTATTGGTATATTTTTAAAAAGGAAATTGTTTTTTGTTAAAATATGTAAAAGAAAGAAAATTTTATTTATTTTTTAGAATATTTTAAAATTAGACTTTATAATTTGCAGTTTAACGAATAACAATTTTGTAGAATTTAACAACTTTATTTATATTCATCAAAATTGTTATTCAGTAAATAGACTACATGAATACAGGCTAGTGTAATTCAAAATAATTTATTAATGTCTTCATTACGTTGAGTGTAATTGGGAATTGGTTTGTTAAAAATCGTAAAATTATAAATAATTTTCTTAAAAGTATTCTGGGAATACAAATTTTGACAACTCTCAACCAGGCTTATTTTTTTTTAAAACTTCAATTAACATTAGTTAAAATTTTTATTACTATTAGAGCAGCTTATTTTTTAGTCCTAATCAGAGGAGTTCCCTAACAAAATATTAAGAATAAATTTGAAACCACAAAAGTGGCTCTAAAAAACTAATCTCATAGTATAAATTATTGTTTTATAAGTCTATTACTTGTAGTAGTATGAATATCAAATCAAAGGTGTCATGAAATAAATACGTCACTGTCACTACTAAAAAATTTTTGTGAAAATTGTCACAAATTTTTCAGAAGGTTTAAGAGGGAAGTATTTTTTTCAAGAACGTTTATTGTTTCGGTATACCGTCAATTGTGTTATTGATTTCAGAAACAAGCTACTTAATTGAACAATTAGCACTTTTGGATCTGGTATTTGTGTGGCTTTTAGGCTATGTACTGTATAAATGTTAAACTAAATTGAAAATATACAAAACTAATGTGGAATTTGGAACATAAATTTTGTTCAGTTACTTCAAATTCTGAAGCTTAAGTTTCATTAGGATTTTCATTTTGGGATTTTTTCTTAGAAATATTTTTCGAAATCCCTAAAAAATAATCTTGAAAGAAGTTAAATATTGGACTCTAATATTGTAAATTATAGAAAATTGTATACAATAATGTGAGATTTTTGTAGAAATTAACTCCATTTTAAATATAGATAAATTAAATGAACTTAACTACAACGATTGCAGCAATTTAGATTGATTTAAGTTAAATTATAAATAAAAGGCAAATATCGACCGACACATTAAACAAAAATTATTTAAATATAAAAACCTAAAAAAAACAATGTCATAACGTTTTAAAACGTATATTTTTATACGATAAATATTATAATTATATTTTACATAATTATCTGTCAGATTAAAGTTCAAAGTTTAGATGAAAATTATTTTTGCAAAAGGGTTAAAATTAAATAGAGAAATTATCATAAATTTTGGTGTACATAAGCAAAAACAATTTATTCATTATTGGAGGATTTTTCCAAGTAGCTGAGCAATTAATATTGTAGCTTTATGAAATTTAAGTTTTTGTTTTTGTAAATTGTTATGCTGTTAAATGACCAGGAGAATTTTTATAATAAAAATATAATATTTAAAAAAAAATATAATGAAAATATAAAATAATTATACATGAACCATTTTTTTTTCTGCCTCGATCCTATTTAATATATGCAAGACTTTTAAGAGAGAGCTACTGCCTTGGTAAAAGTGTCTTACTTACCATATTACCGGCGCCTACCGCTCACCCTTTGCAAAAAGTTAGACATCAAGAAAAAAAACATTTTCTACTGGAGCGCAAAAAAAATTTCTCTTTTGTTTTTATATTTTTTATGCAAAATAATTAGACTTTTTTTATCATGTTTTTAAATGATTTTTCTTTTTGTAAATATTTTTTTTTTGTTTTGTCTTAAAAGTGACGCTCTGCTTTGCTTCATTACAATATAAAAAGATTTTAATTTTTTTTTTGTTATTTTGTATTCGACTTTCTTCACGAAAATTAATTCAATTTTTTATTACGATTTTTTTTATTTATATATTTATGTTTTGTTTTTTTTTTTTGTGAAAACATTAAATACAGAAAAAATATCTAAAGAATTAAATTTAAATCTATAAAATAGCAGCAGTAAAAACAGTTTATAATTTATTATGTTGTACAGAATAACATTAAAAGCTACAACAAAAATATAAAATAATACAAAGGCACAAAAAAAGAATTAAATTTAAAATTATTATTCGTATAAATATTTTAAGAAATGGATTTTTGTTGTAACCCTAATGACCTAAACCTCCTACAATGTGGGAGACTATAGTTTAAAATTATGGGGTTATGGAATATAATTCTAGGCTCTCCAAGGACTTTTTTTTTTAGATATTTTATTGTCGGGAAAAATCGTAACAGTTTCAAATTTGCATCGTAAAGCTATGAATTTTAAATCATTTTGCCATATAATTATGTATATTTATTTGACGACATTTTTTATTTTGTGTCGTTCTATTTATTAACAATTTTTTTTTTTATTTTTGGGATTTAAATAAACGGTTGTAAATGTTAGGCCAAAGAGCCTTCATAAGAACAATAAAAAAAAATAGTTAACTTTTCAATTTCTTATATAGAATTATGCATTCACAAAATTTTAAATGGGAAAGCTTTTCTTATAATTTTTTTTATATTCATTTTCTTCATAATATGTGGAAAGTCGAAGGAAACAAAGAAATTACGAGCCAGCGTTTTCTAGAAATTGTTTATTTTTCTTTGTTTTGAGAAATTATTATGAAGGATCCTTTAATTAAAAATGCAATTATTGTATATTCACTTTTGAGAGAATTTGAAAGTGTTATTGCAATTCGAAGAAATTATTGTTTAAGGACGAAATAAATGACGGTTTAAATTATCAACTTTAGGTGATTTATTTTTTTTTTGGATATAAAAATATTTGTGGTTTTGTCACATTAAATTGAACATGTAATTTTGGTATGTGGAGTTGTCAAAAAAATTAATTATAAAATTATGAAATAATTCCATTTAAAAATATGAAAAATTTAATGATTATGTAAACAAAATTCTTAATTTTTAATTGTTTGTAAATTATTTTGAATTATATTTCAAAATTTTGCAGTAATAAGAAAACAAAACTCTGCCTTTATTTTGATTCGTATCGATAAATTGAATTTAAACAACTAGAAAAATTATGCGCTTCAAAATTTACAAAAAATATGTTGTCATAGTAAATTCTATTCATTAAATTCTATTCAAAATGCAATGTGTTAAGGAGGCAGTAATGAATCTCTTTTATATATGGACAGTGTAAAGTAAAAATTAAAGTTTTTGAGTTATCGTTAGCTATCAATAAAGAAAAATTAAACAAACTTTTAATGTGATGTTACCAGAGACTATTTAAAGAACCATTTAAGGCTAAACAATTCAGAAGTACAAAATCGAGAAACTGAATGTCTTCAAATAATAGTATATTAAATCACCCATCCATTCATCCATATTCAAATTAAATAAACCACAGATCTTTCAAAATAAAAAAGTCGATTCTTAAATTAATTATTTAGAGAAATTTCAATACGATAATTTGAAATTGTAAAAAAAATAATATGTTCAACATTAAATTAGTCAATATTAAATTCTGTGATCAATCAGGGTATATTATGAAAATTATACAATATCCTACCAAAATTATGAAATTTTGTTTTATGGTAAATCAATATAATTATCAGTGTTTTTATTATATCTGAATTTTTTCAAATGTTAACGTCGAGTTCTCAAATATGATTACTACCAGGCTATGTTTTCGTTAATATTTTTACGAAATTTTTGTTCCAAACAAATTTATTTTTAATTTATATATCAATTTTATTTATGTTTACGCAATTAATTTTACAGAATAAGTTTAATATACATTTTATATAACGCTGCTAAGTTTATCGGATTTTTAATATCGCAATACAATACCATAAAAGTTTTGTCGGATTTGTTTTTAAAAAGTACCAAAATAAATATAATTGCAAGTATAAAGTCGATTAAATTTTGTATTAAACTTTTTATAATTTAACTTAGGTAAAAAATTTATTTAAAATATAGTTTATCCTTTATCGTAATAATAAATATTTCAAATTAAACAAACAATAGATAAAATAATTTTCTAATAGTTTTTTGCGTGTAGAAAATTTCCTCTATAAAATATACAAATAATAATTTTTGAATTAAATTTTCATAAAAAAAGTTTATAGAATTTTCGTTTTATTAAAAAAAATACAATCCATATCAATTTATTATCGGAATTAAAATACTTTCCCAATTTTACGTATAATTTCATAAATATATTTTTTTTTAAAATGAAAATTTATTGTAACGAAAATTCACAAGTCAAACTTTAGTGATTTAACTATGGGTAAAAATTTATACAGCCTTACAAGCGGATAATCAAGTTTTCAATATATATATATATATATATATAAATATGTTATGCTACCGCCCGCCATCGATCAAATTGTAGAGAGAACGACCAATCACAAAAACTACCCTTAGGGGTTTTTCTTGTTGGTTGGTTTACTTCTCTTGTTGGAATTTTTCCATCTAAAAAATATTCAAAGACGAATTATCATAATATAAAAATGTGGAATGAGTAGAAGATGCAATGTGCTAAACGTTCAACTATAAATATTGATTTAAATTTATAGAAAAAAAAATCAAGTAAAATAAAATTATATAATAAAACATTTTTGCTGGAACCACAAATAAAACCAAAATAAAGAAACTTTCTCTAGTATAAATATAAAAATTGCTGCAAATTTCGATAACGTTTTTTGATACTTAGTAAATTATTAATGCAATC
Source organism: Rhamphomyia laevipes (assembly GCA_963920725.1). Taxonomy (NCBI): domain Eukaryota; kingdom Metazoa; phylum Arthropoda; class Insecta; order Diptera; family Empididae; genus Rhamphomyia; species Rhamphomyia laevipes. The sequence continues at coordinate 28,446,423 of OY987255.1, forward strand.
GAATTGGTACAGAATGAACTTATTTTTATGTAAAAAAATGTACTCCTTGGAAACGTTAGAGGAAAATAATTGTAAATATTCTGGTTTTTTTTGTATTAAAATAGTGGAATATTAAATTTTACATTATTGAAAATCATTCCAGCGTTTCAATTCAAATTTATTGAGATATGCTTGAAGGCGGCATATAAGTTTTTCATACTAAATACATAAAGTTTTTTTCGTTGGACTTTTGCAAGATTTAAATATTATGTAAAAAAAAACACAACTGCAGATTTTGTTGTAATTGAAACTGGGAAGGTGCAATATTAAAAAAAAAGAAATAAATAAATTGAAAACAAATTTAAATTTACATAAATTATGATTTTTCTTAACTAAAACAACTTTTACAGTCTGTTGAGTGTAAAATTTTGTTGATTGTCAAATAAAACAATGAAAAGATTTGTAAAATAAGATAAAATAATCAAAACTGACATGGATTGTTTTGCTGCTTTGATAGTTGTGTTCCATTAACATAAACTAGCTACTTCTGATGTAGTGTTTAAATAAATGGAATGTTGAGTCGTTAAACTCGTCTTTGATTATTTGTTTTTGTTATTTTTTAAATAACAAGTAAATATAATTATTATAAATAAAAAATATTTTTTATATATTTACTTAATTTTCATTTAAATGTATCATTTTAATTTATTTATGAAAAGAAAACCATCAATTTGACATCCAGTTTGGCAAAATATCTATCAAAAATAATATAAAAAAACCATTTAACTTAATGTCTAGCCTAGATGGATGTAAACAACTTTAGATAATACTTTACATTTTCATTATTCATTACGTAAGATTTGATGAGAATGAAAGTGTTTCGAAGTAGTTAAAAGAATGCACCTCATTATTGTAATTAAATGAGGCCAGATTATTTGATGTGTTACGGATAATATTTCAATTAAATTAAAATTTATAGCATTTTTCATAAAATATTTCAACTAATATTTAAAATTAACCATATAAAAAAAAAAACAATTTATTCGAAACGATATTAACAGTTTTGTACCGTAATGTCCAGAAATTTGATTATTTTAATTCAGTAAACCTCTAAATCTATAAATTAATAAAATTACCTGATAATGTTGTACACTAATAAATTTACATGATAATTCATATTTCAATTTTGCTTACCTGAAAATGAAAAAAAAAAAAAAAAAAAAATTATTAAAAACATTTAATACAAAAGTGTTATTTAATTTACACGGAAATCGTAAAAAAAAATTATTAAATCTATTTGTCAACAATAAAATCATTAAACATTTGAATATGAAGTGGTGTTGAAAAAAAAAATGTGTAGGAAAAAAAAATGAATCAAACAAAAACCGACCATTAATTCAATAATAAATAGTTGTGTACAAAAAAAATAAAATATTATGTAAAAATGATAAATAAATTGCAGTCGAAAATCAACAGGTCATTATTAAATGCATCTCACGCATACCACAATATTTTTGATAATAAAAACCACTACTATCTCAACAGGTTTGTGGAGATTTTTTTTTGTAATGTTTTTGAATAGGAGGAGACTGAAAAGGAGAGAGGTTAATAATAATCTGCGATTTGGTTTTTTTGATATGCGGTTGCATTCTGGTATTATAGCGATAATCTGGGAGTAATTAAAGTAATTCCAAAGGCTATCGGATTTCATTCAATTGCATATAATCAACATGAACAATAGAATGTATATAATCATTTTGGGATTGAATTTTGGCAGGTGAAATTCTATTTTATTTTTGGATTATTTACGTAGATATTCTAATTTAGGTATAGAAACCAACAAAAATTTGTTATACATATATTTTATATTAAGTAGGGCTAGTTTGTAGCCATTACCATTTTTTTTGGTCTGTGGAATTTTTTACACTTTTTTATAATTTATTTTTATTTATTACTTTTGCTGCACAATTTGACAGATTATGCAGAGTAGGTTGGAATACAGTATTTTATTATACAATGATTATTTTCAAAAAATTTTTTATTGTAATACCATAAATAATTATCAATTATGAAGGTGGGTGCTAAATAGAAGAAAATTTTTATTTGATACTCTGATTGGACAATCGGATAAATTTGATTACATAAATAAATAATATTTGATTTGTTGAACACTATAAATTTGATATATGAATAAATTACAGATTTCTATATTTGGTTCAAGAATGTTCTATCAGAATTGACTATTCAAATCTAACTCTTACAAATATAAATCTCGAGCATATTTTAATAAAAATCGAAAGTGTTACCAAAAGTGTACTATCTAAAAATCCATGTTAAGTAATTTGAAAACACTACATAATAAATTAATATATTACAGATACATACATATACGAACAAAAATAATTTTTTATATTGATTTCCTATTTTTTTTTAAAGTTTTTCTTCCATTTAACTAATTAGCTGAAATAAAAATAAAAATTAACTAAAAAAAAAATCATCATAAATTCATTAGAAATTTGATTAAATTAGAAAAAACTTTAAATATATTTCAATTAAGGAAATTTATTTTTTACTAATGTAAACAAACATTTAATATTTTTTTTTTTGTTAAAATTTAGAATCAAATGCCATCTAAAAATGGAAAATAACAAAAAGAATCAATTATTTTTATTTATAGTAAAAAAAATTGATGAATTTAAATATCGTTATTTTTTTATTCTGATGAAATATTTCGAAAGACGTAATTATCCTAAATAAACAATAAATAATATTTGAATTTAAATTTTGATCACCATTTTGTTATAGTCTAAGAGCTATTAACTTATTTAGTTATGTCATTTTAAGCAACATATATTCTTAGCTATACAAAGGCGGATTTTAACATGTTGAGGCCCTAGGCAAAAATCAAATTTTGTGGCCCCTCTAAGATTTTTTTTTGCAATTTTTTTTCATGACTTATTTTCGAAATTTGGACAAAAGAAATAAAATTTTTGACATGTATATTTTATAATTTTTCATTTATAATTTTTATATATTTTTTTTTCGTGATTTATTTCTTGCAAAATTGTCCATTAAAGAGTCATATTTGATTTTTTTGACTAGGTCGCTTTCAATTGCCAGTATTAGAATTTTGAAACCCCAAAATGTTTTAAACTCTGCAAAATATATAAATTCACCAATATTATTCTGTATATTTATTGGGTATATCTTAAATATTAAAATACTAAATAACCAGAAAAATAAATCATTAGCTTTTGCAGATGATATTACTATTTACACGGCGGGTAAAAAACCATCACTATTAAAGGTAGAATTACAAAACATGTTTAATCAAATACAGCAATCTCTTTACTCTTGGAAACTAAAAGTAAATGAGGAAAAATGTGAAACAATTCTCTTTAGGCCAGGATTAGAAAATGCTAATCTAGATGTAAGAAAAAATTGGAGAAAGTTCTCCATTCGCTCTACAAATGGTACTAAAATTACAAACAAAACGGTTGTTAGATATTTGGGAATTAATTTAAATCACAGATTAAACTTTAAAACGCATGTAGATAATCAAATAAAAAAGGCAAAAGCTGGTTTCTTCGCATCAAAAAAAATATTTTATAATAAAATTCTAGATACTAAAGTAAAATTAATAGCGTATAAATCATTAATCAGACCCATACTAACATACAGCTGTCCTATATGGTACAACATAGGTCCATCGCTAATGGAAAAATATAGACTCTTAGAAAGAAAAATAATTAGAAGTTGTTTAAACGAATACAAAAACCCTAGACACAATTATAAAAAATATTTTTCAAATAAATATATATACAATAAAGCAAATATAGGTAGAATAGATAATTTCATAATAAAATTAATTCGTAATCATTACAATAAAGTACATAATGTAGATAATAGTTATGTTGGTCATATATATCATCCAAATATTGAGTATTACGAAAAAACGATGAAAACAGGCTTTATACCGCCGGAAACATTTATTTATTTGGATGAAAATAGGTACATACAAGATAGCTATGCGCTCCCACTTATATACCACGTAGCTAGAAGAGCTACCAATACAAAAATTAATTATTGTCCTTTATCTATAGATGAAAATGATCTAAAATTTGAACAAAGTATACCAGAAATTGATAAAAAAAATATGTTAAGATATATCAAAAAAATATGGTGGCTTATGTAATTCCTCCTATTTAGTATTAGTTTTAGTTTTAAGTCTAGCTTTAAGTATTTTAATAATAAATAAAATAAAATATATTGTTGTTTTCAGCCATTTTCAACAAAAAAAAAAAACCTAAATAGAAAGAAATTAAAACATAATTAAATTAAATAAGAATATGTAACGATATTTAAAAAGTATAAAAGATAAAAAAATAATTTTTCGTACATTATATAAATGTCATAAAAATTAATTAGATAATAAGTGAATAGCTAGCTTTAAGTTATTGTAATTAATTATAATTTTTTTTGGCTCAATAAAGCATTTAAAAATCAAAATCAAAAAAATCTGCAAAATATAAAACTGAATTTATAAGGGCCTCCAAAAATCCAAAAAAAAAAATATATAATTTATTTAAAAAAAAATTGTTTTTTTTTTTTTTTTATTTTTGGAGGCCCTTATAAATCGGAGGCCCTAGGCAAATGCCTAATCTGCCTACGGTTAAATCAGCCGCTAGCTATATAACACAAACACACCCATGCCTCTTTTGACATTTTAGAGCAGTGGTTCTTAACCTTTTTAGAATCACGGAACACTTAAATTTTCCAAGATTTTTGCGGAACAGTCTTAAAATAAAACATTATACATATTATATATATTATTATTATATATATTAATGAGCTATTTAGGCCTGATGATTTTACAAGAGTTTTCAATATTTGGTCTTATGTGTGAAGTGAAATAGCTACTCTTATTTCCTCTTGTATATGTGATAGTCTTTCGTGTTTATTTGTCTTAATATTTGTTACTGTTGAAAAACCAAGCTCGCATAAGTATGATGTTGAGAATTGCAATAAAATTTTAATCGCTTTTTTGGAAATAGCTTTAAATTCGTTTTGACCAGAAATCCAAAATTCGTCAACTTTATTGCGGAAAATTTCATTTTCAGAGTACGATCAGTAGAAAACGTAACAAATTCTTCCTCCTCTTGTAACGAAAACTCATAACTTGATGTGTTCACTGAAGAAAATGGATTTCGTATCCAACCAGAATTCGAAATATTACATGCGGCAAAGTATTTCACAATATTTTCTTCTAATAATGTTAAATGTTGTATTATAGTAGAAATTATTTCATCGATATTGCTATTTTGGACTTGGATTGAAGGAAACATTTCTACTGTCCTTTTTTGAATTATGCGCGTTTTCCAAAGTGATATTTTTTTTTGAAATGCTGATAGTTTGTTAGTGGATGTAAGAATATTTCAGCGGAACACTATCTCTAAAGTCACGGAACACTGGTTAAGAACCACTGTTTTAGAGAGTGGAAAGAGATTCTTTGTCAGGTATATTAAACAAATGATCTCTTACTCTTGGTTTTCTAATCAAAAAATATGGCAATAAATCCATAACCAACGAAGATTCTATCAGAACTTATGCCAGATTACGATTCAGAGGAAGAAAACTATGGCAACTTTGAAAAAAATTGAAGAGATGAAAGGCAAATACATGGAACTATCATAAAAGCAGACCTTTTGGCGAAACAAGTAGCAGGTAGGTAAGATATGCACAGGACCGGAACCGTTCTGTGGAATATCACGCTGTCATGTCAAGTCGCTTTAAAAGGACCAAATAGAGCGAGACTAACAAACCCATTGGAATAGGCGAGTGGTTATGGAATATTCAAAAAACGAGCAACGGAAATGTTTTGAACGAATAGGAAGAAACTCAGAACACTGATAGGCTTCCTTACACGACACTGGAAAGTCAAAAATATCCACATAGAATTGGACTATCAGAGAGGACCAACTGTGCAGATTTTGTGAAGGCGAGGAAGAGACGGCTAGCGAGAAAGGGCATTGGACACCTCGGTAGTTACATAATTACACCCTCAGAATCGTTGTACATGTCAGTCAACTATCTGTACTGTTTTATCAATAGTATGGCTGCGCTGCAGTGATTTCATCTCTGTAAAATCGAATCTAATCTATTCATGAAAGCAAATAATCAAATTCATATAGGAACTAACAGAAAAATCAGAGTATTTGTTAGAAATTTGACTTACAGATAATTTAAACATAATAAGGATGAAGGATCTACTATATTTATATAGAATTGAGTTTTTTACAGTTTCGACTGTATAGAATAATTATCATTAATCATTTTAAATGTTAAAAACTGGTTAAATTGATCTTTAAACATTTAGATATGTAAAGATTTGATTGCTATTTTTTCATTACCTTAATAACTGACAAATCTGGACTGTCAGCTCTTTATCTATCAAATTTTTATTATTTTTTTTTATATTAAAATAATAAAAAAAAAGTTTTTCATAAAAATTTTTATTTTTTGTAGAAATTAAATTTTCGTAATAAATTTGATTATAAATGTTACAATAATTATTTTTATAGTTTATATTTTTGTTGTTCGTATGATTTAAATAAAAAAACAATTTTTTTTTTTTAAATTAATTCATGTTTTATATTTTTTTTAATTTTCAAAATCTTTTTAATATCAGCAAAAAAAAAAAAAAAATACAAAAACAAAAACAATTTGTTTATATTATCCTCGTGCGTTATATAAAATATAATTTTTTTTTTTTTTTTTTTTTAATTTCTCTGATAGACTTTTGAATCCGAAAAAAAACATAGATTTTTAATGAATAAATCCATCACTTGATCTCATATAAAATGCTGTGTGATGTTTTATGTCTGTGTAGATACAAAAACAAAAAAAAAATCTAAATTATAAAAAAATATAAATTCTGGTGAACAAGATATCATAAAATATGCTCTCATACTTAAAACAAAAATTATTTTAATATAAAAATAATATACCGAAGAATATTTATGCAAGAATAAAGAGAGCAAAATAAAAAAAAAAAATTATATTTTCATACCTGGGAAATTTATAAAAAAATATTATTTTGTATATTTGTAAATAATTTTCGTTTTTCTTCATTTTTTTTTAATTCGAACGTCGTGTTGTTTTTAAATGTTATATTTTTTTTATATATATATAAATAAATTTTCATAAAAGGCATTTTTGAAATGTTTCATTGTCGGTATCCAAAAAGAATCACAAAGGTAAAGAAAATAAATATGTACAGGGTGGCACCACTGCACATCAGAGAGTTTCTATCAGGAATTTCTTAAAAAAAAAAATTCATATTTGGGTAATTCATATTTTGGGTAAAGACTTATTTTAGTATATATATCTTAAAAGTAGCATGAATTTTTTGCACTAACAATTTGCAGCTCTTGAAAAATATATTGCGAAATTTTTACATCAAAATAATTTTTTAGAAAAAAGTTTCAGATTCACACTGCGTCTGCGATGCGAGGGCTAAACATATTATTATCCTATCTACTTTAAGTTAGACGACCGAGAAGAGTAATAATTGAACAGGTTTGAATCAAGTTAAATGAATGATTCATAATTGTTAAAATTAATTTAATTATAGATGACAAGAATTACGAAATTGAAACGACTCTGTTGTATGATATTCAAATAATTTATAATTGATTTGAAGAAAATTTCAAATTATGTTTATGTATATTGATTGAAATTGATATAATATTGTTGTAAAGGACAAAATCAATTACAAAATTAAAAAAATATAATATTGTACTACACAAATTAAAATCTACAATAATTAAACTTTATTTAGCCTTACATATTATCAAAAACTAGGAATACGGACGCAATTTTCCCTCTTCAAAATAAAAACAATTTTTTCATTTATTTCCTTTTTGATATTTAAAATAGTTAAAAAAAAAACATATTTCCATATTACGATTCTTTAAGAAAACTCTCTGTATATTGTTGAAAGGATATTAATATATGTAAATAAAATATACCTAAAAAATGTTAATATTTTACTTATTCTTCAATTTTTCTATATATATAAATATTAAAATTATGCATCCTTTCAAAAAAAAAAAAATGTGTTTTTTTAATTTTCAAAAATAAAACAAAAAAAAAAATCTTGTTCATTGCAACTTAGAATTTTTACCTCTTAACATCTTTTATGCACACACGCACACAAAGGACATATTAATTTTTTTTTTAACTCTTTGAGGATATAAATAAGTTGTTGTTGTTGTTTATATATAATTTTTCTTTTAATTTTACCAAAAAGGAAACTAGGTAAAATAAAGGATACGCGATTTTATGCCTCCTTAGTGTGTAAATGATAAAATCTGAAAACAGAAAACTTAAAAATGAAAATGAGTTTCGATCGAACCAAAGGGAATAGTAGTGTTAGTAGCATTTTGATATGAATATTCCAAGGACTAATGTATATATCCTTTTGTATGTTTGTTTTTTTTTTAACTCCCCATAATTTTAATATTTCGGTAAAGATAAAAAGGAATTTTTCTTTAACGTGTTTTGTTGTTGTTATATTTCTTTGTAAAAAAATTAGTAAAAAAAAAATTATAATAATTATAATAAGGAGCTGTAAGCTTTGAGTATTATTAAAAGTAGTTTTTTGTTGTTGTATATTATGTAAGATTAGTTAGAAAAGTTATGCAATGATTAAAATTATATTTTATGTATTTTATTTGAATGATTTTGTACTCGTATTTAAATATAACATTTTCTAAATTAAATATTTAGTTTTCAATTAAATCAAATCTAATTTTGTTGGTTTTTGTAGAACCCAAAATTTTAGAGACTATGATTAATTTATTATCACACATTATATAAAATTTTAATAAATTTCATTGGAAATTTTCAAATTCAATTTTAATGTTAAATAAATTGCTAGATGATATTGATACATTATTACTATATATTATATTTATACTTGAATATATAAGTTAGTTTAGGAATTTAAATATATATTTTTGAAAATTTGTTCCTATATTTATTATAGATAGTATAAACATTTATTTATAAATTAAACTACCTCTTTCCATATCTTTTTTTTGTTGGAAAATTAACAATTAATTTCATTATCACATATATAAAAATATATATATAAACAAATATATAAACCAATCCATATACTATTCATCATCATTAGTTAGTATCATATCATCATTATTATTATTGCAAATATTTTTTTTTTGAAGTACGAATATGTACATAATATTGACCTGTCAAAGTTATATCCTAAAAAACATATGTTCTACATACATATATATATATACATATATAAATAAAATATATATATGTACATATTATATTAAAATATTTTCCCCAAAAATTAAATATATACATATATATAAATATGCAACGATATATGTATATAGATATAAATTACCATTATCAATTTCATATTGAAGCAATTTATAAAATCAATCAATTTCAAATGTCAATCTGTATACAGTGTCAGTTATTAACGCAATTAATTCAATCATTATATAAGGACCAGGACATACATGTTTTTCAAGTATTATATATATATATATATATATATATATATATATATATAATGTAAAAGGATTCATTTTTAATTTTTTGTGTTTGTAATTTAATTTTATTTTGTTGTTGATATTGTTTTATAAATTTCAAAATATGTTTGGGTATGTGAAGATATAAAATATTGCATACATTTAGGTAAATTTTATAAATATCAAATACATTTAGGTGCATATAACAATATGCATATTAAACCTACTAGTATATATAATTTATTGTTATAATTTTTTTTATCAAATTCGGAAGCCTAATATTTTTACATATAAACCAATAAAAAATATTAAAACACCTTAGGTGATAAACCACCACATATCACTTTTTTTTATACCAAAATCTACAATTCCTTAATATCTTTTTAAATTTCACAAAAAAAGTGACCCATTTGTTATGAATTATTGAATTAATTGAATATTACCGACACTAACCCATTTTTTTAGTGGAATGGTGAATGTATATAGTCGCTGTCTATAATGGTAGGAAGGGATCAATTATGCTACTGGACAGGATACATTTTGTCTATCATCATCTGATATATTTTTTTTTTATTTTGCCACAGTTTGATATTTTTTTACGGAACAGTAAAAAATTTACTATTTATTGTAAAAAATAAAATAAAATATAAAAAATTATTAATTTCAATTTTATTTTTTTATTTTTATTTAATTATTAATAAATCAATTTATTTATGGTCATATATGGTAAGTATTTAATGAAAAAAATTCATATTACTATATATTATTGGTATAATATTGAACTTGTAGCCCCGTTAGCAAATTATCAATTAAATATAATGAGTTTCACACCAATTCCGTCTGATATGATAAAATATATATATATATATATATATATATATTTAATATTATTTAAAATATTTTAATATTATCAATTATCCTTATATTTCTGTTTATTTAATATTGGTAAGCAACACGAGATAGAAAGGACTCGAAACGATTCGAAAAAAGATTTTGGTAAATTGTTGAATTAAAAAAAAAAATTACTTTTATTTTTATGTTTTTTTACAATAAACAAATTATATGAAAATTTCAGAAAAATATTTTTATAAATTTTTAAATATGGAACTTTAATTGCTTAAAAAGTTGGTATTTTTTTTTATATTTTTGTTAATTTATATTTGCGGAATATTTAATTGGTTATGTGGTAGGATTTTTAATTTAACGTGTACTGGAGGTTATATTATTTGTTTATTTAATTTTGTAGAGATTTTCAGATTGATTTTTAATAATCCAGAAATATATGCACTTATAATGTGTGAATCAATGACTCAATAAAAAATATTTTATGTTTTTTTTTTTGGTAATTGGAATAAATTTATAAATTAGAAAGTTTGTTAAAGTTAAATCTTATATTTTGGAAAAACAATTTGTAAAAATAATACAATAAATGTGAGATTAGATTAGGGTCAATTTTGTAATTTTTCCAACAATTTTAGTAAAGCTTATAATTACTAACGATTTGGAGGTTAATATATAGAGGAGAATCTCTTAGTTTACGAATGGTGTTGCTTTGTAGTTTCTAGCCCTATTAGATCTGGAGAGTAAATGAAATCTTTAAGCATTTTGATTGAATAAAAGAATATATCTAACAATATTCTGCCATGTCTTATTATGTCTAAGCAGTTGCAAATATATAACAAAATATTGCTAAAATAACTTTTCCTTAATATTATAACCTAATTAAAGATTTATTTATTTAAAAATAAATATATAAAATTTATTTTCATTCACAATCTTTTTATCTTTTCATATCTCTGACAAGCGATTTCCGCAAAAAATAAATTGTAATTCCCCACTTCATAAATTATGTACATTCGTATATATCTTATTTGTGAGAATAAAATAATTAAATTGTTGTTTTTCTGAAATTATGTAAGTAATTAAATGTAATCATAAAATTAATTGCAATAGCAATTTTATTACCTATACACTGTTGAAATAAATTTTCATAGCAATTTTATATAAATATTTTCTTGGTGCGGTTAATAAATTGGTACGAGTACACCTTTAAAATTATTATTACAGAACATTTTGTTAATGCGTAAGGTAATTTAGAAAAATTGAAGAAAAATGGTAATTTAAATATTATTTTAAAATTATTTAATTATATTAATTATTTAAATATTTTGCATAAACAACAATTATTTACAATAATTTTAGTAATTTTGAATTGAAAGTAAAATTTCGAAATAAGTTTTTTTTTGCATTAAATTTATATGTTTGTAATTGCTTATGAATATTATACAGACAATTTGTATTTATGTTTAATTGTGTTATGTAACTGAAAAAATCCTTGCACATAAGCGAATTGTAGATATGCAGAAAGTATGTAGTTGTGGGGTAAAATTGCAAAGAAAATATATTCATTGTTTATTTAGCACTATAACTTCGAACTACTATAAGCTTCGAACTACCAAATCGAAGATTAGATTATTGGAATTTCAAAGTTATAGTGAATAACACTCCTTTATAGTGAGTGACACAATTAGTATTTATGAAAAAAATATAAAATATTTCGAAAATTAAAATTTTCTATATAACAATTATCCGACAGACCTAAAATTAGTTCACTTTTCGTTCCAAAATTCGTAAATACTAAGGTATACATATACTCAAACGAGATGTATAAATGTTAATGTTGAATACGTTGACAGTACAAAATAATATTAATCAGTCACGCTTTTAAATGCAAATGCAAAAAAATAAAACGGAATTCCTCCTCAATTTTTTATTTAATATAATTATTAATTAAACATAATATCGAAAAGATTTAATTGTGAAAATTATATAAAATATAATATTCTTTTCAATAAGAATACCACTTGGCCCAATTAAATTTATATTATTAAATATTAAATAAGAAGATAAAGCATGAATTTCATTTTGTGAATTGTGAAAATATAAATAATTTCCACTTAATGGAAATTGATTGGAAAATTTCATCACCTTTGATAATTTTAAATTGTATAATAATTTGTCCTTAATATTTTAGTACATTTAGAAATTTGTCAGATTATATATTATATAATGATTGTAGATTTCGGTCGTTTTTTTGATATTCTTATACAATATGAACAAAACATTGGTAAGTTATATGTTATTGAATTATATTTTTGTTATTCTATATCAAATATTTAAGTAATAAATAACAAAATTTCACTAAAATGAACAGAAATTTCGCATATATTTATTTATATTATTTTTTAAGTATTGTGAATTTATTAACCGTGCAATAAACAAATCAATAACATTGGCGCCATTTTTTTTATTAGTATTGTTATTATTTTGTTACATTATAACAAATTACAACTAATATTAAATATATATGTTAACAAAAAAAAAAGCATATATTGTTTTTAGTTCGCGGTTTAGAAGACAAACAAGAAATAAGGAGCCATCCAACTGTGTTTCTTACGATTTATGATAAATTGAAAGTATTAAATCATATTTTGAGCTGATGACAGTTTAAAAACATGATAGAATTTTACAATGAATTAATTATCAAGTATTTTAATTGAGGAGAGATTAAAAAAAATCGATTTATATTTACGTTTCCACAGATTCATTTACAGTTATATCTCATTGTAATTGTTATTTGAATTTCAGCTCGGTAAATTCTGTGGGTCCATATCGAAGATTCCGAATTATATAAAATACATTACTCATGTCCATGAGAATAGGAATTTTATAAACACTCTGTACTCACTATTATAAAAGGTTTGATAATTTATGTTTCTGTAGAAATTAATTTTTACGGGCTCATTAATAATTAATTGTCTTTAATTTTATTTAAAATTATTTATTTCTTTTTTAAGAAAAATTATCTTTCAACAAGACTGACTTTACTTCTTTTAGAACTTTTCAAGCAACGATTCCCTTATAACAGGAGAAAGTCGCTATTGCCTACAATCAGTCTCAATGAATTCTTTAGCAAAATAAATTATTCACATTTTGATTTATTCATTCAAATAATTAGAATCATAGTTCAAATTTTATGTTTAGTTTGCGACCTTAAAAATCAAGGAAATTTTTTATTATTCTTACGCTTTCAAACTTTTTGACATAGTATAATACACAAATTAAATTTTCTAAATCAATTTCATCTAAAAATCAATTTCATCTTTTGATTAAAACAAAAAAAAAATATCTATAAACATTTACAGCATTGTAAAATAGTGTAAATGCCATAAAATACAACCAATATTCGAAATAATTGATTCCATAAAAAAGAAACAAAAACTTTTCGAAATCAAATATAGAACAAAATACAATCGCCTTTAACTAATTCATGAATCAAACCACATACAAAATTTTCTCTTAATTAAATATACTATAGAAGATTATAGTAGAGAAAATAGAAATCAAGATTTTCCACAAAAGGAATTCCCTTTCTATATACATAAATATATAAAATAAAATATATCCTTATTTCAACTTAAATCTTTTTCACTAACTTTTTCTATCGTTTTACTTTGATTATTTTATCTGGGTATATTTTTCACAAACTTTCACAACCTAAAAAAAGAAAACGCAAAGTAGCTTTTATGTCTACAACATACACACAACAAGTACGATAAGCTACTCTCCCTCGGGATATAAAGTTGCACGAAACAAAAAAAAAATGATGACAGTCATAGTGAATATAAAGAGTTTATGTCCTTTCTCTCTGATACTAAAAGAATTTATAGAAATTTTTCTTGTTGTTGTTATTCTATAATATCCTTTTTACAAATCTAACTAACTTACAACAACAAAAAAAAGGTCCTGAAAGAAGGTTAAAGAACAACAATGACAAAAAAAAATATTGTAAAAATTATCCTCTTGCTGAGTTGTAAATGCCATTGAGGAATAGTAAAATATATATTAAAAAACAAAACACACACAAAAATTATCTAGACGAAGAAGCTATAATAAAACTGAATGAGGAAAAGGCGTGTGTATCTTTTGAAAACGACCACAAAATTCTAAATGACTTGAATAACCCCCAGAAGCAAAATATTACACCACTAAATTTTTGTTTTTTATGTCTACACATTTTATTTTTTGCTGCTCTCTGTTGTATATTACGAACCATTCCGCTACCAATAAACCCTTTTCACAGCTTTGAGACTGTTAAGGAATCTGATTTTCTAGGACAACAAACACACAAAAAAAAACGAATTAAAAGCCAAGCCAATGTCAAATCAGCTGCGAAGCCCCAAAACAGAAGCAACCTGATGCTTTTTTGTGTCGTTAACACTTTAAAAAGAACCTTGTATACCAATCTATATTATTTTCATGTTTTTGGAAAATTTCTATAAGTATATATATATATATATATATATACAAATATCCTACAAAGAAACATATTATGTTGGGGTTGTAGTTGTTGAAGGGTGTATATAGTCTCGCACTTAAACTTGACATTCTTGTAGTGTTAAAAGTGTTCTTTTGGGAGGACTTTTTTATCACTTTATATTTTAGTCTCTGAATAATCTACTTTTGGTTTGCATACATATTATATATATATATATATATATATATATATATATATATATATATATATATATATATATATATATACAGAGAGATATTTGAATATTATGTATAGCTTTAGGCTATATAAACACGATTTTCCATTCCGGATTGTTGGAATATATTCTTTACTTTAAAATGAAAATATAGAAACTTCATAGATAAATCCTAGATATTATAATAAAGGGTGATATGATATTTTTAAAATAGAGAGGGGTTGTTTAAAAGATAATCGACCTTGAATTCAATTATATGAAATATATGTAAAAAGACATCATCATCTTTAACAAAGTAATCATATCCCAGATTATTTATGTAAAATCTTATAATTTATGTCAAAATTTGTATTTGTGGGAAGGATATTTCAACAATTTTTATGAAAGAGTAATTTTAAGAAATTTGATATATACATAGCTAACGGTATATAATATTAAGAACCAAAAATATTGTATTATTAAAGTCTCTGCTCCAATCATATTACAGTCTTGATCTTGACCTTGGAATAGATTACGTGCCATAGTGTAATATAACCTGACATATAAAATTCTATTTGGAAACCATGAAAAGTAACCCCTTTTTTTATTGCCTTCGTAAATTCCTATCATGCCCGTCACCTCTAAGGGCATTTCAAAATTTGTGTGTTGATTTCTCTTTTTTTTTTAGGGTGAAAGTTAGGGCAACCGGAAAGAAAATTTTGTTATAATTTTCTCCTGTATGAAGACTTCTGGGTTGTATATATAAATATAAAGTAAGTAATAAAAAATGGAAATTTGGCGTGCATATAATATCTCAGATTTTTACTGGTGATATTGAAAAAATATTTTCAGAGTTATTTTCGTTTTGTGTCTTTTCGACACGATTGGTGTGCTTTCTCAATTCAATTTTCTTATACATATATATAAAATATATGAATGAAAAATATATAATAATAAAGGAAGCAATGATATTTTGATAAAGGGACAGAAACTGATATCAAAGTATGTCTTCAGGTGGTTAAAGTTTTTATTGATGGATGCGCTTTTATTTTTAATGGTTGTCTGATGTCTGTCATTTTTCGTTTATGATATATTTATATAAATTTTTATTAGTTTCAAAATGATTAAAAAAAATCATAAAGGTTAAAAAAATAATAATTTTATTGTGTTGGCATACGATTAAAAACAACTGTTGAACACTTTTACTTTAGCAAGAGATAATTGAAGGAGTGTTTTATATTTATATTTAAGGCTGTTAGGCTTTCTGATAATAATGTTGTATATAGTGGAAAATGATTAAATATACTTTCATTGATATAATTTTCAAAAAAAACTCTTATTTTAAATATTGTTCTATGTCTCGCTCTATAAGTCTCCTTCTCGAGGTGTATATCAATCTGATTGGGTTGCTTGTTTCATATATTAAGAATCTTTTTTCACATGGTTTCTGTAAAGCTTTCATTTGAATATATTAACTGTATAGTTATTTCTAAAAGTATCAATTTTTGCATAAGTATTGCGCGGCTTAGTTTTTAATACAACCTCAATTATTATTGTATATCTATGGAAAAAGAAATTATTCAACAAAATGCAAATCTTTAGTTTGATAAATTATATCTTGTATCGATATTCCCTATCGAGATTATAGACTAATCTCGAAATATTTGAAGGTTTATACAAAACATATCCAGTTTAAAATGTTGCATTAATTTTATATTAAACGCCGTAAAGATATTTATTTTGTATATCTTGAAAAAAAATGAAATCTTTTGTAATCTTTGTAATCTTTTAGATAATTTCTTTTGTTCAAACTCCAATGTATAACTATAAAAACAACTACAGCCAGAGCCTTGGCGTCAGTTTTAACCAGTTTTTATATTAAATAAAAAAAAATGACTCATTTTATTAGTGCTATTAAAATTATCATATTTGGAGAGCTAATTATCATAAATCTGACAATTGGTATACTCTGTCAGTAAACTAGCTAGAGGGAAGTTTGTGTTCAGAGCTTCTTATTCCATAGAACAAATATTTTTCGGTACCTAATAAGAAGTTATTTTTCAACTTATTTTTACCTAATAAGAAGTTATTTTTCAACTTATTTTTCTATATAGACATTGTCTATATTAGACAAAAAAATATTTTTCACTTAATGTGTCGAGTATCATTTAAGGATAATATAGTAAATAAAATTTATGTAAAGAGAAGATTTTGTTATGATTCACATCAACAGAATTTATTTTTCTTTAAACTTTTTCCTTTATATGGAAATTATAATTTTGTTATCGTAAATTATAAGTTCATATATTTTAGGCGCCATATACCTTAAAACAGTACCTAAACAATAAAAAAACATCAATTTAAATATATATTTTTTTCAGTGTTATTTCCATAAATTTTAAATATACTTGGGAAAAAAATCATCTTTATAATATTATGTTCTGGTGGCAATAAAAAAAACTGGGTATAAAATTAATTCTATAAAAATCGTTAAATTTCGTTTCATTTAATTTAGAATATATTTAAAATAAAAAAAAATCCCACTTTTACGAGAAGTTAAATAACTAAATGTTGTGATCGAAAGATGTATGAAAATCAAATTAATTATTTTTTAGGTTTTCAAGAATGGAGAATTCAAAATTGCAATAAAATTAATATATGAATAGCAATATTTAATAGTAATAAATAATTGTTATCAAATTTCAAAGAACTTTGTCATAAAACTTTGTGTTGTGATCTATTTGATGTTCAGTAAGTAGATCCCTATCAAAATTTCCGAATTATATAAAAAACATTTCTGTTGTGCTAAGAGATATGAAAAAATGTTATATCTATGAGCATTTTTTTAACAAACTTCGAATTTTGGGCTACCTCTATTGTAGTAGCTTTTTGTTGTTGTTGTTGTTGTGTTATATTTCAAATCTACATAATTAAGCTGTGTGTTTTCGAGTTTTTTTATTGCATTATTATTATTCCTCCGAATATGCAAAGCTATATATTTATTTTACATACATATTCGCTATATTTTTATACCTTTTTTGTCGTGTTTGATTGTTGTTGAATATCCCTCAGTAGAAAAAGAGATATGACAAGGCATCATCCTTTAAACTTGTACGTACGTCCGCAGTTTTTTTTTTTATATTTTTTCGTTAAAAACCAATTTTTTTTTCTATTATTTATTAAAGAACGAGAGACGCGCATTTTATAATATAATAATAAAAAAGGGTGGTGATATTTACGTCCTCCCTTTAATTCGATACCAAAAAAAAAAAAAAAAATTTTTTTTATTATAAATTTTATAAATTATTTCTAATTTTTTTTTTAAACAAATTTTTATATATAATAAGAATATTAAAAAACTCCACATATATTTTAATATTTTCCCTTCAATCCTTGTAATAAAAATTTTCACAGTGTGTGGTATTAATGATAATTCACTGTATGTGTGTTGGTGGAATTTTTTTTTTATTTGTTGTTCTTGTCTGAATTAAATATTTTTTTCTGTATAAATGAGACTAAATGGGGTGGCAAAAATAAAATAAATTTATTCGTTGTTGAAACACAACAAAAAATATTTAATTCGTATCAGAAGAATACGAAACTATTGAAAAAAAATGTTTAATAATTATATTTTGAAAATATTATATAAGTTCTGTAGAATTAATAGATGAAGCATAACAAATACTAAAAAAATTTCTGTTTTATTTTAAGCTGAACTTTCTCAATTTTCTATTTAACCCTACGAAGTTCATTTTTTCCGGTCATCTTAGCACGACATCTTATTGATAAATATTTAAAATTTGTAATGAGATTTACTTAATAGTATTCGGTAAAATTGAAAATTTTGAATCTGAACAGATAGAAAGGGTACTAGTAAAAACAAGACAAAAAATCAGTTTAAATCAAAATACTTTCATGT